>JAODXP020000010.1:16946930-16979430 GCA_027497455.2 Sardinella longiceps
TGTTTTGGCAGGTGTGTTTCAGTTGCTTTTAAGACGGGGATACTGTTCATAAACAATGCTGTGGTCCACTAAGCAATAAGTGCTTGGAGCAGATCTTGATTCTGGTTGTAACGGTCCATTTAAATCAAGCAGATGGAAGAGAGGCAACCGTAAGCTGGGGAAAAGGAGTGAGAGAAGGAGAGAGAGAGAGAAAAGATGGATAGAGTGGGATGGAGAGGGGCAGAGAGCAGGGAGGCTCCTCCTCTTGTGTTCTGTTTACTACAGTGCACACAGCAATCCTAATGTCCTAATTCAGGCTTAATCGATGCCTGCTGTGCCTGCTCAACAATGCTGTGTTTTCATGTTAATGTAATCAATCAATTACGAGACAAAGACAGGAAAAAGGGACGACAGCATGACAATACAGAGGATAGTGTTGAAGAGTGCAAGGCAGAACAAACAGGCCAAACATGACAGTCATGGAAAATAAATAAATAAATAAATAAAACAGGAGTCACAGAGTGACAGAAGAAACTATAAAATATCTAGGACAGAAATCCAGGAAATAAAACGAATGAAAGTTGATACACACAGGGAGGGATCAATACCCAAAGCCCTGCTTGTGAGAGGTTTGTATTTTGACTGAGTGCTGGTCACAGTTACCTGTAGTCCTCAGTGAGGCTGACGCTGGACTCCTCCTTGCGCAGGCGGGACAGGGAGGCTCCTCCCTCCAGCTGCAGGCGCACCAGCCGGCTGTCCTCCAGCACGCTGCGCATCAGATCCCTGTAGCGGCCCAGCAGCACCTGTGCCTCCTGGAGACAGACACAAAGGGAAGGGAGGGATGGTGGTTACACTGGTAACTATCTATGTAACTATCCCATTATTATTGACATGATGCATACTAGCATACAGTGGTTCCCCAAACAGAGACAAATGGATGGGAGGGAAGGTAGTTACACTGGTAACTATCTGTATATGACTATAATATAACTAAAATCAGAGTCCACCACAATACATTCTGAAGACTAAAGAGGCAACACAGACCTCAAGAGGTAATCTTTGATACCTTTAATATCTTTGATACTCATAACTCAAAGAATCCATAAATATTACACAGCTTTATTTTTAGGGGATTAAAAACAGGGCTGACATCTATAACAAGACTGAAGAGTTTCTTTAGGACAGAAACACGCTTATCTCTCTGTCACATGTTAAACATTGCCTCTGAAGAGCTCATGTCATAACACTATCAGTAGTAGCACAGCGCCTGATAGACAAGGACAAATCTGCAGTATTCTCAGTCTTCTCTTCCACGTCTCTGGGTTGGGATATTTCATAGTGAAGCAGCCACACCCTGCCCTGTAAAACCAAGAGCTCGATAACTCACAGGATGCGGCCCCAATTCCAAGCCAGCTGTGTGGATTTGTTTGACTTACTGCCACATGGCTGAGCGGTCAGCTCAAATGTCTTCTGACAGCAAGAGCAACTGCCACAACATACAAACACTCCAATGTGTGTGTGTGTGTGTGTGTGTGTGTGTGTGTGTGTGTGTGTGTGTGTGTGTGTGTGTGTGTGTGTGTGTGTGTGTGTGCAAGCTCAGACAGAAAAAGGACAGGTAAAGAAAGGAAGAAAAAAAAAAAAAAACTCCGACCACACAGATAAATAGAATGACTGGCTCCATTGATTAAAAAAAAAGGAAAGGAAAAATGTTGTAATCAAACACTGAACAGTGTTCAAAAACTCCCATTATTTCATCAGCAGACATAAATAATTGAAATGCTTTGTTGGGGAATAGCTGGCGGTTAGAGTCTGTCTGTAATTAGTTTAATTACACCTGTCACTGTCTGCGCTCTACTGTTTGGAATGTGTTCACACAGAATAGAAACTGCTGAATGTGTTCAGGGGAGAGACGGGCTGCAGCCACTTGCGTGCTTCCCCAATGCAAGCTTGCTTCTCTGAACCTTAGAATGTGAGAGTAATGTTTGTGCTGTCAGCAAAAACAGCCTGGAACTGAAGAACGGAGGGCCCCTAATCCCACAGAGGAAGGGAGGAGGGAGGGAGAGAGAGAAAGAGGGAGAGAGGGAGGGAGAAAAGAGGAGGGGGAGAGAGAAAGACAGAGAGAGAAGGATGAGGGACATGAGAGAGGACAACCTGGTGGGCTAACATGTTCAAACAGGCTTGTTTTTTTTTTCAAACATCCTTAAAAGATGGGGTAAGGGACTTGCTTTTCTAAAGGGAGAGGTGCTTATTTTAAGCACCCACTGAATCAATATCCGATCAGCAGTCAGTGAGAGTGGATGACGGGGACTAAGGGAGCCACTACTCATCTCCTTTCAAAATAAAATATGAGACAGGGAGAGATGGCCTCAAAAAGATAACTGTCCCCTTGGGGAGGCCTCTCTGGGCCTTAGACCCCCCCCCAACCCCCCACCCACTTCTCTCCCCTCTTTCAGCCAACTCCCCGTGGACCCAAAGAGTCGCTTTGTGTCCTTTACTGACCCGTGCTGCCATGCGAAGGTCAACATAATCAATGCACAGGCCGCCCGGCAGTGGGCCTGCAACAGCCTGCATTTAAGGCAGACCAGACGGCCAGGCCAGGGCTGTGGTGAGCCTTTGCATTTCTGAGCTTTTATGTTCCATTTTTCTGTTAACTTTATTTACATGCTTTCTCCATCCTTCATTAAATCACTGGCTCCCAGGCACACAAAGTCGAGAGAAAGAGAGAGCGATGTATGCAGGGCACCACCGCAGCAGAAGCCACCGACAGCCAACAGCGAGAAGGAGGGAGGGAGGGAGGGGGTAAAGAAATCAAGCTCTGAATAGAAAAATTCCAGCTCTGTTGCAGGCCCTCTCCAGAGATTGGTTTCATTAACAGGCATCCTCGACCAGACTGTAATAAAAGCTCCTGGCTCGGTGGCTGCGGCAGGTCTGGGTAAATTTAGCCACGGCCCCAGTGACACAGATTAGACAGAGCTAACCGCGGCGTCTGCCAACTAAAATGCTTTCTTTTTTTTTCTCCCCCCTCCCTCATTCAAGTCACACCGTGGGAGGTAGGAAGATAGCTGGCCAAGCCGAGAAGCAGAGCGGCCTCCTGAGCTTTGTGCTGGATGGACAAAAGTGCTACGGTGTCAGCACGTTTTCGGCGGAGCTACTGAAAACACTATAAACGGAGCACAACACAAGGTGTGATGTGAAGCTGGTGGACAGTCTGAATACTGTTTAAGAGCAAATGGTAGCCGCAGAAGTGTGCCGACAGCTCTTAAAGATTAGGTTTAAAGTATGAATAGAGACTGAGAGAAGTACTGGGGGTCTCTGAAAGGCAGCAGCTTTACCTCAGCCGTGGGGGGCAAAGGAGTGGACTCCAGGCTGGAGATGGTGCTCTGGAGGAGGTTGACAGCATCCTGACAGTTACTGGTCAGCTGCTCCAGTCTCTGGAGACAAAACAGCAGAGAGACAGAGAGAGAGGGGCTTATGAGAAACACATGCTGACCAGATGTTTCAACGCATACACACACATGCATACATGTCAACAGAAACACTCTGTGGGCCTATCTGATGTACCCTATATGTCCTGAGATCATCACAGTTTATTTCAACCTATATCATTCTATTCAAACAAATTCAAACAAACACGGAAACCTTTAGACTTCTTCTGATAATTACGACAACCTTAATAAACCTCTGGTGTCTCTCACCGTTCTGAAGCACATCCAGCTGGCGTGAGAGAAAGGGAAGGTGCCGTCGTACTCAGTGGGCAGCTGGGAGACCTCCACGTGCTTGTGCAGCGATTTCAGTGAGGTGAGGAGCTCCAGCTGTCCAACACACATGATAACGAAGAGAGAGAGAGAGAGAGAGAGAGAGAGAGAGAGAGAGAGAGAGAGAGAGAGAGAGAGAGAGAGAGAGAGGGCAAGTTGGAGCAGCTTCACATACACATAGTCATCCTCAGTTTCTACAGTAACAACAACAACATTGCAGAGTGCTATGGCTTTTAAATGCAGGTTGTTATAAATAAAAGACATTATCTCGCTACACTTTAAGACCACAATATCTGCACATGAATCGAAAAGCTATAAGTGCTGTTATCTGTTATCGGAGGCCGCAACCTCTCTGGTACTGAGCGTGCCAGAGTAAAACACGTCCTCAAAGCCTGGTAATCACGGGAAGTCAATAACACACACTCAACAGAGCCCCTTGGTGTTTTAAATAGTACTCCATCAGTGTGAGGGGGCTAAGGGGAGGAGCAGTTCTGGTATTGACAGGGTTGTGTGGCCAGCAACTTAAAACTTGTGGTCAGCAATGTAGCAAACATTACAGAGCGAGTCAGCAATATTTAATTCAACTTACATGCCTATTTTGATGTCCCTGACAGAGTGGTTTTCATCAGTCTTTTTGTTAGCTACTGGTGGTACACAACCATTGTGTCGGAGAAGTCATACTGTTTCTGTTGTGTGTGACGTCTGTTGTATGTCAATGTGTCTGTGCTCTTACCTGGACAGCAGGGGTCTTCTCCGTACGTAGAGCCAAATCTCTGTCTGCTAGCAACAGCACAGTGTGAATGCATCCTGGCATAGCATCCTAAAGACAATGGGAGAGACGGAGAGGGAGGGTAAGCATAAAAGGGTAGTCTGTAAAATAAAGCAATGAAAGCTTTGACCTAATTTCTTTTAGAAAAAATACAATGAAAAAGATATTAATTACATAAAAAGTAAACAAGACACACAATAAAATTCAAAGTACCTTTGAAGTTGTATGTAAATACAGCAGTAAATTTGGTGATCATATGTTGTCTGTTTTGTTATTGTAAAACAGAGAACAAAGCACATGTACTGACTGAGGTCTGTACAGAGGTCTCACATCCACCAATAAAACAGAGGTCACAAGAGACCTACATGACACAGGAGCCCATAAAACTACTGAGAAACAAGTCTCTGGAGTCTGTTGTTTTCCGTCTCAATGACAGATACAAACCAAATGACAGACGCTTACAAAATAAAAACCATCAGCGTGGAAAGCATTACTGTACGGCAGTCTCGAAAGACGCGTCCAAGAAAATTCATTCAACGGCTGGCAAACAAACAATACTTTGCGCCACTGACGAGTTTCCTGGCATAGAAGCCAATGAAGTTCTGTCTATTCAAACTCCACTGTGACTCATGAATGAGTATTCTCTAGCACAGGCCCTTCAGGACACACATCTAGCAGGGTCTGGTACGGGGCTTTTGTCAGCTGTGCACCCGTGAGCTGTAAATTCATGGATATTACTAAGAGTGCAGGAGCGTGCTTCCCTGTCTTCCTGCCATCTGCGGGTGGATACATTAATCTTCAGGACACGATGATGAATGAGTGAGTGGAGCCCCAGATACATGTGTGCTGTGTGGTGTGCTGTGGTGTGACTTGTGTGCTCAGGGCAAACAAAGGGCTTGGTGAACGACAGAATTTGAATGAATACTTCTATACACCTAAGCAAACACTCTCTCTCTCTCACACACACACACACACACACACACACACACACACACACACACACACACACACACACACACACACACGTGTGTACACACACACACACACAATCTACACACACAAACATACAGTACATACACACACAAAGCCTCTTAAAGTATTCCCACTGGCATATGTGTAAACGGTGCCTTTACGGTTGACTCTATTCTAAATTTCCATTCTCTCAGCTATATTTTAGTGTGCACAGTGTGATGTGAGTCACTTCTATATCCATGGAAGCCAAGAACTCAGCATTCTATACCGGGGCATTCACTCCCCATAGGCATATGAGGAGATAGAACAGTCTATGCCAGGCTGCCTTTACTATGTGTTATACTTGTGTCAGCAGCATACCACCCAAAATTACCGGAGACAGTCATATTTGGCACAACACTGAAAGAACATTAGAAGGAGTAATGTGGATGACTGAACCATTGTTCCTGATTAAAACAGAAATGTTCAAGCGTTGTGCCAATCATACACACACATCATCCCCTCCTGTAGGGACATGTTTAAATGATTAATCCTTCATTTATTTGTTCACGTTTAACAGGTTCTAATCAAACAGAGCATGAAATGATGATGGTGGAAAAAAATATCAGCAGACACGTTTTTAATGGGAAGTGTGATGCCCCACGGGTAAACTGGCAAACTGTCCGTTACTGGGTGATTTTACTAGCTCATATAAAAGTAAACAGCTGCTCCAACTTCATCCTTGATATCTGTCTCAGATCCTGGATTCAACACTGATGGCTCAGTATTAGAAAAACATGGAAATGTTTTTGTAATACTTAATGTTTAGTATTGCAAAAACATGGAAACGATTATTCATTAATCAGACACTCACAGCATTGAACCTCCATGTTTCCCTATCCGCATACCTCAAACTGAGTTTTTACTATGCTCCTATGTGAAACAAGTGATAGTATCGAAATCAATTGTTCACAAAATCCACCACGGAGATTGATTGGAATTTAAACACACTGCAGCATGCAGAACATGCGGGCAAAAGCCTGGTGTCAGCTGCAAGGGGCCTATAATTTGATGATGGTATCAGGGGACAATGGGGGTCAAAGACAAACAGTTTATGTATGCGGGCGCACATGGCTCTATACGCTGCATGTGTGTCCGTCTCTACATTTGCTTGTGTGTGTGTGTGTGTCTGTGTGTGTGTGTGTGTGTGTTGAGGTTGGGGGTCACCCCAGAGAGCCAATCCCTGAGGGCCTGTCGCTGAGGGTGCCTTTATTGCTGCAAGAGGCTCTGCAGCCTCCTCTGTCATTGTTAGCAGTGACCCAGAGAGAGCTGAAGGGCGAGCACTGCACGTGTGTGCACCTACTGCAGCGGAGCACAGCTCTACACACACGCTAGGGTTGATGCAGAATACACCATGTGTCATTTTGTGCTCTGCAACTTTGCTGCAAAGTCTTAAAAAAAAAATGATTCAATTGGTTTTGATTTAATTAAGTTAATAGAGGTCTTGTTCTTTTGGCGTAGTCTTGCACTGGTCATACTATCCTCTGGTATCTCTTAAAATGCATCATACATGAAGCTAATACTGGGTATAAGATCCATACAATCAGGTGAGTATGACTTCCATCTGAGTATAAATGGTTTATTGTGCTGGATTTCCACTGCTTGACATAATGAAAAGAGTAATACTGAACAAAGAAGATATTATTCAATTTGACTAATAACATGAGGGCCTTTTTTAAGCTAAGGGCATTTTTCCTCAGTGAAATTTTCACATGACTCAAAAACAGTAGACATGGCCTAACAAGAACCATGGCTAGTAAATAATATCCTGATGAAAAACATTCGCTAATTTGTTTTTCCTCTCAGACACAGACTGGACTCTGTTTTTGTTTGGTTGTCTTTTTTTCCGTTAAGCAATCAGACTATTTCACTGGTTAAACTCGTAGTTGGCACCCACAGGCCTGTAGCCTAAGCCAGGGCTTTTAGATGGATGTCTAAAGCTACACTGGCACAGGCATAAAGGCCCAGAAAGAATGAGTCAGGGTCTTTCAGAGACGAGGGCAGGGCCCCATTCACCCGCCCAGCCCTGCCTTCGTGTCAGCGCGATGGCTATGACAGCAATGCTAATCAAAGCTAATGCTATTGTTTAATCCAGCCTAACCAAATGCAGCTGAGAGAAGGAAAGATTATGGACTGAGCCAGAGAGAGAGACAAACTCTCATTTGTTCACCAATACAGCAAGGTAAATCCGCATAAAGCACCATCTTACACACCACGGCTCACACATATATGACATACATCACATAGCCAACATATGATTCATAGAGGGTCGAGTGTTTAGATTATTGGAATCCGTCTGTACTTCCCCTCAAGGACTCAATGTTTAAGCAGACTTGCTGCTATTCTGGTTTATTAACAGTCACCCAAAGCATGCCACTGCTGAAGATTTATGAGCCAGGCATATTCCCAGTGACTTTGCACAGCACCTACTTGTCAACGAGAGATTGATGGCTGCTTACCTGCAGGATATTGAAGGCTTTGAAGAGGGCAGGCACAGGTGAACACCGGCGGGCATCTACTAGAACAGTCAAACCCAGGGAACGAACTTCCTTCCTGTAAGCGTAGGGAAACGTGATAAGATAATATACACTCCATCCTGTACCGGTACGAGTCGCTTGTGAAGAGACCGACTTCCAGTCAGTACTGTTGATGGCATGGGAAAATAGCAAGGCTGGCATAAAGCCGGGCAACCCTGCGAACAGAGCAGGGCACATGAAACAGTGGCAAAGGTGATGGCATTACCTGAGAATGGTGTAGAAGTAGACCATAATCCTCACAAGCTCTCCACTGTTGCAGTTTGGGTTTAACCAAATCGTATTCCTGGTCGTCACAGTCACCAAAGCATGTCCAGATTTATCTCTGGTGCCTGTTGTGATGACAGAAGATGAAATTACCCTCAGCTTGGCTTAGTGGGATCTCACAGTAAACAATCACAAACACACAGACACTCCTTTCCTACTGTGGTGGCAGCATCAAAATGGAATTAGCAAAGGAAGCTGTTCAGGTTTACCAAGAGGGCAAAGCTGATGACAAGTCTGTGCCGTAACAGAAAAAAGGTGTGGGTAGGAAAAAAAACAAAATGGCAAACAATAGCCTTGTAATATATTACATAAGATAGTACAAAAAACTCAATATAAAATGTAAAAACAAACTATAGTACTGAATATCTTTCAAAACATAGAAAAAGACTGCAATCATAAGACAGCATGTAAAAAGTCAGAGGTACTATAATAACAGAGAGGTCCCAGGTGTACCCACCAGGGAGGCAGAGGACTCCTGAGCTCAGCACGTCTGGGTTGATGTTGTGGGCCTCGGTGAGCACAGGCTGGCTCCTAGGGGAGGCTGCGGGGAGGAGCAAGGCTGGAGGATCCTGTTGGTTAGGCCTCATTTCACTGACTGCCTTCTCCTGACTGGCCTGCTCTTCAGCTGGGTTGGAAACTGTGGGGACAGGCAAAGTGTGTAACTTAAGAAGAAAAATACAAGAGAAATACAAAGAAAAATACACACACACACACACACACACACACACACACACACACACACACACACACATACACACACACACACACACACACACACACACACACACACACACAAAACACATTAAAAAATAAATGACCCCACACAAAGCTTGCCTCACTTACTATCCCTACAGATACAGTACCTTAAAGTGTATGTAACCGGTAGGCTACATATTAAAACCTCTCAAAGACACAGGGGTCCAAAGGCATGTAAGAGACTTCCAGTCAACATAAATCCAGCCAATTAAGGTACCATCAACCTCCGACTGGTAATCCACCTAAATGACCTCGAACAATAGGTCAAAAGCCACATGTGTCTCAGCCACAGCAGTGGATGAAGTCTTTGTTAGACATTTAGTCAGATGATTGTCTCTTTTGTGCTTTAACGAGCAAATATCCGTGAGAACATGACTATGCATTTAACTAGTCATTAGTCCCATCCTGTCCCTGATTAGTTTGAACACCAGTGCGAGCATGTGGGCTAACTGGCTCCAGAACGTGCCATTAGGTTTTTTAATGGATCTACAACAAATTGTCTTTGTTTAATGGCACAGCAATAATCATCTTATAACGTGGACCACAGCACAGCATAGCACGCTAGCTTTACTAGTATGAGGGCAGCGGAGCACGAGACAGCAGGTCTGCATTCCCCAACAAAATCTACAAATCCTCCCCATCAAGCACAGAGAAAGGTCCAGCTAAGTCCAGGGGTCGAAAGATCTTGTACCAGAGCACGGCACAGCACAGCCACACACACGTACGCACACACACACTTGTAGGCTACATGTCTTAAGTGTAATAATTTTAGAGCATTCCAGGCACTGATCACTGGAACAGGGAAAGGCCAGGTCGTGCAAGGCCTGACAGCATGCTGGAACCGGCGGATACGGGGATCAACAGTGCTGTCCGATAAAAGCCTCCGAGGTGGAACACGTGGGGAACAACGCAAGGTGGGAGGATGAGAGAGTGGTCATCTGGGATCAAAGCAGATGATATCGGCCCATTGCAAATTCCAAATACTGCTGTAAAGCCATAAAACAGCTTAAACAAGGACAAAGACAAACAGGGATACATCATCCCGGGACATAATCTTGCTGAGATTC
This sequence comes from Sardinella longiceps, assembly GCA_027497455.2. NCBI lineage: Eukaryota > Metazoa > Chordata > Actinopteri > Clupeiformes > Clupeidae > Sardinella > Sardinella longiceps. The sequence goes on from JAODXP020000010.1 coordinate 16,957,069, forward strand.
CCATATTTCAGGGGGGCTTTAGGTTAAAATACTTGAAGTGAGATATTGAGGTTTTCAGGCAGGGGGGCTTGGTGATGGGGAGAAAGAACTAGATGGAATGTTATTCCTTAAAGAAGATAAGGCAACAGCCAATTTGACAAATAGGACTCCATTACACCCTCACAGCCCTGCTGCTGCTGCTGCTGATGCTGATCTCAGGTTCTCCTCCCTTGCAGACGGTAGTTCTCACCCCTCCGGTGGCGCTTGCAGTGTTTTGATAGAGCAAAACGATACCGCTGGTTTCCTCTGGGGCCTCCCAGCAGAATGCCAGACAGTCTGAACAGCCAAACATGGACAGGCATTCACCTGGCCATTACGGGGGTGCTGGCTGGGTTAAAGGCCCTCTCAAGAGCTTGTTTCCAGTGTTTGCACAGGCAGGTGGTTGGGCCCATACCAGTCCATTTGCTACATTTGGACTGATTTAATGTAAATTGACTGGCTTGAGTGCACTGGCATAAGGACATGTGTGTGTGTGTGTGTGCGTGAGAGAGAGAGAGAGAGAGAGAGAGAGAGAGAGAGAGAGAGAGAGAGAGAGAGAGAGAGAGAGAGAGAGAGTGAGGCAGACATAAAGAGGCGGGATAACTAAAATCCGCGAGAATGCATGTGTATGATATGTCTGCCATATAGATCACATGAGGTGAGGACCTGTGCCAGTGCTCTGAGTGCTGGTGTGCGAGCAGCACGGTCATGGAGCGTTTTTGTTTTACTATGGAAAAGCTCAACCTGATCCCTGTTACCCTATACTGATTTCTACATCTGCCAGGCCCATCATGGCCATATTCACAGACTGTATTGTCATTATATGCCCTACTTTTAACACAGAGGGGGGATATGAATCAAAGACCTTAAAAGTCACTTTCCAGATATAAGACCATGGGGACTTCTCAGAAAAGCAGAGGTGGTAGCTCATTTTAAACAGCCACTAGTACAATTGAGCTGTGTTTTTAGAATAGGAAATATCCATCTATCAACAAACATATAGCCTTAGTAAGTTTTTAAAACAAGTCTTGTGACCGCAAGACTAAGTCCAATAAGTTTACTGTCCTACACAACATGCGGTATCTTTAAGATGTGTTAAGTTTACTGCCTCAAGGTCAGTGATTAACAAGTATCATACGCTTTAGCAATATGTAACACCGGAAGACTTAAATAAAAGGTGGAATCTAATGACAATGGTGCCTATAATACAGGAAATAATAAACAGTGGTTAAGAGTTCTGTGGGCTCACTAAAAACAACCACCTGGAGGAAGGTAACTTTCATCAACAAACTACACTTCCCCTACAATCACGCCAAGCCCCACACAACCCTTTATAAAGTAAGCACCACCTTTACTGTAGGCTATGTACACATTATTTACAACAACGGATGACGTAACCACTACCTATCCAGTTACCATTGTCCTCGTAGTCCTTTTAGTTATATGATACTGTACCAATCTCATAACAGGCTAGTGAGGAATAAACCAGGGTATACATAACACTTTTACGTAACATTACACACACAAAAAAAACATGGATAATACATGAAAACAGCTGTAAACAAAGGCCCCAGGAAGGAAACAAACACACAAACACCTTGGGGGAAAAAAAGAAAAGGAGAGAAGACGAGTTACCTTGTGACTACAGCAAATGGGTGAAAGCCAATAGCAAAGGAATTTAGTAAATCATGATCAAGAAGATAAAGTGATGAAATACTAGGAGGGTTAAAAGGAGGTGAAAATGGAGGATCAGAAACTGGAATGAAAATGAAAATTGTGAGGATTCAAGGATGGAGTGATTAAGGAGTGATTAAGTGTTTCCACAACATCACTTAGGGGAGCAAAGCTGATGGGCTAGGAGGGAAAAAGACGAGGAGGAGGAAGGAAGGAAGGAAGGAATGTAGATCATTCTGCAAGAGAGGGAAATGAAACAGGTTGTGTTTTTGTTTTGGTAAATCTCCAGTGAAGAAGGGAAGAAGTGAGGAAGTGGAGAAGCAAAAAGGGTCTTTAGTGCAGTTACAGGGCACAGTGGGAAGACAAAGACGATTTCCCTCTGGAGGGAGGAACTCAGGAGGTCTACCTGGCGGAGTCTGGGCCTGGGGGTCCACGGTTGCTTCTTGGTCTGCCTCAGCAGAGGAGGCATTTCCAGCTGGAGATTGGACAGACTCTTCTACTTCCCCACTCTCCTCCTCCACTTTCTCTTTGGTCTCCCCAACAGATGTCTGCTCTTCTTCAGCACCCGCGGGTGTCTCGGTTGCACGTATGAGCCCGTCAGTGTGTGAGTCAGGGCTGCGTGAGTCTTCTGCCTTTGTCTCAGCCGTGACCTCAGATTCAGACCTGAGGCTCCCTGAAGCCTCCTGCTCGCTGTCTGGAACACATTCTGTCCCAGCACTCGCCTCCACACTGCAGTCAGTCTGAGATGTTTCTATGTCCTGAGACACACAGTGCTCATCACCTACCTTACTTTCAACAGCCCTCTCCACCTCTTTCTCCTCCCTCACACCCTCATCTTTCTTCTCTTCCCCCTCCTTCTCTCTTCCCTCTTTCTCTTTAACCTCTTCTTGGCAGCCTTTTCCCTCCTCTCCCTCTTCACCAACCCTCTCAGTAGTGCTCCCATCCTCTTGAGGAGCCACCTCTGCTGTTGTCCCTGCAGCGACGACGGCGCCAGAGGTGGCTTCTGTGGTGTCTACTAACTCAGTCTGTGGCGTCTCCGTCGTCTCATCCACCCTGCCGCCATCAACACCATCTCCCCCCTCCACCTGCTCCTTCCCCTCTGTTTTACATGCAGTCTCCCTCTCTGCCAGGTCTACCTCGGATGCCTCTATCCTCTCCTGACCCTGCTGGCTGCTGGCTGTAACCTGATCCTGAGCTGTGGGAACAGGGGCAACGGGGGCACAGGCTACACTCTCCGCTCTCCCCCCCTCAGGGCCTCCTGAGGTGGGACTGCTGTTTCCTTGGTAGCCAGAATCTACCAGAGGAGTGATGGGCTCATCAGGAGAGCTGACCTGCCCATTCAGTGCGTCTGTTTTGGTTTGGCCCTCACCACTCTCCTCCTGCACGCCTGTCTGCTCTTGGAGAGCTTCGGTGACAGGCACAGGTTCCGGATCTTTCCGGCAATTGTCCTTCTGGCTTTGCTCAGAACTACTTTCATGCTCCTTACCATAACTGCTACCTTGGTCGAGCGAGGGCCCCTCTTCACATGTTTTGACCTCGCTAGCTACCTCAGGGCCCTCTGGAATAATCTGATCTACGGCTGAATCTGCAATGTCAATGCGAGCGCCAAGTGTGCAGCTGAAACTGAGAGATTCGGATGGCGCTGAGTCATTGCAACCAGGCTGTTCAGACACAGAGCACTCACACTCAGGCACACGTGGTGTGGCGTTATCGGCGGAAGAGGTACCTTCCGCACTGACGGATCCAGATCCATCCGGCTTTGGCTCGTCCGCTGATTCAGCGGCGGTGGGAGAGTCTGATTCTGCTGCAGGGGTGGTCGGGGTCAGTATCACTGGAGGATAAGGGTCATTCAAGTTCTCCTCTATGAGCATGGTGCAGATCATGGTCTGCGAGCAAGCGCTGTTTCTGAGAGGGTCCTCCTGAGGCACAGCCTTAGGGGGCGAGAGGCCCGTAGTCCTTGGTTTGTTAAGGTTTCTGTAGTTCATGCTTATCGACTGGGTCAGAGAGCCCTTTTGAGGGGAGAAACGTGGAAGCGTGATCTCAGACAGCTCCACGTACTCGCCCTCCGAGTCGTCCGTGGAGCCCCTCTCCACACTATCCCTCTTTGAGGGCGCCATGGCCGGGAGGAGCTTAACCTCGTTGCTCCGGCCACTGTCTTGTATTGTCCTGTCAATCAAAAGCGCTTTGTTTGTTACTGCAGGTTTGCCATCCTGCTCCGAGTCCTTCTCCTCGTCTCCTTCCCCAACCCCATCCACCCCTTCATCCCCATCCCCCTCTCCACTCTGGGTCACAGCAGGCGATGCAGACACCGCCTTGGGCCTGCTGATGAACTCAGGGTGCACCACGTCCTCCCAGGGCACCCGGAAGATGTCGCTGTCGGCCGCGAGGAGGCAATGCTGCAGGGCAGCGGCGCCTGTCCGCTCCTGGTTGATGGAGTTCAGCCAGGCCATGGTGAAGATGGAGGTATAGGCTAGCTCAGGCACCTCCAGCTCCTCCACATGCTGCCCGTTGACGGCCAGGCACTTGACGGCGATGCGTGGACTGCTCTTCGAGGCCGGCGCCACCTGCAGGTAGAAGTCTCCGGGCTTCAGCACGCGCTGGTCCAGTGACGAGAGCTGGATTATGACCTTCTCGTGAATGCAGAGTGGCCAGCCTTGGTGACGGAACAGGAACCCACAGTAGGGAAACTAGAAGGGAAAAGAGACAAACAAAGACCAGTGTGACCAAAATGGGCGTCTGGTAAAAAAGCAGCATGCACTAAATTGTGTTTAAAACAAATTCAATCAACCGTGAGTGTGAATGGCACCCTCATTATGATTTCGCCGACAAACATGTCCCACGTTTTAAGCTGTTGCTATGACTCCTTCGTAATGAAGTGTAACTGTAACCATAACATGCTTTTTCCTCTTTTCTAATGAGGCCTGGATTTACACAATAAAAGAGTAGCGTGCCAAAGTCATGAAGCGTGAGACTGGGCCAGACACGACGATCACCGATATCATATGTCCTCTAAGAACTAGACTAGACGGTCAGGATTTGGTAATGCAATAAGGGCTTAATCAAAGACTTAGACAAAGGTATGTTTAACATGCTTCTAGGATGCCATCCAATTTATACATTACAGTATGGTAACTAGATTTACAGATCACAGGAAACCTACAGAATTCCTGATGATGGGAAAAACATGCGAGAGACAGGCACATTTCACAGTGACGTGGACAATTTCAGCTGAGCATTGTGAGACAATGTACAATAGAATCCTTTATACCAAATCTGTTCCAGTAGGCCACTCTTAGGGGGCCGTCTCCCCTCTTTTCACTAAAGTCAGTGAGTGGAGAGACTGCACAGCTTGACCTGTTTCTTCGGCCTCCAGAACTTCTGTCTCTTTCAGCAACAGCGTGGTAAACAGCAAAAAATAGCCTCCTCTCCACTCCTCTCCTCTTCTCTCCACCCTCCTCTCCTCTCTTCCTCTGCTCTCTCACCCTGGCACTTGCTGCTCTCAGTGTAACATTGTCCCCGCAGTGGAACGCGATGCAAATAGGTCCCAGGGAGCGACTTGAACGATGAAATGAAATCGTCTGTCAGAGCCCTGACCAACTCCCGGTCGGGCTAAAAATGACCCGTTTCCTTTGAAAAGCCAGTCCCTGAAATAGTTCTTGAGGAGGAAGGAGGCCAGTGGCCTTGGATAGTATGGAGCTGCTGCCATTCTCGGGGGAGGGTGAAAGGGCTTTTTATTCGGACATGTGAAGCCTCTGGTTCCCATTATTACCCACTATAACCCATCTAACCACCTCCACACCACTGGCCCCTTAAAACCATCGACCCCCCACCTCTTTCACCCCACCAACCACATCCTCCACGTCTCCCCACCCTGACTGAGTGCTGTTGGAACCGGGGAGGCCGTAGCGCTCTCCTGACCTCAGGTGCCGAGCCGGGCAGTTTTCCCACAGTGCTAGAGGCTAAACTCACAGAGACGGCCTGGCCTCGTGCACGTTGACACCAGAAAGGAGGGACGTGTAAACAAACCCCTTGTCAAGTGATTTCCGCTCCGAGGTTGCTTTTCAGCTCAAGCGCACTCCGGAACAAATCCCAACCTCCCTCCCTCCCTCCCTGCCTGTCGACAGCCCCCCTTCCCCCCCTTTCCAAACCTGCTCCCCACTGAACAAGCTTCCGAAATGCGTCTGCCTGTGCATGGTGAAAAAAAAAAAACGTCTAACCCACAAACTATTCCTTTGTGTGCCCCCATTTCTCTGCTCTTGATGTTGTACAATGAATAAGAGAAAGAGGTGGCATAAGTATGGAAGTTTGCCCCTATCCCTGCTGCAATCGGTTTGATCTAGCAGGGTCAGTGAATCTATTCTAATTCGCGCTCTGAGGTCCCCTGTAAAAATAAGCGCTTGTAGGGGAGTTGATGGACCTTAGACTACAGACTATTAGACCTGGCCTTCACATGTCACTGAGTCTCAACAGGCAGTGTGGGGCTCCATGCTCTTGTCACTCTCACCCTGCTTGTACAAAAGCCATGCTTATAAATGTTTAGCATGACAAAACAACGTGTCTACTTGCCACCTTTTTATCCCTCAGTCTCCACGCAGCAAGACAGCCAATGACAGCGAGGGTGGTGAAAAAAACAAAACAAAACAAAAAAAAACGCTGTCTAATTCCTACCGGTGCGACCGGCTTTGATGCCTGCCGTGTTGTTGACGAGAGGCTGGGTTGATAAAAGAGAAGAGAAACGCTTTTGAGGTCATGGTGAGAACGCTACACAACAATTGTATGTGTTTTCTCTCCTTTTTTCCCCTTGAATGAACTCATCGAAGTCTATTCAACTTTTAAAATCCTTGGCGTGCATATAAGGTGACACCTTGGGCCAATGAAGGAGGCCCAGACAGAGTAGATAGGGTGTCACGCAGAGAATTCTCCGCAGTCTGATAAAAAGGCAGCCGTTGACAGCTCCCTCTTTCTGACAGGCCAATGGAGGGGAGGTGGGGGGGCGAGGGGGCAGAGTCTCACCAGACCTTCTCCAAGGTGCCCTTTAAAAGCCTGGCCTTAGCATCCATTAAAATGGTGCAGCATCTGACGGGAGCGCTAGCATGATGTCTGCTTTTGCTGTCTTTACATGCAGTGCAAGACAGGCACAACATGAAGCAGAGCTGGTGTAAACCCACATCAAGCTTCTAAACAACAACTGCAAAGCCACCCCAGAGATCAAGTGGGAGTAAAAATAGCTAACAGACATGGATGCATGATGATGAGGTGTTGAAACTAAGGGGGAGCCACCAGTGAGGCACAACATGGCGATGTGGGGCAGTCTGCACGTGATGAGGTATTTGAAAAGTCCTTTGTCTACTGGAGCAAACCTTTAAACTCACCCGAGCTGGCTACGGTGCTTTACAATCCCCACGTCTCAGATAACCAAAACAAAGAGAGTGGAGGTGGGATCGGGGGTATTGGAGGGGGTGGGGGGGTGCATTCTGTGGCTCCTACCTTTTGTTTGACTAGCATCTGGCTACACCCCTATGACTAATGACGGCAGCAGTGGGAAGCCGGTTCACCTAACTAAACATTACAAATGAGGCAGCAATGCAGGGACTGAAGCCGGGCATGATCAGACAAGAGCGTGGCTCTGGGAGGGAAAAAATGAGAGTGGAGGGTTGGGTGCTGTCCACCTGGGAGATGAAGAGGCTGCCTGCAGTGACTAATAGTGACTACAAGGGACAAGAGTCTATGATAAGAGGTGAGCAGGGGTTAGCGAGGGTGGTTTGTTGCTAGAGGCCATGTTTCACTGATGGTGAGTCACCAATGGGAGTATTACTCACCGGGAACAAACCACGAGAGAGAGAGAGAGAGAGAGAGAGAGAGAGAGAGGGAGAGAGAGAGGGAGAGTAGAAAAGGGAGCAGTGAGAGGTGAGGGTGGGGGTGGGGGTAATGGGGTGTTAAGATGTCGGCACTCACACAGGCATCCTGCTGAATACTCTGGAGGATGTGTTTTGCCGGGACCAGGAAGTCAATGAGGTATCTCAGGCCGTCGCCACGGTACGTTGTCTCCACGACATCAAACACCTGGCAGAGCACCGTGGCAGCGGTGGCCTCGAATGGGGGGTACAGCACCGACAGGGTGCTCTGGATACAGCTATCCAGAGACTCAGAGTCCTGGAGAAACAACAAAAAAGACATAAAACTCAAATTAATTAAATCAAATCATACATAATCCTCACTGTGATGCAGATCCAACATATGCATTCTGTTCCAGGCAGTAGATATGAATTATGAAGAAGGCCTCACACAGAGACACATAAACACACATTATCCATGGAAATCCCACTAGGACAGTGGCATTAATCAAATCTATCTATGGTATAATTTAATCCACACTAAGCGCTTTACCTCTTTTAATCTCAGAAAAGATAAAACACAAAGCAGATGGCTGCTTTTAATTGGTCATGGCACCCAAAGGTGCTGTTAAAGAACGACTCCGATTGAAAGGTGACTCCTGTGCACCAAAGAAAAACAGACCAGACCTGGCTAAATATATCAGCCCTGCTCTCTCGCTTGCTCACTCGCCAGCCATAAAACTCAGGCCAGGCCGCTGGATCTTGTGGTGGTGGTTGTCGGCTCTCTTGGCAGCTTTTCCTCGTCTTTCTCTTCCTCTCTGCGGGCAGATGTTTCTTCCTTCCTCCCTTTGAATCTCTCCGCTCTCAAACACACACTCCTCTTCTATCTTTCTTCTCTGTCACTTTTGTCCTCCACTTCTCTGTATCTGTCTATCTATCCTTCTTTTCTCTCTCTTTCTTTCTCTCTCTCTCTTAATTTCTCTCGTTCCCTCTCTGAAGCAGACAGAACATACAGCCTGGCTCTGGGTTAGTCTTTACCCTAAAAAGGGGGTTCCCATGGGACACACTAGTAACCCAATGACAGGTTCAGCTGTCTGAACACAGATCCCAACTCCCTGTTACCACCCTACACAACCCCCTCAGCTCGCACACACACACACACACACACACACACACACACACACACACACACACACACACACACACACACACACACACAGAAACACACACACACACACGCACACAGCCCTCCTCTCACCACACAACTGCCACACACATAATTCATGCTACAGAAAGCCAGGCATTATTCATGCACCACGCACACATGCCACTTTCATGTGACTCATCATCTCTACCCAACAGACGACGCCATGACAACAAACACTCGTGTAAGCGGAACGGTTGGCTAACTTAAGAGCTGTGACATTAAAAACGTTGTGCTCAGCCACCCATCCCCCATGCAGAAAAAGACATGGACACAGGCAGCAGGACAGGCAGCCATGGAGGCAAAGGATTAGATGTCAGCTCTGGGTCCGGGGCGGACTGTGCCGGACTGTGCTGACTGGTGCAAGTAGAGAATCGTGAGTATGAAAGACTGTGTATTTATCATATGAGCGAGAACACAGCCTAGCAGTTACAGACTCAGCTGCACTTTGCTTTGCCACACTACAGGTGTCGACCTGTAAATATTTGCATTCTTGTGTTGCATGTGAAGAAGGCCAAAAAACAGGAAAAAATGCTTTCACAAGGAAGATGGAATGAGGGGGGATATTTCTTTGAGCCTTTGTTCTTGGAATCCAGGGGCTTTGCTCCTATCCCCTCTGGATAAGGAAATACCACTTGTGTGTGTCGTGGCCCAAAGACAGAAAGAGAGAAAGCGCGGGTGAAAAAAAGGAGACTGGCAGACAAGTGCAGAAGCAATGGTGTCAGATAAGGCCAACCGTGTGACCACTCAAAAAGAACAATGAACCGGCATTATCTTGTGTATGCAGTACTCCATCAATATGGGCACAAAGACACAGTGCACACACACACACACTCACATACGGACACAAACACGCACACACGCACACACACACACACACACAGAATTCTTTGCAGACATCAGGGATCAATCTTTGCAGACAGGTTAGCAATTAACCACTGAAGCACTGAAAAGTTAATGGCAGAAGAAGTTAAATAGACATAAGATAATTAGAATCAGCTTGTGCCGTGCAGCACAATGGTGAATGTTTATTTTGGCCTAATGGGAGGAAGCCGTTGTCCTCCATAGACTAGGACTGAGCTCCTGGACTGAAACCGAGCGTCTGCCTATGTGTGTGTATTCTATTATTTCAGATGGTCTGAGTGTGGGCATACAGTGATCTCTTCCCAGACTGACTAAGGCTAAGCTATGGGGGGCAGCACGCCACTCCACCACATCAGGGCAAACCAGGACTCAGAGAGAACAAAAGCAGGGAAAGATAGCAGGAAAAAAAACATCTATGAGCCATGTGTGTGTGTGTGTGTGTGTGTGAGAGAGAGAGAGAGAGAGAGAGAGAGAGAGAGAGAGAGAGAGAGAGAGAGAGAGAGAGAGAGAGAGAGAGAGAGAGACTCCCCATGTTTGTCTCAGCAGATCTAAGACAGAGCCTGCTTTGGAAGTTGGAGCTTTCAGCACGTTTTAATTAGACTAATGTAGCGCTGACCCCTCCTAGCTGTCCAGTGTTCCCAAGCAGAGCACACTGATGCGCACTAAACCCATCAGTAACACACACTCATTTGGCTCTTCCGGTTCCTATCTTGATCCTTATCAGACCTTTCTGCAAAATTGGCCATTTGGGGCCACGGATTAAACACTATCTGCATCAATTGTTTCTTTCTCAGTTTAGAGATTCTATGTAGCCCTTCTACGTAAATCAGAGCATAAAAGAGTGTTAGTGAGTCCTACTCTTCCCAACACACTTTAGCCTACACTTCTATGAGAGCATATGAGAGCATAAAAGTCTTACTGAGCAACTCTCCAGCAAGTTAAATGAGATCCCAGTCCCCCGCTCCAGAGGGGTAAAACAAAGTCTGGAAATCAGAGAAGATTCCTTTATGCAATCCGGCCCTGCTCCCTCTCCCCAGCTCTGTCGATTCATGTGCCAAATAAGCGTCCATCACGCCAGGGCCACTGTTGGAGGCTGCTTTGCTTGCTGAGCCCACCCAGGGTTCAGAGACATTCTGCATAATGCATCTGATCATTAGGTCTTAATTCAACTCTGTCTATCTGTCTCTCTTAGTCTCGCTCTGTCTTTCTCTAATGGGGCCAGACTTTGCCTCGTGTCTCTCCCTGATGGGTCCAGCACACATATAAACCTGTCCACCCCTTGCCATCACTCTCACTGGCCACGCCATCATTGTGTGGTTCGTTAGAGCAATCACACTGACGAGCAATGGTGTGTATATTTGGGAGTCAAGCAACCCCCCGCTCAGTCGTCTCTCAGAACCTCCATCTTTTGAGGTTTTATGATCAAAACCCCTGTGTGGTCGGACTTGAGCATTTTAGATAATTGCACAGGAAGGAAATGGGGATCAATATGCACTTCCCCCTACCTAAACGTGCAAAGGCAAACATACTAAGCAACCAAAGCCAAATATACAACATTCCTCCATTACATTTTTAGAGGTACCAACACATTTCCCTCCACTTTGGATACTTTCATACGGTTTTGGATTTAATTTTAAACCCCAAAAGACAAATATATCATACTAGGTCTGACTATGCAGACTTTTCAGAGACATTTGAAGAAAAAAAAAGTGTGATTTCAAGGGAATTGCTCTCAAACGGCTTAATATTCTCCAGAGCTGTTAAAACCACAGGGCAAATCACTTTGTCAATTATTTCTGCAAGACAGTTTAGAGAAATCTGGGCAATGTCCATCACTGGCATTATGCTGTGCTTTTGTATCCATGCCTACAGGGTAAACATGTCACCAAATGAGCCTATGAGAAGAGAGAGCTTCTGGTGTGTCTCTCTTACGCCTCAAAAACAAACTCTTTCCCCTTTCACTCAGACTCGCAGGCTTAGAGAATCTTGAAATGCGTTTAGCCGTGGATGTAGCCAGTGCATGTGTCTGCACGTGAACAGAAAAACCAGAGTTTTCATTTTCACAGAAACTTTCCAATTGAGACTGTTTTCAGGGGAAGGACTTTTGAAATGCATGTGACAGCCAGTCTTTTTTGCAATGTAACTCTAGGGGTGAGCTAATGCCTGGGAGGGATGCCTAACCAAGCACAAGCTTATTCACCAGGCAAGCATTACTTAACCAATCCCCCCTCCAGGTTACACTTAGTTCAATGAATAATCAATAGCAGTGTATTCCTCAGGGAGCTGTGATTCACCCTGTAAACAGAATTATTCAAAATGGGCACGAGTGTGTTTGCTTGGGGGGTGGGACTGCGTGTGTGTGTGGGTGGGAGGATGGGTGCACAAGAGGGGGATGTGGTCCTACTACCAAACCTCAAAAGCACTTGAAAGCACTGTAAACAAAGAGTGTAGGAGAGCAGTACAATACTCTGGCATCGTTTGGCTCAAGACGAAAGAACCTCCACATCACAAACACAAGTCTGTAAGGCCAATCGTAATTGAACAAGACTTGCTTTGTGGCATGATCCCTCTGTTCAGTGTATACCATTGTACTGTTGAACCCTACAAATGACATGAACCTCACATCAATCAGACCTTTTGCATGGTTACAAGACTATTATAGCAACTTGCCTGTGGCTGAAAAAAAGAAGAGGTTGATCAGCAACAGTTGGAAAGAAACAAGACACACACATGCACACACAAAACCAAACAAAACAACACACACACACACACACACTACACATCCCACAGTTACCCACCTCAACAAGCTGCTTTGGGGGTAGACCACCGGAGACTTGCCCTTTAACCCCAACACAAGTGACAGAAGCAGCCAGCTGTCCATCAGATCAACAGGGAGAGAAAGAAAGAAGCCAAGGGGGAGAGGTGGTGAGGGAGATGAAAGGGATTGAATATTGCCAGTTGTTTTTCGGAACAATAGTGATTCGCTATTGCACAAAGGGTAGAGCGTGCCACAGTGGACAGAGGGTTGGAAATCCTGTCTCTGCTGTTCGTTCAGGAAGGGGGTGAGGCGTGGGGGTTGGGGAGAGGTGGGGTGGGGTGGGGTGCGCAAGGGCAGCAGGCGGTTTCTAGGACAGTTGGCGAAATAACACGTGAGCACCAAAGGCCTTCAAAAACCACACACTAATCAACACAAGCTGATGCCAACCCAATATGAGAGGAAGGCCCCGCATGGGTGTCCATCTTGTCTCTGACATGCTTCCTGTAGGGAGAGGCAGATGCTGACCCTCTCGCACCTCACTGGCTCTGAGCCTTTAAATCAAACAGCTGCCATGTTTCCGCCAACACATTGGCTTCTGTTCTTCCTGCCAACAAGGTCAATCCCACCTGGAAAATCACTTTTTTTCCCCTTAAAATAAAGCCAGCAGGTCAAGAAAACAACTTATTCAGGAAATATTTTATCAAGTCCAAAAAGGCTTACTTGACAAATGATGTCTATATATAAAACATTTTCCACAAAAAAGAAATTCCCAGAGAGGTACTTCAACATAACAGTCTTTTTTTAGGAAAAACATTCAGGGTAGTTGCTGAAAGCTGAAGATCCATGCCTCTGATGAAACGTGCTTTGTTTTTCAACTGGAAAATTCGTCACAAACCTACACGAACATCACGCCCACATATGCAGGCAGCCGCTGTTATGATTAAAGTGGTTGTCATTCTTGTGGAAAGAAGAGCAAGAAGAGACAAAGACCCGAAATGTTTTCTCTGAGATACAGTACACTATCACATGGCTGCAAGTCATCATGAACATCAACATCTTTATTACTCTTACTCTTTATTACTCTTATATAATTAAAATACCTGGTGATTACATAATTACTGCATCAAATACACTTATGAGAAAGTAGTAGGCATACCATCCCATTTGGAAGCATAAACTGCAGCTTTTATTGAGGCAGTGTCTGTACCAGAGCCAAAGTTGCGAAACACATCCAATAAATTCCAAGCGTGAATTAGGTTGAAAAGAATTGGGCATGAAAGAACACTTTAAACTATCAGTCCAATCAAATCAAAACTAAGAAGCAAAAAAAAAAAAAAAAAAGTGAAATTCACAAGGGAATTGTTCACCTCCTCATGGTTAATACCTTTGTTTTGGTTCCCGACACCAAACACCAGGGATCAGGGTTGATGAAAGTCAGCCCTGAGATCCTCTCCACAACTCACACCGCACATTTAGTTTTCTTCTAATACAACACAAGTCGCCTATTCTGTGGAAAGTCTTTACAAAAACATTGGTGATTTTCATCTGACCAAACCCACTTGAAGTTCTCATTTGTCTTTGTTCCCCCCTCTCAGTCGGTCCAGTGGCATTACTCGTGTTTTAATTCCCAAAACACTCCCAGGAGCAGGAGCAGCCATTAAGGAGGCTTCCTGCTGATGAGGGTGGTGGTGGAGAGGTGGAGGGTCGGGTTAGCTGCTTCATGCTGGAGCCGATGATAAAGCCCTCCTTCGCAGTCTCTCACCAGTCACCAGTGACTGGCCTGTGTGCACACCCGCCTGACTGACTCTACGGAGACAAAAGCAGGAGGCTTTTCTCACGAAGGCCACCGCCAAGCTTGCCCCTGGGCTAGTCTGACCTTCGGCAAAACATAGTTTTGGGGCATCGAATGGGGCCATTATGTTCCTCTCTGAGGCCGCCTTCAGACATTGCCTCTAACACAGAAAATGGCATAACACAAGTTTTTTAAGCAGCCATGTGACGAGAAGCTGTAACAATGGAGATCTCAGATAAAATAATTTGTGCTTTCATCAAGAAAAGAGGGCAAACCACAGCCGTTGAAATCTTCTCAAATGGCCTTTAGCAGAATCATTCTCAGGAGAGTCCGTTCACAAGAGAATCAGGGCACAGGGGAAGTGGAATAATTAACTGTTGCAAGTCATCCACCAAGATGCTGGGAGAACTACCACCCGCAAGAGGATGTCATGTTGCTTGGTTTTTAAGCAAGTAGGTAACACTTAATGAGAGTCTCATTAAACCACAGGGATGAGGATTGAAGTGCCCTCTGGCACTCAGTGTTCCCAGGAAATGATATGCTAATCATAATCCAAACCATTCAACGGAATGGAAGCTGATAGACGTATTGACCAAAAGCCGTCTAAGACTCCATTCTCAAACTCTTCTCTTAAGTCCTACACAAGAGCATAACCTTAATGCCCCTGGTAGATCAAAGCCTCCATATAAGCGGGTTGATGCTGTACAAAAAAAAAAAAAAAAAAAAACTTCTGACATTTGGCCCTCTTCCAGTGATGGATTGGCTCCATGTCTGCCTATTGAAAACAGTGTCTCCAAGAAATGAAAGCCTTGCAGTGTCTGGGCTGTGTTAGAGTTGAACTCAGCAGGATATGACAACACGAGGTCACAAAGGAGGAGACTGCCTACATGTGGGGGGTCCAGAGTGGGCTTTTGGCCTGCCTGTTTATAAACATCGTCAGAGTCCCCAGCTCGCTCATGATAGGCTTCATCACCTCACACAGCTGGAGTTTTCCAGAGCTAGCCACGCGACCTAGCTGTGGTGGTTACCAGAGAGAGCTGCCTGTTGTTTTTGAGATGAGCAACCACACAGGTTTTGGCAATATCCTACATGTTAGATTAACGTCCTACTCTTCCCGCTATCGTGGGGCGAAAGAGCGAAGTGAAACCGGTCATTGGGGTTGTAAGCTTTCTGGAAATGTCAGCATGTATACACTAAGCCCAGTGTCATTCATCTGGGGCACAAGTGAGGTAGCCTTTAAAAAATAAAATAAAATAAAAAAATGACTTTTCCTACCTGTTATCTGTAGTCTTTCTGAAGAAAAGTCTCAGAACATTGTTATCTTCCAGACAACAGATACCCATTTCACCTCTAAAAATAGGTCAGAGATTATAAATTACCTACAGGGAATAGGTTAGTCTGAAACAGGACACTTTACAGCCGCATGAGGGTGTGACTATCTCTGTTTCACAGAACTCTATAGAAGATGAACTGTTGACACATAAGTGTACAGATATACAAGGTCTCACTTTTCTGTCACACAATATTGAAACTACCCAGATGAGGAAAGAAAAACCAGACATGATGCTGAGAGAAAGTCAACAACAGATCCCTGGGATTAGCCCATATTTCTGCCAAATATATTCAGCTTTTGAAGTTCATGACCCCTCCAAACATTGTGTCTATATTTGCCCCCTCACAGCCTCTGCTCTCCAAATGGCAAATGTTTTAAAAGCAAACCACTGAACAAATGGAGAATTCCATTTCCTGGACCTGCAGCACACATGCCTATCCGGTAGGACTGTGTTT
The DNA here is from genome assembly GCA_027497455.2 of Sardinella longiceps. NCBI lineage: Eukaryota > Metazoa > Chordata > Actinopteri > Clupeiformes > Clupeidae > Sardinella > Sardinella longiceps. The sequence goes on from JAODXP020000010.1 coordinate 16,973,001, forward strand.
ATCCATGAGACGCTTTATTCAGACCTAACTGCTGCTCATAATAGCAGGAAGTTCACTTTTATAGCAAAAGTAGCACAACGCAACCAACAGGGCAAAAGTGGGTTACTGAGTCAGTATGTTATCTTATCCAAATTTGCAGTGCTTAAGAGAGAGGAAGAGAAGGATGAAGACATCTCCTTTATACAACAAGGACAACACACAATTCCGCATGCATACACAAGACATATTTCTTAGATGCTTTTAAAGGGCCAAGCTGTTAAGTGCACCATAATTTTAACACCCTCAAATTAAGCTGAAGGTCATCATTTCAACCTCTTTGGCACCTTCTGGCGCCTGACAGTATCAGTGCATACACATACAGTAGCGCCTTGGCGTCTATGCACATGTTTGAAATAGTGTGTGTCAATAAAGATGGTGTGTACTTGTCGTGATTAAAACTCATGCCCCACATGTCTTTGTGCTTACAGTGCACAAAAGCCCATGTGATCGATCACTGCCACCCGACCAAAGTCACGCCTGATATGGGCGACCCTCTCTTTCACTCTCTTCATCTCTCGGACCACATGTCTTTAGTTCGCTCTGCATGCCACTTTCATGAAAGACAGACAGATGCAGGGGGCTCAGGGGGCCCTAACATGATTTACACGCATCTCGGAAAAAAATTGCGGTGACATATTTCCATTCACAGCCTCTCCTTTTCTCCCCATCCACTTGCTCAGTCCTTCCTTAGCTCAAAGTGCTTTGTGCCAATCCTATATGAGAAATACAGATTACGTGTGTGAAGGCCTCATCTGCTGCTTATCTTTATGGCGGCCATATAAGAGGGACCGCTACATCACAGAGTGCAGATTGGGGAAGCTCAGCATTCCTGTTGCAGATGGTAGCATGGCCCCCTAGGGTCAGAGGGTAAAGCTTGTAAACGGCTGAGAGGACCAGGCTAAATTGGCTCGCTGCATGCGGCTGGCCGTTCACAGCTTGTCTGCTCGACCCTTTTGCAGTATATCACCACTACACGATGCCAGGAATGAGAGGCTGGGATGGGACATCGACTCTTGCTGGAAAACTTTTCAGAGTTCATGGCATGACACAGGTATCAGACACGTAACAGTCATCGTCCACAGACAAGCGCAGAGCTGACAGCATTGTTTACGATGCACAAAAGGCCCCAGCCACGGGGCATCCTGAGCACTGGGCCTAATGGCAATCAGGGTTTCATACACAAACATTTTTCACAGGTTTGATCTGGCTGCCAGCATGAGTCACATTCCTCCACATCAGCAAAATAAACAGCAGTGTACTGCTAGACCAGCTCTGTTCCAGCACAGAGATGTGCTAATGTTGCCGCTGAGAGTGAAAACACACACACACACATACACACACACACACACACACGCACGCGCACACACACACATAAACGCACACACACAATACAAAGTAAATAGGATGTTTGCTATTACATTAAGATAGCCAGTTATCAGCTGTTTTAAGTATCTTTTGATGTCCGAGCAAGGCCAATAATGGGTCCTCTGCGTCCGGAAGAGAGCTGGAGGGGATGAGCAATGAGTAAAGCCACTGCACTACTCCTGAAAAGCCTGAGTAAAACAAGTGGAGCATGCTTTGAAAAGTTAAAGTGTAACGCTCCTTGGCTGACTTGTGGGAAGCTCGCCGGTGCTTTTCAGAGGGGGAACCAGATGAACTGAAACCTCTTATCCCATCGCCCAATGAGCAAACACAGGCATCAAACACTGCCAGGGTTGCCCCGCAGGAAGAACAACAAATCAGGCAAAAGACTACCAGATAACCCCCGCGACCCTCTCCCAAATAGGATAGTCCTCTGGGATGGCTAGATGGGAATCAACCATAGCTCCAAACCCAATCACCCCATCTCCCAAAAGAAAAAGAGAAAAGTAGGAATAAAAGAGAAAGAGAAGGAAAAGAAGAAAAAAAAACTTTGTTGTGAACAAAAGGCAACTATTTAAAGATGCTTACATCATGAGTCGCAGCACTGTAACAGGGTGAAACTGAGACCCTTTAGGGGCTGCTCAGCAGCATTTGTTTTCATTTAGCCTCCTCAGACCCAGTCGCTCTATAAGAAGATGTGGATCAGTGGGCCGGAGCTTTGGAGCTTCCTGGGGCCTTTCAGCAGAACCAGGGCTTCTCCGTCTCTCTCCCTACAGGGGGCTTGATGAATGCACTCCTTAATGCACAAATGGAGGTATTTACAGCATCAGGACAGAACATCATTTCTCCTTTTTCTTCCACTCACTTTCTCTCTCTCTCTCTCTCTCTCTCTCTCTTTCCAGGACCGGGTACAACCCCAGCTCTTGCTCTGGGTCTGCTAACCCAAACACAGAGGAGGATGTCTAAATTGAATCCACACATGTCAGTATTTTCTTGCACTGCGGTGCAAAGGGAGCAAGCAAGCAAGCGAGTGAGTGAGTTCCCTGGTGATAAGCGTGCCTGCCTTTCTTTCTTTCTTCTGTGCAGTTTAATATCCTCTCTGTTTTTCCTCCAGCTCGATGGAGCAATCGGTTATCACTCTGGGGAGAAAGGGAAGCCCATCTGACAGCGGCACAAAAAAACTCTCTTTTCTCTTCTTCTTTCATTCCTCCTCTACTGGATCTCAATCATTCAGTGGAGGAATTTCAATACGGATCATCAACACTCACACCTCATCTCATATCCACAGCTGACCTTCTAGTCAACATGCACCAACATCAGTGAGAACAGGAATCAGATAACATAAACACATGCACACACACACACACACGTACACATGCGCACACACACACACAAACACACACACACTTGAATCATTACTTCTCCACGAGGTCTATCCAATGAAATATCCCAACAAACAACAACACACAGGTCTCTTGGGCACAACCAATGAAATCCCAGCACAACCTTCCTGAGTCAGTGTTTTACCTGCCTCAAGGACACACTCTCAAGACTACATATACACTACACACACGCACACCCACACAAACACCAGCTCATCATATAAACATACGTACACACACACACACACACACACACACACACACACACACACACACACACACACACAAGAGCATTCACATACTCAATTCAGACAGAGGGCACAATGCAAATACCCAAACTATACATTATTCCTACATTCATTCTCAAAGTCACTGTTAATTTAGTTCTCCTCTACAGTACTTCTATCTACACAACACTCTGCTCAGCAAGTTTCAGATTGTTAACTAAAGCAACACAGTCAGAAGCACCCCCTCCCCCATATTCTGCCCTTCCCCCGTGTACCGGTAAGGTAAAACCATTAGCACCTAATGCCACACACACTCTCCTTCCCTCACACACACACACACACACACACACAGTCAGGCACACATGCTCTCCACACACACCGCTTTCCCAAAATCTCCACCACACTCCGGTTACTTCCTTCACTCACCATTGTGTGTGAAGTCTGTCCTTCTCGCTAGAGTAGTCCTCCTCAGTTGGGTCATTTTTTGCCAATTCTCTGCAGTAGCCAAGGCCACAGCTGTCCTGTGCTGTCCCTCCCTCACCCACTGCAGGTCTATGGCACACTGATAGCCCCAGCACACACTGCAGCAGCTCTCACGAGGTAGAGCCCGCCCCCCCCTCAGCCCTGCTCTGCCTGTCACTCGCCCACGCCAGGCCCCTCCCCAGCCCCTGTCCCGCGGCCCCTCCCTCCCTCCCTCCCTTCCTCCTCACTCTGCTCACTCACTCACTCACCCACCCACTCACTGTGCTGAGCTCCTGCTCCTGCTGCTGTGGGTGGTGGTGGTGGTGGTGGAGAGTGTAGGGCCCCAACAGGGGGGGTCTATACAGCCCATACAAACACTCTCTGAAAAATCACAGAAAAAAAAATCACTGCACTCACTGTCACTGTTAATGTTCTGAAAAGTACACAGACCTCCAAAACACGGATCAGGGGTTCAGTAGCTAAGTGTAGAGCTGGCAAGGCTATAGACAGCACTGAAGAATTATTATACAACATTTCTTTTCTTTTCAACTTTGTGCAAGGTTAGATTCAAAAACCTGCCAGACAACAGTAGTAAAATACTGCTGGGGAATGCAAATCATGTTTTTGTTTACAGCAAGGGCTGTTTTTTTTCTCTTGCTGGGTCAAAAAAAAAAAAAAAAAAAAAGTGCCTAACAGGTCTGGTGTGCAATTAGAAGCCTGGGGAAAGAGGGAAAGAGAAGTCTGCACCAGCAAGGTTGAGAGAGTGCACAAAACCATCTTTAATCTGCTGTGCATCAAATATGCTTTCTGCTCAGACATTCAAACACACTTTATTTGAACTCCACTATACTCAGGTGGTCTATGAGCTCATGTGAACTAAACAAGTACTCTAATTAACACACACACACACACACACACGGCCAAACTTGGAATACCCCTTTCTCCCTCCGCCCCACTTGTTCAATGAAACATAAGGAGATTCATGTAAACATAGGCTAAAGTCTACTCGCTTGCATTAACAGCTGTCACACACACACACATACACACGTACACACCCACACACACACACTCACTCCCTCTCTGTCCCACACACACACATGGGCCTGAATGGACACAACAGACCATTAGATGAACAGAAGAACAAGACTGGCAACTTTTGACTGATTGGCAAGCTGGCAGCTCTACCCCAGACTTGTTTCAGGGGGTGAGTGTGAAGGGGTGCGGGAGGTGTTTTGAGCTTTGGGTCGGGGTAAGCTCTTGGCCAAAGCAGAAGGCGAGCAGTGGGGGGAGGCGAGGGATTTAAAGCCCTCCCGTTTGACCTGGCTTCCTCTGGGGGTTCCCAGGCCTGTGCTGGCAAAGGCACACTGCAGAGATGACTGCTGTGGTTAAGAGGAACACAGCACTCTGCCTCACACACACGCACACACACACATGCACACACACGCACTCTCCACTTTTCTCCTACAAAGACACACTTGTGCTCTCTCTCTTTCTCCTTTTCTCTCCTGCTCAACTTCCCCCTCTCTTTCTTTTTCTCTTTCTGTCTGCCTCTACATTTCTTTCACACAGATTTCCCCCTAAGTGCAGGGGAGTGAAGCAAAAGGTGGCTGGTCAAAAAACAATCCTCCAAACCTCTAACCCCAGGAATTTATTTTACAGTGGAACAGTGTTGAATGGAATGCAGAAGAAACACACACACACCCTGTTTGTCTTTTTCTTCACAGAAAACTCTGGATCCATTGAGCTATGCATGCAGATGACAGAAGCATCGCTTGCATATGAAAATAATAATAAACTCCCCTGCTTGCATATGAAAATAATAAAACAATAAAAAAAGGTAGATGAGACGATGACTCAGAGTCTTAAGAAGGCCACCTGGAAACACTCCTGTAGGGGTTTGCATGATCATAACAACTTCAACTGGGCACGTGCAAGTCCAGTACGTGTGCCCCAATGCCTCTGCGGCACTCCTTTCATCTACTCAAGAGTGACCTGAGGAAATGTTCTCTGGGCGTTGCCTCAAGGAGGTCTTTTTCATACAGATGATTAGGCTTGAGGTTTCTAGGATCAGGCAAATCCTTGGTTTGGGACTGGAGCGGCACTACATGTGACATGCAGGGGAGCTTCTGGTTTGGGGCAGTTCAGGTTAATCAGCCAGCGAGAGGATAAGCAAATGACTTCATGAACCCAACAACCTACAACCTACAGCCTAATTTTCCTCTTGCTCCCTCAAGGGATGTAGCTGCACAAGCTTCACAACTATTACAGACATGCACTATGTAGCCTGGACAGACCCACAATCTAAAGGTGATTGAGACACCTGTAGGCTATGGTGGCTAGGCATCTGAGCTCTTACAAATTCAAATAGTTGAAAACAAACAATAATTTGGCCTAATTCTTACAGGACAAATTTTTTGTCTGGCCACAGACTCATGTCCAGACCCCTGCCTGCTTGAGCATCTCATTAGACTTCTCAAACTTTTTTTTGCTGTCACAATAGTCTTGCAGGGTGAAATGAATTCAAAATGTGCAGTATAATTTCAGAAATATTTTAATGACCAAGTCTAAAAGACCCTATGACTTCAAGGACAAGCTCAATGCACGTGAATACGCTGGGATCCTCCACCACACATCCGTAGCCCCTTTTTGAGTTGACCTTCAACCAAATGAAAATATACCACCACGGCCAGCAACTCCACTGGGGTCAGCCTATTTAACCCAGATATGTGGGTCTGTGTGCTAGCATGCTGATCTCAGACCTGTGACAGTCTATTTATACAATTCATCGGCTGCCTGAACTATGAGGTAAACACAGCCCTGCCCTGCTCCGGCACTGTAGGACCGCTCCTCAATTAACCTCCATTTAATTTTAACTAGGGCCTGTGCGAACACGTGCCCTGAGGGGCTCCACACCATTAGTGGCGCTGGACAGGAATAAAACAACAACAACAAAAAAAG
>JAODXP020000010.1:16981930-17164430 GCA_027497455.2 Sardinella longiceps
AGAGAATGCAAAGAGCATCTCCAGACGTGTCGGGGAGATCTGTTATCTGTGGGGCTGGGGGGTAGGGATGTGAGTGAGGGGGGATGGGATGGGGATGGGGAGGAATTGCAGAGTGACAGCTCTAGGCTTCAGGCCCTGACCTGCAGGGCTGGTAGGGCACTAGAGACAGAGACAGAGCACAAACTGGTGGTGGATGGTTCACAGCTCCATCACTGAGCTGAGTCTCTGTCTGCCTTATACAAACACAAACACACACACATACACACAGAGACACGCAGTGCTTACCCTTCAGGCAGTGTTGTTTTAGTTATTCAACTGCATTCTCCCTCCTTCACCCTCATTTTGCTCACTTTCTCTCTGTATCTGTATCTGTATCTCTCTCTCTCTCTCTCTCTCTCTCTCTCTCTCTCTCTCTCTCTCTCTCACACACACACACACACACACACACACACACACACACACACACACACACACACACTCAACCATATACACAACTTAAACATACACTCAGTAGCTGGCCAAGAGATGCATTAGAGGGCACTTGTATTAACCAAAACATCCTGACAAAAGGATATAATTTATCGCTAAAACCTTCTGCAACGCAGTTGGTGTGAGACAAGCAATTTGTCATTGACTGGTATCCTTTCCAGATCGTGATATTGTATATCAGACCTCTGCGTGAGTTAGGCTACACACACAACATTTAAATAGGGAATGTAGGCTAGTATACCATATATGATGAGATGGCTGAGCCTTCAGAGGCAGCTACACAGTGCAGGGTGGTTATTTATGTTGAAAGGCAACAGATGTCAGGCAACTGCCACACTTACGTGGGACACCAAACGGGACTACCACAAACTATTCCTTATGATGTCAACACACCCAGGAGAGATATTTTCGTAATGCTCATGTTTTATCTGGCGCTGATATCTAAGTGTTCCTTTTCAGACCTCAGCAAAAACACATGAACAGATATCCAGATACACAACCATGTTACCCAAGCCACTTTAAAAAATACTGAAACAACCTTTTAAAAAATTTAAAAGGCAGAGATAAAAGCAATATTCAGTAAAAAATAAAAAAGTTATTAAACACAAAAGCAATTGAGAGAAAATTAAACATTTTATTACGGAATCAAAATTAGTCAAAATTCAGTTGTAGAGTTTTAATTTTGCTTCCAAAAAGTGTAACAACAAAGCCCTCAGTGCTCTTTTACAACAACAAAGACTCCAGATCTATCTCACAAAAAGCCAATTAGCCATTAGAGGCAAACCAAAAGAAGCATTTGTCTCTTTTTCCATTAATGAAAGCCTAATGCACTCACGATATGTCAGGGCTGACATGTTACATTGGGTTTTAGGGGCACTGCAACGAGTAGGGGGGTGGCACGGGCAAAATTAGATTGGACTGCTTCGCCAAAAAGGGTGATCTAAACCAGGGCACAGACAGCAACACAGACACACACACACACACACACACACACATGCACACATACACACTGACACATGCTGCCTGCTAATGCAATTGTGGAGAAAAAAAAAGACCTCAAACAAACGTGACTGACCTCCACTATCCAATGCAAGCACACAAAAGGTAGCGCTGATGTGTAGCATTGAAAAGGGTGCTTTTATAAACAATGCCATATGTTCCTTTCATAAACATAATTATTCACTTCATCACTAAGGCACGCTCTCTGGACATTAGCTGCATCTATGTCACAGATACTTTCAAAAATAGGCTAGACAAGGGAGGCTGCCGTTTTTCATTGTTAGAATTAATTCACAATGATGGACCTCGCTGTCATTTGGGATATTAATTACTGTATAAAAGAGAGAGATAAGTGGAAGACGGATGAGAGAAAACAAACACACAACTCACTGAAATATTAAGAAGGGCAACTATGAGGTCTTTCACATTTTTCTTCAATATGCCTCTTTTTTTTCCTTAGTCCTAAAAAAGAAAGGCAGACACCAACACCAACTGCCGGAATATGTACTGACATGACATAGTGCACAGGCCTGGAAGTTCTCAAGATTGCTGAAACAGTAAGACCGCCAGCGAAAAAGGCATGGTGTCCATACCTGACCCCTTCAGGCGAGAGATAGATAGGGAGAGGTAGACCATTAGCCTAGGTCACAAAGAAGCTAAGACGGTGAGAGAACGGCTTTAGCAGCTGTGAGACACTGAGCCTTTTATCTGCAAGGGAAGAATTCCTGGCATTTGGACTCAAAATACACAAACACACACACACACACACACACACACACACACACACACACACACAGAGAGAGAGAGAGAGACACACACACACACGCACACACTTGTTGCACCTTCCATGTGAAAAGGTAATAAAAATAATCTGTGGACACTCCAGAAAGAAGCATAAGTAAACAAACAAACCAATGACAACAACAAAAAAAACCCACACTTACTCGTATTCACTTCATGACACTGGAGATAGCCTAATCGACAGTTCATAAGTTTGCAAAGATATTCCACATTATCCTCCTGTGATTTTTTTGCAGATGAGAACAGTGCGTTGAGGTCTCCACTATTTTGTAGAAATGGAGAAAAGACAGAGATGCTCTAGCAGTATGAGAGCCTGCAAAGAATCACTGGAGACAGCATATGCTTTTAGGGAGGTTTAACAGAGTCCCAGATGAGTCCCACCCTCCGGCATAATCCTCATTAACAAGAATTTAACCTCTCAAGCTGTTTACTGACATTCATTAAACCAACCATAAAAGAATACAAGTACCATTTATTTACCTTCTATAATGTAAGCCATACTGTCTTTGGTATTTTACTAAATTTGTAAAAAAAAAAAAAAATAATAAAAAATCACTTTTGTTCCTCTGTATGGCCTCAAATCAGGGTAATTTAATGCTCTATGCAGATTAGCGTAAGCTTTTAATATCGTTGAGAAGGCTTTGTGTAAGAGAAGTTAAAAGGCGGCAGGAAAATACCTAATTTCTCAGGTCCACATCTTTCCCCCTGCATTTTTTCTCTTCCCTCCGTCTTCACCCCTAATCAGTGAGGCTCTGGGATCAAGGTCAGAGGAGCTGCCCCCCCACCCCATCCATCCATCCATCTATCAATCCGTCTCCTTTCCCCATCCCCCCATCGCTTGCTTCCCCCGGCCCCCTGTTTAAGTCCTCTGAGAGTGGGTGTTACACTAATCAAATATTTGGTCTTCTCATGGCCGGGGTTTACATACCCCCAAAACAGGAGACAGACAGTGCTTATGGAGTCATGACACAAGCTAAGACAGAGGGAAGATAGAGAAAGGGTGGGGTAGAGAGAAGGAGAGAGAGAGAGAGAGAGAGAGAGAGAGAGAGAGAGAGAGAGAGAGAGAGAGAGAGAGAGGGACAGAGAGGGTTCAGGGAGCTGCGAGGATATCCGTATGATAAAGTCATGACTCCACCATGTTAGCATTCTCAGCTTATTTCCTATTGTCTCAAGCGGGTGGAAATGTTAAAGGGTCTTACTTTGAGTGGTCTGCACTCCTCTGTCCACTATAAACTCAACAAAGACGGGATTATCATACTGCAGTCACAAGTGCATTAAATATCACATGGGCCAATGCTGCAACAAATACAACAATAAGCCTCATGCGGCTTGCAGAGTAAACCAAGCGAGACTAACCTACACCTTCGACAACAATATCCCCAGTGGCTTTCTTTATGGCATTTCTAGAGGGATTAAATTTGCCCAGTTGAAGTAACAACAGTCCACTTGCCGCTAAAATAAAGAAAGCCTGATACGACTCCTGTTTGAACTTCCCGACTGTAAACCACAATCAATACACAAGCTTAGGACAAAAGCCTACTAATTCAACAAAACATTTTTCTTTTTAAACATCAAGCAATGTTGGTAATAAGTCCATATGGTATCGCAGCCTACACGTGATTGGAGTGAGCACATGGATAGGGGCGCATAAGATGACGGTGTTGAAAGCTGTGCAAACACTGCAACTAAGAGAATGAAGTCACGTTTTATCAAAACACCAATACACCTGTAACCACAACATACAGAATGGTTTCAAACAAACATGTCACCAAATGCAAATATACAGGTAACACTGACCTAGATCCACCAGCACTCAAGCATATAGCACTCATAGCAAGATCCACCAGCACTCAAGCATATCAAGCATATAGCACTCATAGCAATATGTGAAAACAAAAAAAAACTCCTGCATGCTATATTTATTTAGACTCAAATATCAAGGGTAGAATGAATTACCTTTAGTTCCTAATGCATTTTGCAGTCAGTGGTAATGGGTAGGCTAAACATCACAGCACCCAATATCAGATTTTGATCTTGATACAATGACCTGACATGCTACAAATATGAAATGGACTATGAACTATCCACATCAATACAGTAGATCTAAACCTTTCAGTGTTATCGCTCAAAAGACATATGCCGACACAAAACAGCCATGCTGACAGATGACACTCTGTCACCAGCATGATGAAAACACGTGTTTCTGTTATGACCGCCTTTTGTGTGTAGAAATAACGTTAGCACACAAACACACACACACACACACACACACACACACACACACACACACACACACACACAAGGCCTCTGATGGGAGCAGGTACAAGCCATTAAATAAGATCCCTGTAGTCCATTAACCTCTCACCCCACATGCTTTCAACATAGATGGAGCAAGAGAGAGAAATGACCCAGACTCCAGACACATCACACACAACCCAGCCCTGTTCATGAATATCTAATGAAACACCCCTCATCGACCCGCTCATTACTGACACTCACTGATAAATGAATTTGGAGGAGAGGCGACACCGCTGACATTACTCGTGAATGATATTGAGCCATGATATATTTTGCTGGCCATTCTGGACAGTGTGTAATAAATATGTCTAAGCTAAATATGTCTCTGTACTGTGAGTGGATGACTGCTTTTCTGTTTTACTGTTTCGGAGACTCAGAGTCAGCAACATCATTCTTGCACTGCATTTCTATTATATTTATTTCGCCATTTTATACCTTCAACATAATCTTGAGGTGATAATCAGTGATGGATTTGACATGTCCTTAGCGATAACAGATCACCTCTCATGACGTCCATTGTTATTGTTCGAGCCGCTGCTGAGCAGGTAAAGATTTTCTGATAGGACTTCACTGGCAGTGACCCAGACAATTGAATCTCCATCCTCAGATAAGCACTTTTGTTTACTGTCAGGATAGTTTTTGACAGGCATTTTGATAATATCAGTATTGTATAAAACTGTGTGTGTGTGTGTGTGTGTGTGTGTGTGTGTGTGTGTGTGTGTGTGTGCGTGTACAGAAGTCTGAACTGAATAGAGTACACAAGAAAGCCTGTCAATCACCCTATTAAGCTATTAAGAACTCTATCTCCGTCTCAGATCTGATGGGGGAAGAGCTATTGTATTACTGTCCTGTTACTCAATGTGGACGGTTCCCAAGAATCAGCCATGACGCATAACAACTGCTTCTTCTCCATAACTGAAGACACACAAGGCTTATAAAAATAATGATGTGCTATAACAGAGAAACATACTGAGTAGCTTCTATAGTTGGTCCCTAGGTCTTTTTTTTCTTTCCAACAGCAAAATGCTCAGCTTCCACTCAAGGAAACATAACGCCGGGTATTCCCACGCCGTGCCTTATGTCTTCGGGTTGGAATGAGGAAGGCAGGAGCCAAACAAAGGGTGTCGCCATGGTTTCAACGCACCGTAGCTCAGTCATAAAACGTCTTGTCAGATCAATACAATGAGAAATATAACTCCAAGTCTGATTCAGCTGCTTAATGGACCAGTCATGCATGTGTGCTGTGCTGTGTGTACAGTGTTTCTATTCCCTTATGTTTTGATGAATGTATATCAATTTGTTTGTTTGTGTGTGTGTGTGTGTGTGTGTGTGTGTGTGTGTGTGTGTGTGTGTGTGTGTGTGCGTGTGTGAGTGCACACTTGCAAAGTGACATCATTCCTGTCCAAGAGACCAAGTCCGCCCAGCCCTGGTGGGATTCAAAACACTTTTGTTTTCCAGTAGTGGTACAGATCACTTAATCATAGAGTCATAGCAAGATTGTTCTTGTATGCATTGGAAGAACAGATTCCAGCAATGGAAAACCATGGATTCACTGAAAAAAAGACCAGCTTGGCCAGCCAGCACTTCTAACAAAACAACCACAACAAACCAGCTTCTGTCAAATCTTATTTCTCTGTCTCACTCTTTACTTCCAAAAGTTGAAAATATTCAGTATATGATTCTTATTTGTCTTAACAGCATCATACAAGGCCCTTACATTCTTTTTTATATGTCATTCAAGACATTCAGCCGATGTCGCTCACTAGAGTCCTTTCAGAACAGTAGAAAGACTGCCATTCTGGAATACATACAAGTGTACTTTGTAAATAGGAACTTGGCTCCAGAGTTCTACTAACCGAGAGCTATTGGGATGCGGGTCTGGCTGCTTCAGGGCAAAATCAAAACTGTGCAGCTCTCAAACAGTTCACAGCCATTGAATGTCAAAAGAGTCTATGGCTGTGTTTGCACAGCACTGGAGCAGTGAGTAATCTGGCTAACGTCTCTGTTGATGGCCAAGACAAACTGCCGAAGAGAGCTGGGTAGATAGGCGAGGATCACAACATGTTCCCTGGGAGTCTCCAGTGAATAGGGCAGTAGAGGCCAAGACACATTAAAGGGCAGGAGGGGATAGTGACTAAACTGAGACAGATGGATGATGGCTCATGATGCTCAAAGATAAAATCTCTATTGATTGCATGGACCATCACTGAAATATGTAGCCGGAGGGCTGCGCCTAAGGGTTGAATGGTGACGGCAAGCTGAACCTTGACCTCCTGTCACGACATCCGCTATAAATTCACCTTGATAATGGAACCAATATTAAGTGGAGCGCATTGTTTTTATTGATGGATGGGGGCAGAGAATCTGATGCAAGTGAGGTCCAGGTCAGGAGGACACAAACATTCCGTGCTAGAAAGTCAATGGTGGAATGGTGCATCGATGTTCCAGCCTTCCCTTCAGACCCTCTAGGGGCGCCATGGTAACAGTGAGCTTAATAAGCCTGCCTCATTTCGTCTCGGCCCGTGGCCCATTCATCGGATAATTGCTTCCACATTTGATACTTTTTCAAGGGAGAATCCACGACAGCCGTCATTCCGGCAACAACAATGCTTCTTGAAATGTTGCAGCTTGCAATGAACTGCACAGTGTAATTCAGCGCACGGCTCCTTCACCAATGCTAAAGCTGACAGGAATGGAAGAGATAAAATTGCACAGTAGAGGGTCTGGTACATTCTGGCCCAAAAGAGAAAGCAGCAACTCCTAGGGTTTGGTTGGAAGAGGACAACAGAGAGGGCTCTGAGAGGGAGTGAAGAAATTGAGGCAGCAGATGTTCAGGTTTCTTGGGGAGGAAATTAAACTTTGAAGGGAGCATTGACTGAGATTTCAGGGGGTATTGCTCTGTCTGGATGTGCTCTAATATCCTGTGCCTCTTTCTGTCTTCTCTCTGTCACAGTCACAAATCCACGTGTGTTAGTGTGGAGAGTGTGAGCTTCTTCAATCAGCCTTTGCAATCACTAAGCAAACATATGATTTACAACCACGGTGTTGGTGGCAATTAGACCTCCTCGACACAAGACAGTTGTCAAAAACATGGAAGCCTGTTCAAATAGTCAAATCTTAATAATCTTTTAACAGGTTTGACATTTTGCTGCTAAAATAAAAAGACAAAAAAAATCTTCCGTTATTGTAGAGGCGAAAGATGTTGTGCCTGTTTTTCCACTTGATGGTGCACAGGACAAAAAGCCGGGGCCGCTCCTGTAACTGTCTCTGGCCTGTTCTCACACTCCGCTTCAGACCACTGCACCCTGACCCAGTGTGGGTCAAAGACAGTCTTTGAGCCGGCCGGCGGACGAACCCTTAATCAACCAACCGTATAACGGACCTCTAACCCCTCTCTCTGCTCTCTCTACACACTGGAGTTCACAGGGAGTTCTTCTGTCATTTTATGCGCACACACACACAAGCACATATACACACACTCAAGGGAAAAATCGGAAGCGCTAACCCCAGAGAAGTATTAGCCCCCCCAAAACACACACACACATACAGACAGAGAGAGAAAAGCTAACCCTAGGGAAATACACACACACCTGCAGGAACTATGCAGTCCTCTATAATGACTCCCCTGCATTTCTGAAAGGTTTCTTCCTGTGTGGTTGGGGGGCGGGGGGGTGGAAAGAGGGTGGGGTGCTGAGTGCCAAATGTGGGCTGTAAGCTAGCGAGGTGTGGGAGTTGTAGGCTATCCACGCTGGTTACTGTGGTGTGGGAGGAAGCCATGCCTCAGCCAAGGCAGACCTTCATTCTTCAAAAAAGGGCAGTGCCATGCTATCCATCTCCAGCTGGTTTCAACAGGGCCACGGCCCGCAATTTCAAATCGTTATGGTTTTAACGGGTCGGCTCACGGACACCCTGGCCCCTTTCCACACCTCTTCAGAGAGGGTGACTTACTGCCCCTTTCGGATTCGGCGATCTGCAAATGTTCACATCAGGCGCGAGCCGCTCTCTCTCTGTACACTTGGAAATTTATGGTGTGTGAACCTCAACAGCACCCAGACTTTCAACACTTCTATTTAAAACAATGGCACTTACAGACAGCCCCAGCCAAATAGGGCAAACCGCTAGAGACACCAGCACACCCAGGATTATCTCAAATAGACCCACAAGTGGCATGTTATTATCAGCATCAAAAGATTTTCATTTATCTAACCTAAGATGCTTACACATCAACACCCATAAAAAGTTTATAAAACTACTCATTAAACAGATTAATTGAGCAGATAAATTTACCAGCATCACATAAAAGTACTGATAAAACACTACAATTAAAGTAAAGTAGCTTGCGTTCCAGGCAACATGACAGCAGAGACAGCAAGAGACAGCGGATTACCCAGTACAGTGAACAGGCATGGGGAGTTAGTTATCTGACACTGGGGTTGCCGGTCACAAGCTGAAAGCCAGGGACAGGTGAGGAGGAAGGGACACTTACCCACGGACGAGATCCCACGGCTGTCACTCTTCAGAGCTGTCCTGTTCCGTCCCCACAGCACAGCACAGCACAGCACAGCACAGCACAGCACAGCAAACTAATCCAAACTCCACCGCTTCAGACAACAGCTTCTGTCAACCACAGCCAGGGGTTGACAAATCAAAAAGCCTGGTTTAGATTTCTTAGATTTCCTCCCCCGGCCAAGGATAAAGGGGATGGAATACGTACAGAAACTCTTCAAACACACAACACAAACACACATGCATACACTCACCAGGCTCCGCACGCTCTGAATGTCAGGCAAGTGCTTCATCCGTAACGTGCTCCTCCCCCTCTCTCCTCTCTCTCTCCCTCCCTCTCTTTCCCTCTCGTTCTCTCTCTCTCTCGCTCCCCCTCTCCTCCCCCCTCCCTCTCCTCTTCTCTGAGGGCGTCTATACCCCCACTCCCACTCAGTACACCACTTGCCTGTTCTAGCACGTGAGTCCTTCTATCTGATCCTGTGCAAGACCAGGAGACAGCTGGAGAGAAAACGCACCCCCTCCCCACACCCTCCCCAAGCCAAGCCAAGAAAAAAAAAAAGTTTTGAGAAAAGTTCCTGTTTGGCCAATGGAACATACTACACTTTTCATTCTGGTGTTTTTGGTTAGTTGGAGAAAGATGATCTCTTGGGGATTTTATTTGGGGAGCAACCTGGTGATACCTTATCCTTAATATAATAAGCTTTGCTGCTTTTGAAGAAGTACAGTTGAGACACTGGCTGCTGCTAGGGTGTGGAACATAATGCCAGAATCCCCCCCCCCCAAAAAAAAAAAAAAGTGCAAGCAAACTTTTTTTTTCAAATACTACTACAGTGTTAAAGATCTGAGACATCTTGTTAGATGGACAGGAACAGATGTTTTTCACATAGGCTCCACTGTCGTCACCCACTAGTGGTTCTTATCAGATGGCTTTAACCATGATAGTGGCTTTGTACAGTGATGCTATGCGAACTGACTGTATATAATCCAATTTGTTACGGCACATTCAGTCTGAATGTAACATGCTTATTATTTTACAGAGATTTAACTTTGATTTCTACACAGACAAGAAGTGCTGAGAGCTGTTTATGACACAAAAGGCACAAATATCATCCTGAAACAAAAACAAAATCCTGCAAAACCAGTTTACTCTCCTCGAAAGCCACCTTAATGGCAATATAAACAAAGGCTGCCCTTGCACAGGTGAATCACCAGGGCATGACCAGAAGGAAATGAGTGACGTCAAGTCCATTTGTTCAGAATGTATGTATATTATTCTGTCTAAAGACGGTAGCCTATTACTTTGGAAATTCAGACGGATGGAGCAAATGATGAGAAATGAAATTGTGAAAGGGGTGGCTCTATAGGGGAAAATCACTTCTATTCAATGACTGCTCATTCAAGTCCTTGCATTGATTATGAGTGATACCCAAAAAGACATAAAATTTTATTCCACTTCACAGATCAGGAATTTCCTCTGTGGTTATGTAAAAACACACACACACAAACACACACACACACACACACACACACACACCTTCATATCCCTAGTAATTATATCTCTTTCAGTTCATATCACTCCTCTGACTCAACTCGACTTCAACCCGACCAACCTCGCTCAGACCTGCAGGCTACGATAAAACAACACGCAACGCTTTGCTGGAATACAACAATAAAGTGTGAGCCAGCGAGGGTGAAGACAGCCAGACATGTGGCCCAAGCTGGAAGCGAGCATGAATGCTTGGGCCAAGGTGAGAGACTAATATCTGTGCTGGGGGTTCTCAGAGCCCTGGAGTGGGCTAGGAGGGAGGAGAGAGGTGGGGGGTTTTGAGGGGAGCCTTCAAGTTTCCTGTCTGTTCTTCTCGGTACACGAGACCTTTCTTTTGAGTAGTCCCAGTTCGCTGGCAGGTAATGTTAGAGGCCACGTGGCTGTATAAAAAAAAAAGCTGACAAGAGGGTTTTGCACATGGTGATTGGGATGCAAACGTTTGCCCAGGACACTTCACAATTATTTACAACGTCTTCTTTTCCTGTCGTCGAGTGGCTTGTAGACTGCTCTTGTAGTGAAGGAAAAAAGAGAACAGGCCTATTAAATCTCTGCAATAGCCAACAAGGGCTTTCAAAGCGGAAGGCAAATTCCAAGACAGCCAACACTTCTGTCGCTGTGTGTGTATAGACCTCCCAACCACTGTGATTTTATGATGTGGCTGCCCCAAGATATTTATTAATCTAAGAGGTAGAATAGTCCTCTTGATTCCTCTTAAACGGCCAGAGATGCAGATTTTAAGCAGAGCTAGGAACTGTATTCAAATGTTCCTGTACATCTGTTTCAGAGGTCTGTCAGGAGTGGTAATAAAGCTGAAGGGGTTTGCTTGACTGTAGTCTTGACTGTAGCAAAGGAGAGGAAAATTCTTGGCATTACTCTAAAAGCTCTTCTCTGCCTCTGATTATAACCTGTGAGAAGACATAACTGTTAGGTAAGAACCCTGTCAGACGACTGCTGCTTAGTGTCAATGTGAATGCAGTCCGCCTTCCTTCCATCCATCCGTCGGACAAACAATGATTTGCTGGATTATGGCATAATATGTGCCTGCACGCAATGCGGGCCTCCCTGGGCTGGGCAGGCTTCAGTGTAATTAAAAGAGGACAGGCTGTAGAACTCGTAAGCAAGACACACTGACATAATGACCCTTGAAGTTAAACAACACAAAGAGGAGCATCGCAGCTCCCACCAGCTGGGGCTGTGTTTGTGCCCAAGACACCAATTACAGCGGAGAAACAAGAATTAAAGTGGGCCTGGTATTGTGTGAAAACCCAGTGACTTTTAACCACAGCAGGCCTTAAAGCAGAAGGGACAGCTTTGATGGAGCACTGCCCTTGGGGGGAAGACCAAACAATAGCCATAAGGCCAAGCATTTGTTTACATCAATACCTGTAAATATTAACATCTTTGTAGAAACACAGATGCATTATACCCTCTGGAAGAGTGTTGAAGTTACAACATTATAAATATTCTATACTATGCCTACAGCAAATGTTACAACCCAATTCACTGTTGATTGTAAATACATCCATCCATACACATTACAAAGGAATTCCATTCGGTTTTCATTTCTAAGGTATTACAAAAATGATAGACAATATTCAGCATCATGAGCATCTACAAGTCTGCTGTTGTCTCTCCTGTAAAGGCCTGGTCCAAATTACAGGTATGCATATTGCAAACATCGCCGTGACGTGCAGGCTAATGTTTGCTCAAACCCTACCTGCAAATGAGAGTTGGCTCAAGTTCTTGTTGTGGCAGAGAAAAGTGCTGCTTGTCTGGGTTTTCTTTATTTCTCCAGAGGAGCTCTTGAATAAACTGAGCTGAAAGACAAGGGGGAAAAAAGCTGATTTTTGCAAAATAAAGCTGGAAGTGAAAACCAATTAATGAACCTCTAGAGAAAATCACATAAAGACAGTAAGCTACTAGGAAATGGACGAGACCACTACTTTGGCAAGGAAAACTGTTCGTGAACAAGCTGTGGTGAGCTCTTGGCAGAGTGTAAATAAAGCATTAAAAAGCCCTCGCTGGACCCTACCTGTGCAGGACAATGCACCACCCCTCTCCCTTGTGCCATGGTTGGCATCAGCTCAGCAGATTTTCATGGTTTGTGAGCCAAGGCTGACCAAATGATTAATGATGGCTGGCTCAAGTAAACCGTTAGCCATATTTTTCTTTCTTACTTTCTTTCTTTTTTTTTTAAATTTAATGTGAAATAAATCGCATACGTTATTCAAAACAATGCAAAAATTTTAAGGCTCCAATAAAAACCTCCAGTGCAAGCAGCTCGGTTTTGAGCAGAATGCATTGGTGTAGTCTGCAAATGAAGCTTAGCCTCAGCGCAGGTTTATGCAAGCAATATAACTCAGGCTTAATGAAGCAAACTGGCAAGGATAGCCTCCAAAACCACCCTTGGGATTTTGCACAGACACAGTAATTGATGAAAGTAAAAAAAGAGAGAAGCGAAGAGTGGGGTCAGTCTACAGGTCTGTTCCCCAATCCCTCAGAAGACTTTTTGTTGGCAGGACACAGACCATTATACTTTAAAATATGTCTCAGACTGAGGTTTGCTTTGTAGGTAGAGAGCCTCTAAAGTCACATTTAGCAGCTTTGAGATGCCATATTATTTATTCTTGGAAAAGACCCAATGACCCCACACGTCTAAATGTCTGTGACCTCCTTTTACATCAATAGTCTCTCCGAGGTACCCCTGTCTCAGTTCTGCTTTTGACTTCAACCCCCACTGACACAACCTACTCACTGCCAACCACCACCACCAGCCCTATCACACTTCACAATAAATATCAGCATGAGAGGACACCATGGTGTGTGTGTGAGACAGAGACTGCTACTGTGCATGTGTTTGTGTAGCAGCAACTATCTTCCACCCACAACCCAAAATTCCTGTCAAGGTGAGTGCAAGTCAAGAGGCGGGGTTTTATTGAGGGGTCCTGTTGCACAACACACACAAAAACATTTCAGGCCAGCAAGCAGTCACACGCAAGTGGCAAACACTGGTCCCACTCCCAAAATGAAAAGTGGTGATTATCCTGAGTCTAATGCAGGCCAACATTAGTTATGAGAGAGAGAGAGAGAGAGAGAGAGAGAGAGAGAGAGAGAGAGAGACATAAATAATGGGTTTGATTTATGTGTTGTTGCGAGCCTGTTATTTCAGACTTTCAATGGCAACAACTAGAGCACGATATTAGAGAATTCGGCTTACTAGGGGGATATCACACCAGCTAAGAAGCTGTAGGCAGATTCGTGATGACCAGACCACGTGCATGGAAAATTACCATTCTCAAGTTTGGGGCTCGGGCTGGCACGCAGATAACACTATCTGATAGCGCCACTGCTCTGTGACAATACAAATCATCCGTTAAGAATGTGAGCAGGCTTTCCACCCGGGGGAACAATTTCTGCCCAGCCAATAGGGGAGACAAGTACGCATGGGTGAACAGCAACCTCTAATCCACACAGCGGCTTGGGTCACAATTAAGCCCTGAAAGAATAGGCTCATTCTTGGGCGTCTGCACTGCTGAGGTGGGGAGGGGACACTGGGTCCCAAAAGAATTGCCTGTAACTCTATACTCTATGAGACGTACAGTGAAAAGCAAAAAAAAAAAAAAAAACACTTTGATATGCCATTACAACAAAAAAGGTCTCTTTGATATCCCATTACAACAAAAAAATGTCTTTCTTTGAATCATAGCATGGGAAATGTGGGTTACGGAAAAATTTACTGCATGATTTCACGATCCACAGAAGTACATATCGTATATTTGGAAAATACTTTCAAAAATCCTCTTTGTGTGGGCACATTCTACCTTTCCATTTCGGAGCAATCAATTGTAGCTTTAGACTACATACAGTATTCCATTTCAACGATTGGTCATTTTACCCCCTGCTTCAATTCAATTTCAAGCTGTTTCCTAAATATAGCCTAATTCAGATAAAGGTCATGCAGCATACAACGTTTGTTAAATAGGCCCAGTCATTTTATGACAGAATGGAAGGGGGGAGTGTGATACCAGGGATGAATTAGCTAAGATCAGATAAGCTATTTTAAAAGAGCAGCTGAATAAGTTCTTCTATCTTTGTTTATAAGATTTGGGAGGAGAATAGGTTATTCAATTAAACGAGCAAAACATTTATAGCCGCATTGAAAAAATGTTGCATATAAACACATAAAGGCAAATGGTAGATGGTGAACGAGGCCTACTGGTTTTGCCATTCCTCCAACTATGAGACCGGAAACATAAAAACTGACAACTGGTCGTCAGATGGGAATCAGTTTAGGTCTGCATCTGCTACTCACATGTCAGACGAGCGACAATTTTATCTGTAATCAACCTCTTTCTTGGCATTTGGTCTTTGTGCACCAGGCTTTTCGAGGAACACAGGAGTAGCCTATGTGTCTGGGGCAAGGGGCTGGGTCATACCCCTTCTCCAAATACACATGGTCTCTGCTTCCGCTGAGAGAAAGACATCATGAGAACTTAAGTTAAGAAAAAAAAAAAAAAAAACCTGTCTGGGTTTGATGTCTCACTACTCCTGCTCCAATAGTTTGCATGCAATTTGACACTTGGACCTGTTCGCCTTTGACTAGACTACAGCAAAGATTACTTCCACATGAAGTCTATGCACACTTTGCAAACCATTTCATACAAGGTCAGCTAACCTTGGTATCACTTGGAGAGGGGGCAGGTGGGTCAAGGAAGGTCTAGCCTAACAACTGAGGCCTCAGCTGAGACATCAGTAACACATGTTAAAAAGAGACACTGAGAGCAGTGTTTGTGTTTCTGGTTATTAAGGCATGTGAAACTGGTGCACTTCACAGGGCCTAATTACCTTAAAGGTTACTGAGGTAATGGGCAAATGCAGACACCAATAACAGACACCATTTCACCTCTAGTAGAGGTGAAATGTGTGGAAAAGAAATCAGCTTGTGTAATAATATTCATTCTGAGGTGTCTATCGAATCATAAGTAAAACTGAATCATCTCTGTTGTGTTCTGCACTTAGGCCTATACAATTCCTAGCCTGAGCACAAACAGTACTCCCACCTTTGGTATGATCTCCTAAAACCTCAGGGTTGATTGCAAAACACTCATAGCCTCGAGTGAAATGACAAGAACAAAATCATAGACATTTCCCATTGAGCACAGACATGTGCCTCAGGGCAGAAATCCACTGCATCCCATACTCTCTGGAAAGGAATGTAGTCCTAGTGGAACAGACACTTGAGCAGACAGGCCTGAATAGCTTACTCTTATTTGGTGCAATAGTTAAACACTCAAGACCTCTCCCTACCTCTTTCGTTCACATTCTTCCTTATAGCAACTTTGTGACTATGGAAGAACTGCATAACACTATCATTTAAGTCCTGTTGAAATATCTCTGTATGGAGCAGGCTACAAAGAAGAGGATCACTTGGGTATCTCACTCTAAACATCTGATTTTACTCATCCAAGCCATAACGCAGATTGCACACTATGAACAGTACTGTATGTAGGTAAAAGGCTGTTGCAACACATGTCAAAAGGTTGGAGGCAATGGATGCCAAAAGTTGCAAAATAACAATATCCTACACCAACTCCTTCTTTAGAAGTAAAAGCACAGGGAGTGACTTTAAAACACTTTACAGGCAAAGAGCAGAGAAACCTTCGTTGTTATATGTTTGTAATGGAGTAAGCAATTCACTATAATCAATAATCAACACTTGATTGATCCACTATACTGCAGGAATTAAATAGGGTAATTTCTTGTATTACACATGACCTCTTAAATTAACACACTTCCAAACTAGTGAAATTACTGAAAACAAAGTTTGCAAGGACACACTTCGATTGTTGTTTCTATGATGTACAGCTAATTGGTGTCTTAGATCCAAACATTGCCCCACTAACCTGCCTTTGCTAACTTGACCTCTTGGGGTACGCTATGTGTCTGACACCGGGGTTCAGTCCTCTTCAATATATATATATATATATATATATATATTTTTTTTACCCAGAACCGACAATGGTAGCCAAAAACATACTCACATGACAGTCCACATAGTCAGAGCTGAATGATAAGTAGGTTCTAGGCTACATAAAATCTGTTGTGTTTGTACCAACTTTCTTGCCAATGAAGCAACACACATGCCTACATCAGTGAAAGCCACCTGAACATAGTGTAGTACAGAAGGACATAAAAACCCTTTAAAACTGTTGATGAAGAGGTCAATGTGCCTGAAAGAGGTGAAGGATTGGATGCTATTTAAACTGGCTCGAGAAAAAAAAAAAAGAAAGAAAGAAAGAAAGAAAGAAATGGCCTAGGCTACTATGATAGCGCTAGCTAATGTTAACGTTAATTAGCCTAATAATAAACGGGCAAGCAAGAAATAAGCTCTCCCTTTAAAATGTTTTGGTTGATTAAATTAGTAATATTTCAAAACCTTACAAATTTGATCCATCTTGTCGCTTGAAGCTGCACACAACTTTTAAGAAATACAGTTATTAGACTAACCATTTTGGCGGTTTAGCAGCCACATTCGTTGCCTAGATAGCAAGGTATCTAAGCAGACCAGTCAACAGCATAGTCAAAGTGACCAAATATTATTTGAAGAAGGGTTAATAGTTTTTAATATTATACTTACCTCGGGGAATAACAGGAATTTCGACGAGAGGAAGCTGGTTAAGGTAATGGGGTAATGCTAGAGTTGTTTACTGATGAGACGCTAGCTTGATTCTGCCAATCTCTTGCACACTCGACAGAAGAAAAACAATGTTGATCAATGCATTTAGCCTAGATCTACTGTAGCACAGCAATAGATTCTACGTGTTTGAGGAAGAGGATTTTGAGGAGTCTCAGTTGTCTGAGCACCACCATCTCGGGACAAGTGTACAAGTTTTCATACACATTTTGCATGACAACCCAACTTTATGAATAGTTTGGATAGGCTCTGTCTTTAGTATTAAACTACAATGTAGAAAATTAACAGATAAAGCTTAGTTCATACACTGACAGATCTGCCAAGTGTGTGATTTAGGCCCACACGTGACATCCCTCTTCAACACCTTGATAAAACGAATTTTGCCATCTAGGGATTTACTCTAGCCCTGAATGATTTTATTATGATGATGATATTATTTCTAAAGATTATTTTGACTTTTTTTATTTTTTTTTACATGGCTGGAAAAGGTAGCCAGTCAATTCCAGAGCTGTCAAACATGAATGTTGCAAATCAAGTTTTGTCATCATTAGGAAAGGATGGAGAGGCCCTACACCAGCCCACTCAAGTTCTATCAATAAAAACACTAAAATAAAGAACATAAAATGTGTGCTTAACTAAAATACACAAGGCATACAGTTTTTCTCAGTCGCTTTGGTACAATTCTCGAATCATCCTTACTTTTTGAAAAACAGTAAGTGCATTTCTCAAAACAATTTGGACAAATGGCAAAACACCCTGGATTGACTGCAAAAGCAAGTCTCTTGCTCAAAATCCTTAATTCATCTCTCAAAATTAAATATTTGTGTCAATAGACATGTCAGTCCATCAGAGGGAAAAGTTCTTGTGTCATCATGTGTGAACATAACAGTCAAATTGTTTAGTCATGTTGTCAATGTAATAGTGCACACATGAGGAGTTTTCTGGTGTAAACCTTGTATAAACTATAACATTTTGGTGATAAGTATTGTATGTTGTAAATAGTGTATGTGAGAGATTGTTTGAATAGAATGGAGAAGATTCAAAATTACACTGCTACTTTTTCTACTGCAAATTGTTGACAAACCATGTCATTGTGCTACAGAAAGGAAAAGACAGCACAGCAGCACTAAAAAAGCTAAATGTGAACATAGGACAATCTTGTTTGGGAAAGCTATAAACCCAGTGCTATAGAAATTGCAGTTCAGTCTTCCTACAGCTTGCTTACATGCATTATTTTGCTTATATGCATCTGTCCTTGACCTATTATGACAACATGTTCAACCATTTTGCATGTAAAGACTTATACGATGAACCAATACCTAAATGTAATGGGGTGTGAGACAATTAAACAGAGAATTGTACACAAGTTTTTGCATGGATGTACCAATGCATTTGCAAATTGCTGAAAGCAATGAGAAATTGCTATTTTGATGTGCAAAAGTGACATGATGATGTGAAGATTGTGAAGATGTGAAGTTTTGAGAATTTCAATTCTGATCTGAGAAATGTACCAAAGCGACTGAGAAAAACCGGTAATAGACACCTACAGACTGTGAGTAGCCTATATACCTTATTAACCATGCACAGCATAAGTCATAGGCCTACTCAATCTCTTATTTAAGACATCACCAAAATTATGATTACATTGATGATTGAATTCCAATAATTTAAATAATTTACAATAGCTAACACAAGGTTACATTTTGGTCTTCTCACAAACTACACATTAGCAGAGAAATTATTTTTTTGTTTCCCTCAAATGATCCCATCAGTCTTTGGTGCTACAGGGCTTTCAAAGTAAATGGCACATTAGCACATAAATACATAAATCTCCTTTGAGAGCCCAGCCATGGGAGCCTACCTCTGTACTGTGATTTGGGAATAAGGAGCAGAATGATGAGGGCCATTCAATTATTCATCAGATTCTCTTATGGGGCCCCAGCTCAGCTTTGAAATAAGCTGCAGCCAAATGGCAAACAAACAGCCAAACTATAATGACAGTCAATTTAGTAGAGAAATTGCCTGTTATTTTCTTTGTTTGTTTTATTTGTTTCTGTTTCAGTCTATTTTTGTTGATTTATTTATGATGGTAATTACCATCACAAGATGAACCGATTAATTACAGTGAGACAGACAAAATGTATTTCATTTATACACCTTTTTATTTATTTTATTTATGAATATCAACCATTGTTTCCACACAGGGATCCTTCATGTCATTTTTGTAAAACAATGAAAAACCTAACCCAAAGCGCTGACTGTGGATATGCCCAACTCACAACTGTCACGTGACAAATAGCATTGTACTGCTGTGCATTTTGCGTTGGGCACAGCAAAGATTCGCAAAGCCTCTCTGTCTTCTTGTTAACCTTTTCCTCTCTTCACAAAGGGGCCTGCAATCATTATATTACACTGCATATAGTTCACATGCTTGGCAGATATTAAGCAGCTTTGTTGGCATACTTAAATGATGTTGAATATGGCTAAGCCTAAAGGCTCACAGTAGAAAGGCAAGAATTGGGGCCTGTGGTGTAATGGGTTCCACACTTCTGTTACTGAAACGATATCAATCAGGTTTTATTGTTATGACTGCTTCCAACAAAAGAAAGAACTGATATGAATGCAAAGAATATACATGAAAGCTTAATTCATTTCACACCAGTGTAATGCCTCACACGTTGTGCATTGAATACCAGTGAATACACAACTGATGTTACACTAGTGCAAGTGTATTTAAAGGGTATATACGTTGCTTTGGGAACCAAACAGCAGACACAGCATAACTAAAAAATTGACTATTACAGTAAATTTGTTGATCTTATAGTGCACACTGATAATAGGCACAATAGGCACAAAACATTTTTCCATCCCCAAAAGCTAAATCACATCAACTAAAAGTCGTACATTATACCTTCTAAGCAGACACACACAATCAAAAACATTCAATAAGACAGTGAGTAATGGCATGTGAGAAACATTCAATTTATTCCCCCCCACACACTTTGGTCGTTCAAACAATTCTTTGTAGTTCTATATTTTTTTGTTTTAGCTGTGCAAAAAAAGTTCCCCTCCAGTCATGAGAGCGGGGAAAGGCATCAAAGCTTAAAAAAAGAAAAGGGTCTTATTCATGCTTTAACATGAGGCTGTGCTTGTTAAACACAAATTAATAAAAAGTGAGGCACGAAGCACAAACAGAATTGATTTAAAGTGCAACTTTCCAGTTAGTGAGAGAGGGAGACTATAATTGATTAATCCAATGTGTATAATAACTGTGAATAATGAGAAAAACAGACACCTCCTCAAAATAACTACTGTTGTAAATACAGTCAGCTTTCTGGACTGACTTTGAGTGGTTGTGCAGCTTTGGTAATACTGTTTCCTTTCACTCCATATCCTACAGATTTATCGGTGTAGATAGGAAGTGAGAGGGTTGTAATGCTTCACTGCTCTGCCTGGCACTGCGCCTCACAAGAGCTGAAAGACTCGGACCCATGGGGGCTACCCCGCAGCACAAGTCATGTGGTGTGTCCCCAGTCCCTCCCACTCGCCAGGCAAGGCAAAGAGTCTCGCCTGGGCTTTCAACCCAAGAATTTGGGCTTCACAGTGAGGGTTGGCTGGCCTGAATCTTTGCAGCCTTTCGCTTTTGTTTTGTTTTGGATGGGTTTGCCAATAGCCAGAATAAAGTTAAGCAGTTAAGCATAGCCATTTAGTTATTTGAGACTCTGCCAGAATCACTTTTGTCCCATTTCTCTGTGGGGTATGAGAGTGTAAATTAAGCTATTGTTTCATCTCCACACCCTCCAAGGCATTTGTAATGGGGTCTAGACATTTCTTCAGAAGACTTACATCCTGACATCAATTTTATATCCAAGTACACAAAACAGGGCACTGTCTTAAATCATGATGAGTTTGCTAGTGTTTCCATGATGTATGAACTGCCCTCTCCACACAAGATATCATTCAGTGTATTTGAGCATTGTCAAATTAACAAATACTTAAAGCCATACTGAAACATAAACTCCTTTACATTCAACAATGCCCTGTGTTTAAAAACACTATTCAAATTTATTTATGAAGCATATAATTAATATACAAAATAAAGTTAACTTTTGTTGTGTTGCCCACTTTTAAGAACACCCCTCATGAGCGATAGAATACATCAAATGAGTGGCGTGACAGCTGGTAAGAGAATCTAGGCTATTGACAAAGACCCTTACAGCTGTGTGGGCCCTCTACTGTAAGGCTCATGGCCTGGTGGAGTTGTCACCAGATTCCTCAGATAGACGCAGGGGTTCCTCCGGCGGGCTGAGCCCTGTGGGGGAGGAGGTGGGGCAGGAGGGGGCGGCCGCATAGACGACATGAGTGGCTGCATTTCCTGCTGCTGATGAGAGAGGGCGCTATCTTCATCCTCCTCTCCTCCTCCTCCTCCTCCTCCACCCGGGAACCGGAACTCGCCCGTGGCCGGTGGGGGGACAGGAGTGGAAGCGGAAGTGGGAGAGGAGCTCTCCCCAGCACCTATCCCCGTAGTAGACATCACTCCGGACAGTGGACGCATGGGACCTCCCAGCCTAGCGAGGGCGCTGACTCGCGGGTGTTGGGGCTCGGAAGGAGCTGGCGGGGAGGCCAGACTCTCTAGAGAGGAGATGCTCTGGTTCCAGGCCTGCTGGAGGTCTATGGGGATGATCTTGGTGGCCTCCATTGACACACAGACAGGCAGGGTGCCTATCCCACTCTTCCAGGGCAGGTTCTTTTCTGCAGAAGTTGGAGATGGAGGAGCAGCAGAGGGGCTCTGGCACACTTCTAACGCAGCAGGGACTGAAACAACATTGAGTCATAAGGTCACTCAGGAACATTGGCCTTTAATTATACATACATATACAGAACTCTTCCATTGGACAGAAATTATGAGCCAGGCCCTCTCATCCAACATCAACACCTGGCCTCACAAGTACTCTTCTGAATAAATGGACAAGACATTTCCACCTATGTTCTTTTGCACATAGGTTGGTGTAATGGCAGGTATCCCAATAGTTTTGTTACTTCATGTTACTTATCTGTAACTTCATGTTCGATTTGCTCAGTTATTGCTGAGGTGCTCACCTGATTTGGGTCTCTCCTTTGGTGTATCTGGGGCCTTACGGGCAACAAAAGTGATCCCAACATCCTCATCCTTCTCAGGCTCAGACTGATCAACCTTACCCTCCTCTGGCTCAATGGGCACAGCCACTGGGTCTGGGGGAAAGGTACAGAAGGTTTTGGTACAGACTGATTAAAACAAAACCTAGAATACACATACATTCACACATTTCTTAATGTTGAAAATGCTAATGCTGAATAGGTTTTCTTTAAAAAACTGTGTGTTAGTAAATTACAAACTGAACACTAAAAACTAATTTACCAATGGGTTATACATCTGACTCAATTATATTTCAAGGCAAAAGCAATTTCACAGCATTGGATGTTTTCAAGAGCCCCCACACCCACACCCACACCCACATAATGTAAGTATATTAGGAAAGGTTTTCGTTGGAGAGAAACACAGTTAATGAACTTCCAGACAGCACCCTCCAGCTATAAAACAACATACCTTTGTCCTGCCAGCTGACATTGCGTCTGGGTTTGTCATTAGACTCCAGGTCTTTCTCCTTCACATCTGAACCTCTCCGCTGTGAGGGGAGAGAGCATGGTGTGGTTTACGACCAGATGTTGCAACAGGGTACACGGAGATGCACAAACAAACATGCCCAAGTGTTCTCTACTCTCACCACTCCTGGTGTCAAGTTTGTTTGTGTCTGTTTACTGTGCAAATTACAATGCTGGTATTGTTACATAACGGAATACCTGAAATGAAGTGATGTGAGTGAGCGAGAAGGAGCGAAAAGGAAAAAAAATACTCATAACATGATACTTTGCTTGAGTCACAAGGCAGGCAGAGGCATGTGTGATCTTGAGTGAGCCAAGGAGAGTGCATTTATCAGTAATCTCTGCCAGTGGGAGCCAGTGAGAACATCCTGTGAGGCCCGTCAGTCATGATAAACCTTTACCTTTGTTGGCATCATAGTTGATGTCTTTACTTTGCCCTTGGGAGTGGGACCTAAACTCACATTAAGGAAGACCGCTCTCTTTGTCTTTTAAACGTTTTGAAAGTATTCATCAAGGAACATAAGAAAATGCACAAACATACATACATATGTACATCTCTCTCTCTCTCTCTCTCTCTCTCTCTCTCTGTGTGTGTGTGTGTGTGTGTGTGTGTGTGTGTGTGTGTTTGTGTCTCAAACGACTGTATGTATCCATCTAAAGGTGTAAAAACCTTCTTCTGGCTGCGGTCTTTTTTGTGCCGTTTGTAGCGTGTGGACTTGAAGGACTCTAGACGGCTGCGCATGTTCCTCTGGAAGACCTCCCGGTCCTGACGCTCCTGGTCACCCACCGTCATGAAATGTCGGCTGTAATGTGACTGGTGGTACTGTTATGGTGAACAGAGAACTGAATTATGCACTTATACAAAAAATTTCTCAGACTTCTTAATTTGTGTCTTTCTTTTCTTTCCAGTTGATTGTCCACTATCACCCAGCATAGAGGGAAACAAACATGATATCTATTTATAACTTTATTATTTATTTATTATTATATTCTCTCTATTAACATTTGGACATTGTAACTCTATTATACAACAGACCTTTAGAGAACTTTCTGGAGCATTTATGTAATCGGACTTGGAAAACTACTGAAAGAGCGACACACTTCACTGAGTCTGAATATGTCTGGAAAGCATGAATGGTGTGGCATAATTTCGATAGGGCAGGGCAGGACAGGTGCCCGTAGGCCTACCCGTCTTCTGGGCTTGTAAAGGTTGCCGGCCAGAACATGGTGTGTCTCTGTCTCCTCTTCCACCTTGGCGCTGGGCACCGTGTCGATCACTTGGAGGTCCAAGCACACACCACTGCCATTCTCACGCCTGAGGAGGAAGAAATGAAGAAACCCCTAACATTATTTCTCTTAAATACATCTTCTTTAAACAAAACCCGTCTCTGATTACCTTGCATATGAAGGCAGTGTATGTAATTTCTAAAAGGAAAATACCTGGTGCAACTATAATTATATACAATTTCTAAGGTATTGCATTTTACCATATTGTACATTGTTGACTGTGTGTCCCTCACTGTCTTTGGAGTGTACTATGTAAATAATATGTAAATAATATGAAAATGCATGCATACGATACTCACAGATAGTTTGTCACATTAGTGACCTCAGGGAAGGAGGTCCGGCTGGCCATGGATGGCAGAGAAAGCCTTGCAGATGTTAGAACATTTCCACCCTGGAGGATAGCATAGTAATGAGAGAGAGAGAGAGAGAGAGAGAGAGAGAGAGAGAGAGAGAGAGAGAGGTGTATGTAATGTATGTACTCTTGTAAAAGTATCCTTAGGGAAAAGTAAATGGATGTCATCTGGGCTTTCCTTGGCATCCTGTCATGATGGCAGCCTATGCACAAGCTCTTTGTAGTTCATGTAGAAGACATATAAAGAGACGAAAAGCAGTTCCCCTGGTTGGGAACTGAAGTGGGTACCAGCCATACGTCTGAGGTTTCTTCACCTCAAAGCTCTGGGATATGGTTCAGTAATCACTTCTGACAATGTAAGTATGCTGATTTCTACCACTGCCTGGTCCTCAAGACGTCCTCTATATGTGCTGTGGTTTTATAGAGGAAAAT
Source organism: Sardinella longiceps (assembly GCA_027497455.2). Classification (NCBI taxonomy): domain Eukaryota; kingdom Metazoa; phylum Chordata; class Actinopteri; order Clupeiformes; family Clupeidae; genus Sardinella; species Sardinella longiceps. The sequence goes on from JAODXP020000010.1 coordinate 17,006,978, forward strand.
GGCCACCAGCTATTTCAGGGCAGCTCCATGCATAAATGTAGTTCAATCTAAACAACATGCAGACCTAAAGATGTATGGCTTGGAAAACATTCCTGCTCCATATTTGAAGTGATTCATTCCTGGTACTTTCACAGACAACTACCAGTAATCTGGAATAAGTGGTTTTCCAAAAAAAAAAAAAAAAAAAAAAAAAGTACTCCAACGATTAATTTAGAGCATAATTTCCTCTTAATAGCCCTCCTCCCTACTGTAACAATGAGTTATTTCCCTGCCAGTGCACTGGGTGGCCTGAAAATGAGTGAAAGGTCTTTTTTAGCACATTACATGTGTGCTAATATTAACAACCTGACTCAGCTCAGGAAAGCTGACAGGTAGAAAACTCAAGGTTACAGGATATGACTCTTATTTTGGTACTGGGCCTCTGTTAACACAGAAAGTAGGAGAAAAAAAAATTGTGGCATTAAGGTCCGTGTAGCAGACTCCATGTGATATTCCCACGGCGTGAAAGGGGGACATGCCTGTCTGATCCCGTAGCATGTTTGGGTTTCTGTGGCCAGCCTCAGCATACATCAGAGAAACAATGAAATTTATACAGGCAAGATAAGATAAGATCTCCTACTCTGAGTCAGCTGAGAGGAACTCTTACCATGAGAAATGTTATTGTATTATCCAGGACTGGATGAACCAAATAAATAAGCAATGATGTTATTACTGTGGAATAATAAGAACATGACTGATTGAAATATAATTGAGGCAGAGGGAGGCTAAAGGAGGTTATGCGGAGACAGGAAAGAGAACAGGAGACACGCTGGCTGTGTGTAACCCAGATTATGTGTTTTTGAGGAGAGCACTTCGGACAGTAGACAGACCAAAGCCTCACAATCTCAACACCTTCCACCCAGAGTGAGGCCTCCTCCCTGTAGTTTCATATCATGGCTTTCAACACGCGTCTGATCCTAGGCCGGAGGAGACATCACTGCCTCGGCCCGTGCCTCGTCCAGCCTCTCTCTGTCCGCCTGTCAGTACTTACTCCCCTGTCAATCAGGGCAGTTTTTCATTATGCAGGCTCCTCTCCTCTCAACAGCCCAACGCCACAGCTTAGGGGATCCCCATGCTGACATGTAATACCAGCACATTCTCTTTGACACAGAATTCATTTTGGCACGCATCTCTGACACCTCGGCTTGGAAGGGAAAAAAAGAAGAAAAAGTAGACTTTGGAAACATTAAAACACCTGGCAAACTCACCGTGTTACATAAGTCTAGTTATTTTCACTTCATATGACTTACAAATGATTTTAGTTGGCTGTTATGAAATTCACAACATGTGACAAACACAGACGCTTAAAATAGAAGGCAGCAAGAACCCTCCTTAGACTCCTTTAAAGGGAAATTTGTCAACTGTCCTGTCTCTTAGATTCTTAGATATGAATTAACATATAAATATTGAGATAGATATCCTTTTAAAGGTTGGTTCCAGCAGTTTGCTATTCACTTTGTCCCTAAAGTGACCTAATGTAATTCAGTTCCCTGTGAAGATTTGTAAGGAGCCTGGCCGCTCCTGCTGGCACCTCCCTGCTGAGGCCTTCTTCCAGCACCGCTGTGATGTCACCACCACCGATGACTATCTTTGATGTGGCAACAATCAGGTATCAGATGCCTGCAGGGAGCCAGCGCCGGCAGTTTGGCGTCGGACAGGGAAACAAAGGGCAGAATTATTCCCGTTTCTGACGACCGCTGGTCTGAGAAGCACTCTCAGGAGCCTCATTCTCTCTCTCTCTCTCTCTCTCTCTCTCTCTCTCTCTCTCTCTCTTTCTCTCTCTCTCTCTCTCTTTCTCTCTCTCTCTCTCTCTCTCTCTCTCTCTCTCTCTCTCTCTCTCTCTCTCTCTCTCTCTCTCACACACACACACACACACACACACACACACACACACACACACACACACATGCTTCATCTTTCTTTATCTCTTTTCTACCCTCTCTTTATCTCTCTCCCTCTACACCAACCTGCGTTTCCTGCCGTCATTTCTGCACACAATAACAAAAGGCTTTCAGGGAAATGTCTGCCTTTTGTTGACTGGCTCGGGAACTGTACTCATAATTCTCAGAAGAATCCTTTCGGCTAGGGACCAAAAAAAAAATACTACTTTTATGAAATATTTATGAGGAACACTATCTATTTTGCAACAGGCAGAGGGGAATTCATAGGCTTGTAATGATTCAACAGAACCAATAACATTGGAGTGCAGCACCATCTTGTGGCAGCTCACCGCATTGGCAACAAAGAGATGAGAAATTCAATGAAGTCAAATGCTACAGATAATTACAAGTAAATCATATAAATCAAGCTCCAGGTATTTTATAATTGGAAACTGTTAATCCAAGACATTTATTAAATGAGACAAAAGCTATTAGAGCAGGGGTTTCCTCTGGGAGGTTTTCCTGTGAGGGTTGGTGAGCCTACCTGATCAATAACACTGATTGCATCCCTGATGTTAATCTTCTGATAGGCCTCCCACAGCTCACTCTTGCGATACACAGACTTGCGCATCAAAAGCTTGCTCAAGTACCTCTTGTCAAATTGCTCCCACCTGCCCAACAGGAGAACAGAAAGAGTATGGTATTGATCAAACGGCTGTTGAAAAGACAATCGAGGCACAGTTCTCAAACTCATATCTAAATTTAGGTGTTCCTCCTTTTGGACTTCTATTTTAAAGAACAATACAATGCACCATGAGCAAACTCACTTGTCCCTCCAGTGGTGGTATCCTTTCAGGTCGGCGATGTCCTCCACTGCAGCCAGGATGTGGTCAAATGCCTGAGAAGAGAGAGTTAACCTTGGAGTTCATTTCACTGGACTTTTAAGAGCTTTCCAAAACTATGTAGCCTTTTGGATTAGTCACACCTCGAATGTCAAAGCTAATAGCTGCTAAATACTTTCAGTTCTACTCAAATCTTTCCTGGAATGTCAATAATTTCCTCCCTACACAAGCTGTTCAATGTGACGTTGAGAGTAGAAAACATTTCTTGCAAATTTAGGGTGAATAAAATTGAAGTGACGAACTTGAGGACCTTGAAGTACAATGTGAAAGACTGCTGAATCACACCTGCTATTTACATCCTACTATTCAATAATTGTCCAGTACAGTTGCTGCATGTTCTTTGCATACAAAAGCCCAGTGTACTGTGTGTGTGTAGGGTTTTTTTTTCTAGTACATACTATTTCTGTGTGTGTGTACTCGGCAGCCACAGGCTCAGAGCATATTTAAACAGTTACTGAGACTGCCACAGTGCCATAGCTCTGTGTGTATCTTTGTGTGAGGATGGCTTTGGGTGGGGACCACCCTGTCTCCCCCATCTCTCTCCCCTCAGCCCATCCTGGGAGGCTGAAGCGGGCGGGATGAGTGGAGTGGACACTGGCTGGGGACGGCTCTGATGATTTATTCATATCACTGGGATTAGAGTGTCAGCAGCTCTTTCTCTTTTTGCTCTCTCTCTCTCTCTCTCTCTCTCTCTCTCTCTCTCTCTCTCTCTCTCTCTCTCTCTTTCTCTCTCGCAGTTGCTGCCACTGGGCTGTAAAAATACACAGCAGCCACTACTCCATGGCAAGGTCATCATCTCAAAGGCACAGAGCTACACACACACACACACACACACACACACACACACACACACACACACACACACACACACACACACATACACACACTCACACACACACACACACACACACACACGCACACACACACACACACACACACACACACACACACACACACACACACACACATAGCCATAAAACCACTTGGCACACATCATGCCCGAAAGCCAACACATGGATGCACAAACAACAGTTGCTACACATTGACACACCAAGACACACAGAGCATGGCAATTCAGATAGCCAGCAAGTTAAATAAAGGATCGGTGTAAAGTCCCCTTTAGCTAGATTATGGCCTTTTAAGCAATCTGGGATCCGTTCCCCAAAAGCAAAATTGCTAACTAAGTTAGAAACTCTGTTGTTGCAATTCAAATCAACTAAATTGCATGGATGCCAGCCAGATGGTGCAGATGAATATTTGAGTACAATAAATCCTAGTGGGCAACACACACAAAACCTGCAGAACAATAATTTTAGATTTTATTAGATTCTGCTTCATAATAATAGTTAATTTCTTTGTGTAAGTTGTGTAGTGCGAGTGTCCATGTGTCTATATGTGTATTCATACTTCTGTCAGTTTCTCTGCAGGAGCGTGTGTGTGTGTGTGTGTGTGTGTGTGTGTGTGTGTGTGTGTGTGTGTGTGTGTGTGTGTGTACAAAGGGTAGGGAGTGGCATAATTTGCCAGTGCCTCTATCATTAGAGATAGGATCACAGTCTTAGTGACACTAACGACTTCCTCCTCTCCACTGTGACACTGATGAGGTGGCCATAAACCTCCACTCATGCAGCCCCTATTAGCAGACATCCACCCCCACCATCAGGCTGTGAGTCAACTCTGGTCATTGCTCCTATTGCACAGGAGTGTGCTTGACTGCATGCCAACACACTGGAAAAGTACAGCCCATTAACTGTGAGTGAGTGGTGAATATGAGGCATTTGGGAGAGAAAGACTACAGGGCTAGATCGGATTCAAATAGGAAAACAGTGAGACAACACCAAAACAAGGTGATTAGTAGGCCATGGCATTTCATTTAAAACACTGGCTACTGGAAATCGAGACTGCAACAGCCATTTGTAGCAAAGCTGTCAATTTATACTACCCTTTATTTTCATAGAGCTTAGCTATAAAATATCTGTATTATTTTAAGACTAACCAAACCATATTGTATTAGGAAATGCATAAACTTGCTGAATATAACCTCGGACAACAACCCATCTTTCATTTTTCACAAGAAACATTCACAGGGCAAACAGGACGTAACCTCATTGTTAAACAAGATTAACACCTACCATATATGATTTGTCTTTGGAAACTGAAACTTGTTCCATGCACAACCCATGGGAGCCAACTTTCACAATAGTGTTTGTTCATTTATTTGCCACTTACACTGTGCACTACACACCATGCATGTCTTGATATGAGAAATATATCTAAATCAAAAGTTCAATTAAACTATCGTTGGTAAAAAATCTGGTTATTTCCTACAAATAGGCTACAGTTTAAAGACGAAAGGGTGGGCACTATTTTAAAACCACCTCATTGCTTGTCCTGAGTGTTGGTTAGAGATGTTAGACAGTACTTACACGCTCATGGATCTCTTCATTAATGGTGGGCTTCCTTTTTGTGCCCCGTGGGACCTTCAGCCACCTCACCAGAGGCTTGATAGTCAACCCCTACAAGAGGACAGAGTGGGGGGGAAAACATTGTATGAATCTAGCATCGCTATCTCTGAAATATAATATGTACTTACATACTTACATGTACTACATATTTACTTATTTGTATAATATTTAACATATGAGCCTAGGACTGACATCTCTAAACTCTAAAATGTCATAAGGATGACAATAAACATATAACAAACATACAGTATGACCTACAGGCTACAAGAGGCTATAAGAAGATACGGTTAATGTCCAACACGTGGAATTTTTTTATCTGTCTGTAAGAGGTATCTTTTCTAGGACTGACAGCTTCACACTCAAACAAGTTGTTGAAAAATAATACAACTGCTTATTATGCAGTACTGTGTTTTTAATGAGGGATGTGTAAATGTCATGAAGGAGCATCTTTCACCGACAGAGTGTACTCTACACATGCAGAAAGATGTGGAGGGACAGGGTCTATCCAAATCTCTCTCTCTCTCTCTCTCTCTCTCTCTCCACACACACACACACACACACACACACACACACACACACACACACACACACACACACACACACACACACACACACACTTCCAAAGCAGAAACAAACAATCAAATCAGCACACACAAGCAGACACATACACACTTTAGCTCTGTTCACACAAACACATACAAAAACAAACAAATGCACACACACACACACACACACACACACACACACACACACACACACACACACACACACACACACACACACGTGCACACACAAACAAACAGATGCGCACCATCATTCTCCATAAATCTCTTCATTCATCATAATTACAGTCGGGCTTCAGGGCCGCAATGGCAATCACAGGAACTTAACACTGGGCAGAGGTAAATGTCAGCCCAGACAGATAAATTATCTGCCCTCACAGGCACAGAGCTAGAAAGGAGGAGGGAGAGAGAGAAGGATGCAGACAGACATGGTGAGTGAGCGAGAGATGGAGGGAAATAGAGAGCAAGAAAGGGAGGCAGCAGAAACAGAGAGAGAGAGAGAGAGAGAGAGAGAGAGAGAGAGAGAGAGAGAGAGAGAGAGAGAGAGAGAGAGAGAGAGAGAGAGAATGCAGGAACTGGGGGGAAATGAAAAGCCAGAATAGACAGGTGAAAATGTAGGGATTTTCAGCGGTGGGAACATTGAAATGCTAACCAACCATTAGTGGAAATGTGGGGTTGGTGATTACAAATATACTCTGTGTTGTATTACATTTTGGCTTCATTGTGTAAATGCCACATTACCTTTGTTGAGAAGAAAAGAGCAAAGGCATGTCCATTCCAAGGGCACCTGGCATAAAGCCTTTAAACAAGTAATACCAGAGCAAAGAATATCCTCTCCACCTTCAAACCATTCTTGAAGACACAACTCCTCTGAGAATACCTCTTGCCTTACAATCTCTAACTACTTAGCATGCACTTAGAAAGCACCCCCCACACACACAAACACCCACACACACTCTTGCTAGCGCACTTTTATCACATCCCTACACCATCATCTCCTGTCGGTTTCCTGTCAGCAGGGTTTTTAATTGTGTTGTGGCTTGAATGTGAATCCTCTTTCTGTAAGTCTCTTTGGTTAAAAGTGTCTGTTAATGCATAAATGTAAATGTAAATGTAAACCTATGCTCACCTGAAACATCACGGTGAAGAAAACCACAACTATAGTTGTTGCGACAAAGTAGTCTTTGGCCTTCACTTGATTTCCATCCAGAAGCACCACCAAGGCAAATGCAACGGCACCTCTCAGGCCACCGTACGACATCACCACCTGGTCAATCTTGTCCAGAGGAACCAGTCTAAACCAGTTTAGGAACCATGTTTGTCCCACAACCCCTTTTCATGTGAGAGAGATAGAAATGCATTGGATGGTTTGATACATCAATAGAGCTTCAGAAAAACCATCAGCCACTACCATAATTACATGTTCATCTTGTAATAAATGCATATTGTTCAACAGGTACATTAAAAATCACATTGCAATAATTTTCACTCTAATTATATTTCATTATAACCTGACTCTCTTGCCAGATGAATGCTGTTCCGCTAGCTCTGCCTATCTGCAAACATTCATCTGGGATCACTACCAGTGGGAGGGATTTCAGGACCAGATAAAATGGTAGCCAATCAAGTCCACAAGATTTTTATAGATTTGCTATGGACAGATGTCATATGCAAGAATTTTTCTATAAGGCCCAGCCTTCTGAAATATCTTTCCTATGGAGCGATCCAAGATGAATGTGTGGAGATAGGAGGAGCTAGGACAACGACATTCATCGGAGGAGTCAGGTTAATTTCATTATTCCTTATTTCATAATGTATCTGTAAGACACAAAGACTGTGTGATGATTACCCATGGCTCTAAACACAAAGATGAAGATGAGAGTGCAGGACACCAGGCCCGTGTCCCAGGCCCACTTAGACTTGTCCACTGCAGAAATGCCCAGGAAGATGAAGATGATGGTCTCCGCAATGCTGGCCAGAGTCTTCATGGTGTATTTGACTGTAGTCCTGGACTTCTGAGATATATTCGCCTCCACATACTTGTTGCATCCAATGCCACAAAATGTCAACCTGTGAGGTTGGGTGATGAATTAATATCTTGCAAGAGGACTCTACGGTTTCATTCTGACTGTGCAGAAAGCCAGGCGCTACGATTTCATAAAAGTAATAGCATTATAATTACTTTACCTTCTCTGACTAATTGCAGTTTAAATGGCTAAGCACAATGATGCATGGCTGAAAGGCTGAGGTAACTGCTAAATACACATGTTCAATGTTTGTGATGCAAAATGTCAAAAGGAAGATAGTAGCTTTTTTTCAAATACAGTACACTGAATACACTGAACTAATCTTGCATCTAGCGCCTTATGTCTACATTGAGCTCTTTTCATACCAACTCATAGCTTTTTTCCCTCTGGTTCAATCAGTGACCTTTGTTCAAAGGGTTGATTTTCAATTCATGTCCTCATTTGACTCCGCAGGTGATAATGATGTAGCCTTATCGCATGGAATAATCCTGTATTTACAAAGGCTGACAGCACTGCTATCAGACACACCCGCTAGAAATGTCTTTGCACAATAGAATATGGTAACCAAACACAAAAGAGAGACACATTACCTGAATACTAAGTATTTCTGTTAAAAAAGACTGGGATAAAAAAATGCAATTAGCATATGCTTTTGCGACCAGCGGAGGGCGCTTGTGATGTGTTCTTCTAAGGAGATCTCACCGATTAAATTACCCTTTTTCTTCCATATTCGTCTTCTCAGTATTAAGCCCTATGTTACTGAACTCCACACACAATCTGACCTTTACACGTCTCGACCTCAACAAGGTCTAAATGCGTCACTCTTCTGGTCAGGATAAATCATCTTATTCACACATGAGTAATACTATTAAGCGATTTGACATACCCAAGAACCAAAATGTTCCACTGAAACAGCACTAACCTGTAATGGATGTTTATACTTAAAGGCTTTAAGCACAAGCATCTCCAAACTGTTTAGTGACATAATAAATCAGAAAAAAATTGAGCTTGGGTTGATTCATTTATATCATAGTTGCTTGAAATAAATTCTATTATTTTTGTCATGATTTTCTACTATAACCTTTGATGGTTGCCATATTTCTTCAAAAAAATACAGCATCTCAGGAATATAGACAATATTCTTAATTTTATGGTGGATAATCAAAGCTCTTATACACAATAGCAACTTTATTGACGGGAACCTCATCTTGGCTTCTAGTTTCTCCACAATAAAGAGGAAGTCATTTATCAAATACGGTTAAGATGGTCCCTCCTGCCATATTGATCTGTTAATATGGATTTTATTGAACCTAGGGTGGAATTCGCCAAGACACAGAGGAGCATGTGCACAAACTCACACCCACATACATCTACATGCACACCAATGTGCACAGAAAGACACACCAGCCCACACACACTCACACACACACACACACACACACACACACACACACACACACACACACACACACACACACACACACACGCATGAAGATGAAGATATCCGCCTGTATCTCTATTCTCAGTCAAAATGTCTTCTATGGCTCCTCACCTTGGCTTTTCCCTTTCCTTTTCACTGAGACATGAGTCACTTCTGTAGCCTCTGCAGCTCTGTGCAAAGCTTTCCAGCTCCATGCACAATCACAAGGCCCAGTTCTCCAATAGCACAAGGCCTCTTTCTTCACCAGATAAACTTGAAATAGCGCTCATTAAACAGCATTAACTCACAACCAAATGAGAAAGTTGAGGCTACTTGGGAATACGCGGCAAGGGAATTTCTTTCTTTAGCCGGTAAATTGTGACAGTAAGAGCTTACTCGCTGCTGTGTGAGGCCATGTGTATTGGCACCAACCCAACCCACTGCTGCTACTGTTGCTAGTGCCAGAACTGCCTTGATTTTTGTCTGATTTCCCTTAAGTCCCATCATTCATCCCTGCAGACGCTGTCACCAATCATCAGTCTAGACTCTCTCACGCGGCTGTACTCACGACAGGATGGCGGACAGCGAGAAGAGCTCAGCGGTCAGGTAGGCCAGATAGACCAGCAGGAAGACAAACAGCGGCTCGATGATGCGTACTTTCTTGGTGAAGCGTGTGGTGAAGGCCAGGATGCCGGCGAAGATGAGGCCCACCAGCGTGCCGCCGATGCTAACGATGAGGAACGAGGCTGGAGGAGGGGAAGAGACATGCAGACAAAAGACAGAACACAACAGGAGAGGACTATAAAAAAAGCCAAGTGCGTAACAGAAAGGGCACGACTTGAAACCATATTATATAGCATTTTTTCACTGTGCAACAGGAGTCGAAACGTATGCAAATTGACCCAAATAACATTTATCAGTTTATATAGCCTACTGACGCAGGGCTATAACGATGCAGAGGTAACTGAGTCCACAAAGAATGGTGGACTAGGTGATGACGTGGCCAGGAGAGGAATGACGTGCATTACTGAAATTCCCTGTTATGGACATGATTTCATGTTTCTAAGAATAAGTATGAAATACTCACCTACTCCTTTGAAATAGTCTGCAGTTTGGACATTGCCAGGACCCACCTCTACAAATGAGATGTACACTTTGTATAGCACCTGGAAAAAAAAGAGAAAAGTATAATGGTCATATTGACGTAATTCGGGCACAGCCAATGAAATCCTCTCTGACTCCTTGACTCTGCCCTTTGGAAGGACTGACTAATAATTGCATTCTGGGAAATAAACCTGCCCTAACAAGCCCTAAAATATCACAGCAGGTCCATGCACATCCTAATTGTATTTCCTGTTTCTTCCACTGTGTGCCAGGCCCAAATGGTAAGATCAGGCTAATGAACTGTGCTACCCCACCCTGTGAGCCTTGGCGTTTAAAAGCATCCACGTCAATTACTCCTTTAACCCTGAAGAGTGAGTCATTCTCTCAGTGGCATCACAGATAGATAGACCTAAAAATGCTCCTTTAATGCACTGAAGCACTAGTCTAATTAAGAGTCTTAAAGCAAGAGTCCTCCTACACATAGGCTAAGTGGAGGACCTTTGATGCAGGGGGCACAAAAGTGCCCTGTGACATGATTTAAAAGCTAGCTTGATCTCTACTTTCCATTTACCATATGGCTACTTCATTAAGGTCCTATTACGCATGATAAAAGAGAACACCTGCACTCAGACACCCTGACACCAGCAGCTGGAGGCTCATTCAATGTTCATGTTGTTAAAGTACCACAATAAGATGACCACATACACTGGAACAAAAAGGCTTACTGAGCAAGGATCGATTGGGGGAATAAACAAAAAACAAAAAACAAACTCCCTTTGCCTTTTTGTGTTCACAAGCGAGTGCACAAGCCAGTATTTACAGTTCAGACATATGTAGTGTTGTCTACATGAATAGTCAATTGGATTAGTTTAGACCGACTATATAATTCACAGACACCAACACTAATATGCGGTCAAAGTTCTGAGAAAGCATGATGGGAACCACTTTCAGAGTTAACTTTGAACTAATCTTCCAAGCAAAATGGGGGTCTTACAGCAAAAGTTGGTTGTATAAGAGTTAAATACGAGAGAGAAAATATGAAGGGGGGCCAAGTGTGCTTTCTCTGTTGACACGCAACGATGTAAATAAACTTTCCTGAGCATTCAAGGAAAGGAGCTTTTGCTACTTTCAAATGACCTCGAGCTTTAGCGAGTAAGAAATTGAGCTGGAGATCTCAGGGGCCCCCCAGTCCCTGTTCCACAGATCTAACACAGATTTAGAACTCAAAAACTTCCATTACCCTCCTGATTTAGAACTCAAAAAATTCCATTACCCTCCACTGCATTTGTGTGAGGAAAAAAAAAATTGTTCTTTTGGTCTTTGGATCTCTGACAGACTATGTCAATGTTTTTGTTTATCATATTTACAAATATAGTAAGGGGTAATGGATTGTCTGCTACCTGTATATCAAATTGAATGGAAATGCCTACAGCATTCTGGAGAGTTTAGAACATGCATACTGCTAGTAATAGTAATATTAGCAATCAATAATATAATTATGATGTTCATAAAATAAACATACAAACTAGGACCCTGTAAATGTAAAAAGTAAAAATAATGTGCAATCAGTCTGGCCAATTTCATGTCATCTCCATCGTCCATGAGGTGGTCAAAATGCCTGTGCTAGCACTGGATATTCCTACAGCCAATCAGACCAATTATCGTAGAGAAAAGACAGTGGGATGCATCACAATTTAAAACAAAACAAGTGTTAAGACCGCCTTCATCATGTTGGGTAAAAGTCCATTTTTGATTGGATCCCTATCTCAGGCAAACATGAAGAAGGGGAAATACAGTAGACCGCCTGGCCACATTGATATGCATAGCATTTCAGTATTTGTGAGAACCAGGTTCAATTAAAATGCCAACCATTTTCCCAGAGAGCTTTCTAATATAGCGTGTGATGGGATGTTGTCATGCACAACAGCAGCACCTGGATAAGGATTGATGGACTGGTTTTGTGTGAGGTGGCTTGTGGGAATATTTGGATCAGATTCCACTCTGGGCTGCACTGGGAATGAAGTACTGGTAGGCTACATTGATCGGATTAGCCCAGGAGTAGGCACAGTAGGCAATGCCCAGGAATGTCAGGGGTTACTGGTGTTTGTACGTAATCTTTGCCAGATGGGTCAAACTCCTAATGTGCTCTAATCCAAGTATTTCAAATGAACAGTTAGATGGAGATTGCTTGCACATTGCAGCAAATAAAGTCTGACACCAAAGACTGACAGCTCTTATACACTTCCAGACATAAAATCATGATATTTACAGATATCCTTATGTTCCACTTGTATACGCGCAACTGATGTGTGTCTTGTTGGATGTTTATTTTTTTTACACTGCTGGCTGTGCAACTAATTGCCTATTAAGGACATAACCTTACCTAACATCTTCATAAGCTTACAGGTGAGAAGATGACTATGCCCACTGAATCCTGCAGGTCTTTCTCTTTACCTCTCTTTTGCTCTTTACTTGACAGTAGACTGTTTTCTGATCTACAATAACACATTTTCAAGCTTTTTTTAAATTGCTGTATTAAACTGGGTTTAGATGTCACTAAATCTACAGGGAAAGCCAATAAGAGCCAACTTATCACAGATGGGTTCGATATTTATTATGGCAACGGTCACGCTTGAGCAATATCAATAAATTATCATACACGGCACCACTACACACCCAGAGTAAACAGATCCAACATCCACCCAGAACTGGCTAATTTTCATAAATTAAAGTAAACACGGAAGTCAATATACCGGGCTGTGTACATTGGACTATGTACACTGAAACTTTAAAGCATCAGGTGAATCTGAGAGTCTATCTCTCCCCTCCTTCTCTGTGTTCTGTCTGTCCTTGAAGTCACATGATGGCCTTTCTGGCGTCTCCCTGAAGTGCTCCTAAAAGACAACTGCTCTGCTCCACCGCTGATGGAGGCAGGCGGGTCGGGCTCAGAGGGGGCAGATGACTCACCACTGTGACAGCGTCGTTGAGCAGCGACTCCCCGAACACGATGATGAAGAGAGTCTCGTTCACATGCACCTCCTCGAACACAGCCAGCACTGCCACGGGATCTACAGCCGAGATCAACGCCCCGAAGAGCAGGAACTCCATCAGGCCTCCCTGCACCTTTTGGTCTAGTGACACAGAATATGCAGATATGAACAAGATGTACACACACACACACACACACACACACACACACACACACACACACACACAAAATGTCAAAGCCAAGAGATCTACATAGTAGAAGGTACAGTACTGTAGATGTGTATTTCATTCAAAATTGAAAAAGAGATACATTAAAAACACATTAAATGTTTCCCACTTTGGAAGGCTGACCAACAGTGTATGCATTTAATATATTTAATAGCTAACACTACTAATTTCTCCAAACATCTCCCAACAGAGCCTCACCAATGACTCCAATCATCTTCATTCCGTAAAGGCTAAGGCCCGTGCAGAAGGCGTTCCACAGTGTCCCCACCACCGCGTACAGCAAGATGGCACCCAGGTTGTCGAAGAAGAGTCGGGCTGGCATGAAGTAGCCGGCATCGCCCACTATTGTGGGCAGCAGGAAGAGGAAGAAGAGGCCCGGGTCGAGCTGGTAGAGCGCCTCCTTGCTGGTGATGAGGACGATGCCACCCAGCACCAGGCCGATGAGGATGAGCATGCAGCTCTCCGGCACCACGGTGGTGAAGCGCTGGGAGAAGTGGAACACTAGAAGAGGGGAAAGGTAGAAGAAACACCCAATCACACCTCACTGTTAATGAGACAGTTAAGGAGACTCACATTGACACACTGGCCTTTTTTACATAATGCATATTAGTGAGATTTTTATTACACCCTTACACTTTTTGTATCATAACAAGTACTGTGTGTAATGCTATGTTCTGTAAGCCTCCAGTGATAGTTATTCAAATGAACGAATGAATGATTGAATGAATGAATGAATGAATGAATGAATGAATTTGTGGATGGTCATTGTTGGACAGTAATGGAGTGCAGTGAAATAACTTGATAGAATGTTGTACATGTAGGCCTCACTTGACTGTTTAGCCTGTTTCAAATGTCGGTCCCTCCCTGTAATCAAAGACTTTAATCTGAGAGGGGGTGAAATGCATGACTCTGCATGTGGAATTAAATTGGTCTTGTCTTGCAAACTTGTCTTGCTTGTTTGTCTTGCTTTCTAAATTGCTGATATGACTCGTTTATGTTTGTTGGACAACAAATCATTTCTTGTTAGCACACAGAATGAAAGGAAAACATTACTGGACACGGCATTTAGCATAGTGGCTAAAATTGTGTACACTGTAGGCAAGGACAAAAATGACTGAGAAGTAAAAGCCAGTTATGGTCAAACACACAGCCATTATTATAATCGCTTCCTGTGTCGTGTAAATCGAGCTCTCTAATCATGTCATGCAAAACATGATATGAGTCTGGGGCTTTTAAACAGTCATAAATCACAATGATGATTTACAGGTAGCCCTATAATTCCTTAAAGGGGAATCGGCAATGGCAGTGATCCCAGGCTGGTTGCAAACTAGGACTCCCCTTAATTGCATATTATATGCCAAAGACGAAAATCGCTGTGTGTGTGACTTGGGAATGTACTTATGGAGTCTTTATGTAATCTACTCACGGTAAATATAAAATCACACATACAGTGGCACCAACACTTTGCACTTAACATCAGAAGGGGAGGAAAAAAAAATTCACAACCTGCCAACCTCACAGCTCATGTACAGAGTGTTAGCATGGCACCCGTCCCAGTGAGGTGGCAAAAAGACCCTGTAATCTTAATGCTTTGATGCCATTAGGCCATACGGAATACATGAAGTCGGTTTAATTAATGCACTAGATCAACAATATATGAGGGTCAATGCAGACGGGAGAGTGATAGAGTGCACACACACACATAAACACACACACACACACACACACACACACACACACAAAAATCCAATGGATTTCACTGATCTGCGAAATGTCCTATTTGGAGATTTCACTAGACATCCAAAAAGGACTACGTGGATATTACTAGATTATTACTATTATATGGCAAAGCTATATAAACATGTATATTTCACTTACGAAGCTGTTACAATATAATGAATCAATAATGTTATAAACATGCAAATATGGTGTGGAATAAGTGCGCTTGTCACTGGGCAAAACAGACAAAATGTGGAGACCCTCACCCTTATAAAGATAAAATAGAGGCATATGAGTGAAAACTAATAGATGGGGTGTATTTGATAAAATGGGCAGATGAGGGTGGGTAATCACACTGTTTAATGGAGCAGATTATGCATGTGTTTGGTGTCCATTCTAGCCACACGGCCGTGAGCACGCCTCTGCCAAGAACACATCAATCAGCTTGCTGTGAGTCATCACAGAGAGCACAGAATGCTATGAGCAAACATACACACACACACACACACACACACACACACACACACACACACGGCACGCACATATTGTACAGACACATACAGTATACATACATAAACAGTCACACAAAACTACACATAAACAACCACACACATATGCACATACACACCACAGAGACACAGAAAGGTTGGACAGGACACTCATTAACAAAATATGAATACATGCACGTGCTATGCATGGACAATCTGCATGGACAAAGACATAAAAAAGACCAATAAAATATCACAGGCACAGTCTGGTCACACACGACAGGCAGATGATAGCCTACATCATACGCACAATTACTCAACAGAGAGAGAGAGAGAGAGAGAGAGAGAGAGAGAGAGAGAGAGAGAGAGAGAGAGAGAGAGAGAGAGAGAGAGAGAGAGAGAGAGAGAGAGAGAGAGAGAGAGAGAAATCACATTCATTTTTAAAAGACAGCCAGAGCCAGGGCACATCTAACACAAGTCCACAATTAGGCACCATGTGCAGCCGACAAAGGAGCCCAAACTAAGGAAATGAGTCCTCCTTAAGAGTGTCTGTCAATAAACAACACACGCTGCCACCACTCCTGTAAAACCCATTTAGCCTTTCAAATGGATATTAGTCAAACAAGCGACAGGAATGAACCCATAGAGCACACGTCCACCCCCTCATGCGTTGCTGCTTGTATACAGGGGCCCAGTGGTCATAACAGCAAGCCATTTCTGTGCTGAGCCACCTGTTCACATGGAGGCCTGCTAGCCAGCCACTGGTTCTCATTAAGAAAACAG
The DNA here is from genome assembly GCA_027497455.2 of Sardinella longiceps. Lineage (NCBI taxonomy): Eukaryota > Metazoa > Chordata > Actinopteri > Clupeiformes > Clupeidae > Sardinella > Sardinella longiceps. Next base: position 17,023,581 of record JAODXP020000010.1, read on the forward strand.
CTGGAGTGGGAATGGCTCCGCCGTTCCAGGCAGTCTTAATGCAAAGTGAGCCGCTCTCACTCTCTCTATTAGTACTTAATGGGTGGAGAAGCACAGCAGCCATAGCTCTCACTGCTAATGAAGTGAGGTTCTGTCTGGGAGCTGCACGTACTCTTGCTTATCGTCCACCCTCAACTGCCCAAACCCCGGATGGACACCTGCGGCTGCTGCTGCTGTTAGTGACCTACAGATATAGAAGAGCCTGAGGATCCGTTAGGAGTGGCGTGCATCAGCTCAGTGTGTAGGAAGTGAAAGAGTGAGAGTGTGAATGGGTGTGTGTGTGTGTGTGTATTTGTTAGTTTATCACACATACACACAATCACATTGATGAAAACTGGTAGGGAACAGCAGTTGAGATAGATGATCGAACGCTTAAAGAATCAGAGTCACTGTAAGATGAGAGGAAATTCAATGTGAAATCGTAGAGACAGGATGCCAATGTCTGCTACAGGTGAAAGTGCAATACAATACAAACACCTAGCCTACAGGGTGTGAATACCTGGCTCCCCTGCCTTTGACTAAAGGTAACACATTTTCAGGACACAGATCACCCAGACTACACCAAGGCTTTTTTGTGTGCCTGATTTTCTATTTCAGAATTCCACAAAGTAGAGAAACAATACTTCTGCAGTGCTTGCTTGTGTTGAGTCTATTACAGTTTAATGACACCAGTGGAATTATTCTAGGCTTCTGATTAACCAATATAACTATATGTATTGTATTGGTTTAGTGTTACAGTTCTCAGTCCTTCCATCAAGAAACATCACACATTAATGAGTTGTTCTTCTCACACCACCACAGATAGCACTTTTACAGCTTGGATGAAAATGAAGTGGGTTGCAGAGATGCCTAGCAACCACCCACACAATCAACTGTATCCTCCAAACTACAGAATGTCTTCCAAAGTGGACCAGTTATGTCAAAGCGCCAATGTGCATAACTGGGCATGTGATGGAAGATTTGAGAATTTGTTCCGTCTTCAACTGGTGACCCTGCACTTAATATCCAGATTGTGTGTAACAGATTTGTACTACATTATAGACAAACATAGGGCCTATCACATATTAATAATGAACAATATGCCTACTCATCTGTGTTTAAAAAAAAAAAAAAAAATCATCATTTTGCACAGAGGGAAACGCATGTTGCCTCGCGTTATGCCAGCGTAGCTCGCTGAAATGACTCCAGATCAGTAGCCTAGGGAGTCATGCAAAAAATCAGGTGAGGTCCGAACAGAAATGTGGAATGCATCCAACGCTACAATGTTCGTGGTTCTAGGGTGAGACTACAAATTCAACTCTCCCTCTCCGCTCACACACACAAAAAAAATCGCAGGATCAGCAGAAAGTGTAATAATGGCTTCTCAGGGCTATGGTCGATGATCATTTTAGAAGGAGGGGACGCTTAACCAAAATATAATGACTACAGTATGCCAAAATTGTGGCACTGAAAGAGGGAGGCAGAGAGGCACTAGGCAACAAAGTTGGTAAAAGAATTTGGTTACTTTACATACAGTTCTCCTTTTGCAGAAAAGCAAATGGGTCATAACACACTAATCCATTTCACGGAAGTATGGCTTTGTTAAAGTAGGCTAGATCAAACAAAATGTTGTAAACTTACGTATTTTCGCAAAGCTGGCCACCAAGAGCCATATGGCGATAATGTAAGGCGTCTGAACATAACTCCATTCCCACTGCACGATCTTATAACCTCCTCCGTGATGAGAGGACTCCCCGTTGTCAGTGGTTGTCACTGGTTCTTCGGCAGATCTGGCAGACCTCGCACTCCCCGGCTGACCGTACACCTCGGACTGACGGTAAGCAGTGGGGGTAGGCACCGGCGGCGCACCAAGGGCTAGCTCTGGAGGCAGCGATGCTTCTGTCAAGTAAAGGTCAGCCACAGCCTCACCGGCAACCGTTACCAGCAAGAGAAAACTCACGGCCAGCATCTTCCCTGTCCGTTCAGCGGTCTGTCATCTTGCTTTCCCTTTTATATGTCCAAAGGTGTAGTAGGGCTACAGCGGGGCGCCCTGCCACCGGTTTACAATATAAACACCTCCAGTCCCCGCTAACTCGCAGAGGTACCGTTGGCGTCTGTGACACGTGATACTACTCTCAACGGACCTTAAAGATTTTCATTAAAGAGCCACAACATTAACACTCCTGCCAGATCATTCTTTCTGGATAGAACTAGCCTATAAAGCATTTTCTGGTATTTCAGTTTTATCTCTTCTTATTGCCCTATCTGCTGAAAATGACCTGCGCTATTCTGATCGTATGACTCGTGTTTTATTGGCCATTCTGTAAAGCAAATCCTCTCATCTCTCTGAAAAAAATGCAATAAGCTACGAAAACAATTACTAGTATCATTCAGTGAAAAGCCAATAATGACATAAATGGACATGAATTAACCATTTTTAAAATACCCAAATTCAAGAATTGCGCGCGCTCCCCCGTGTGGATAATTACAGTAACCTTTATTGACTTTCTACTACACACAGAGATAACTTGCGTAAAAGCAGACTGCAACATTCCTTGAATGAGAGGCAATTGAGATAGCCTATTTTAGTTAGGGTACTTTAATTTTTGATAAAAATCATCATCTGGGAAACAACTCAAAAATACTTAAACATTTCTTGTGTACAAACAGCAAAAATATCACGACTGATCGGGTTAATATGGTGACAAATAACGCACTCCATACATATGCCTCCAGGGTAAAATATGTGCCTATACCTAATGCTAAAAATATACTTTTCCAAAACTTTAATTGATATTTAAGTATACATTCAATGTAAACATGCATTATTCAAATATCTCGGGTCAAAGAACTTGCAAATACACCTTAAATCAATGTGTAGCTGAATAACATCATGTAGATACCACCAAGAACCTTACCATACAGTACAACCACTTGTGCAAAAGGCAGCATAAAGAAATCTTCTCAGGAAAAACAAACAAAACAAAAACAAAAACAAATAATGAAAAAAAAAGAAAAGAAAAAAACATTGACACCATTCATAGCCAAACTGGTGTGTATAGGATGTAAAATTTATACATTTTGTTCCATTTTATCTGTGTGTGATTTTTTTTAATATCATGAACATGTTTAGAATTTGTAACAGTGGATCCTCAAAACAATATTTGTGTACACAGAAATGATCATGGGAAACTAAGATTAGCCTTATAAGTCTGATTTCCTGTGTTCATCCTAACACGTTTGTTCACGAGGCCTCTGAGTGAAGTATTCAAGGTTTGTAACCACAGTGACTAAATATGTCACACAACTACTTCACAAGTGGTGTGTTAACTGACAATCAACATCATGCCCCACCCCAAAGAAAAAAAAATGACCTAGAAATTGTTTCCTGCCAGGAACTTGTTCAGTTGCTGTCGGTTTGATAGTCTGGTATGACCTTTCCCCAAGAGTATTCATAACATTATCCACAGTACTCTTTACAAATCCTTTCCTCTTCACAAAGACATACATTGCAAAACATCCCTTTCACAAACACTGACATTGTAACAACAAAAAAAAGTAATAATTCTGCTTCCCTATAATATGTGGTCATTCAAATTCAAAATATCAACAGGCTTGTCAATTACATTTACAAATTACTTCAATCTGTACAAAATACTCATTTAAAACTTACACCATGGCTGTATAATATGCTACATCACAAATCTACACATTAAATGTTAAAAAATAATACTTTTGTTTCATCAGATACAACAGGACAGTCTGACTATCCTTGTTGCAGTGTATCTGTAAGACGTAACACTATCCTATAGGGTTGACATGTTTCAACCTCAAAGACTGGAGCATTGCTTGGGACTGCTGGTGACCCCCATTCCACTGGGGCTACATCACTGGGCTTCTCAGAAAGGACAGTCTGGTTGTGCTCTGATGACTACTTCAGTCTCCGGTCAGTTAAGGACACACCTCTTGCCATTTATTCAGTTGCTTTTAATCTAGAAAAAAAGAGTCTCTTTCTCTTTTCACACCTTCTCGTTGGTTTTATTGAGCCCCAGGGCCTGCACCACGTCAAGACTCAGGCCACTCTTCAGTGTCCTCCGCACTGCATTGGAGAAAAGAGAGACCATCCCTTATACAGTTATACAGCTGTACATCTAAAATAGTGTGAAACATTGGCTGCCTTTGTTTGCAGTACTGACAGCAATACAGGGAGCATAGAGCAATATTACATTCACACTGGAGTACGGGTGGGCCTACTGAAGTTTCTATGTGTGTGTGTGTTTTTTTTTTTTTTTTTTTTTTTTTAAGGGAACTAACACTTGTCTGTTCACACTGCATAAAACAAGAGTCAATTTAATCATCTACTCTGAGGCTGCATCTTCATTTATGAACCAGTCTTTGCCATGTTAAGGTCTACTTAACAGTACAAGGATATGTAGAAAACTATGATATTCATCTCTCCCAGGGAGAGACTAACAACACTGCTCAGCTATGCACATGGGGTCGCTAAGATTAGGGCCATGTTTTGGACACAGATAAAGCACTGTTGGCGAACACAGGCGTGAATCCTGAATCTTATCATATTTTGTCAAATATCGCCTGTGACCTTAGTGAGACACCTAAAGAGAAGGTCAAGGGACTTCAGGGACTTTTCCAACCATTTCACCATTAACCTGTGATTGATATTTGCATGCTAATTGCTCAAAGAATTCCAGTGACTTCTGAGGCACTTCTCAGGCTTCCTTCTTTGGAGATGCAAAAAGATAAAAATCTTGCAAATCTCTACAAATCTTGGCCTTAGACGGTAATAATCTTTTTAGGAGGCAAAATTACCTTTATTATCTTAATTAAGGTAGTTAATGTTAATTATGAGAGAAAACACATTCTTTACATAGCTCTTTTGTGAAACACAATACAATTCATTACAATTCATTACAGTTCATACTCACATGACTTCCGGTTGAGTCGGGAGCGTTTGCGTGTTTTGGGACTAGATGCTCTCTCTGAGGGGTTCTGTGTTACAGACTTAACCAAGCGATCCATGATCTCATCTGTGGCATCATCCTGGGAGCTAGCACTGTCCTCTTTGGCTGCTGACATTATAGATGGACTGACCCTTCCCATACCTGAGCAAAACAGTAATATGCTTTAGTTTTGACAGGAAAATAACTGAATGATGCTAGAGTTTACCTGGAGTTCATCAGCCATGATTAAATTTGGATGTTTGGACCCCAGCAACAACATAAAACATACGTTTTCCGGTTACCATGTCAGTACTATAGCTTACTTCTAACTGCACGTGATCTTCTGAGCTTGTTGTTGCCATCATTGGCGGTGAGCAAGTTCTTCATGTTCTCATGGTCCTCCTCAGCAGGTTCCGAATCTGTTACCGTGGAGACCGGAGAAGGGCTCTCTTGGGACTGTGGTGAAACAGCTCCAGAGAACTTCTCAGTCTGGAATTTCAAAACATGCCCAGAAAGACATCAGATATACTTTGCCTTAAAGAAATTGCATATACTTTGCAAGTCCAACATTTCATATGAAGTTTGAGGATATTTTTTACTCATGAAGTTCCTTTTGAACACTCATTTAATATGTTTTTGTGAAATACAAGTCAGTGTTGTGCCTGTATAGATAGATAATATACTAGGACTTTTCTGATCATACCCGATGTCAAATATGTGTATTCTAGTCAAGATGGTAAGACATTTTTACCTATTTGAGATCAGGTAATATTCGAGCAGCTCTATTGTAATGGCAGTTATTACCAGACAGAGTCTTACCTCTGTAATCATTTTCCCTCGGGTCTTTGTCCGTTCACGATGGGCAGCCCGCTTGCGTTTCTGGGTGAGAACCCTCTCTCGGGTCGTTCGGTACTCTAGAGAGAACTCACTGATAATCTTGCAGAACTGGGTGACCTTTGTGTCTCGCACAGAGTAAGATGGTTGGCCCAAGTAGAGGAGGAAGGAGTGGAACCTGTTCGAAAGGAAACAACAGTGACAGTAAGCTACCATTTCAGTATGAGAAATTTAGCCTCGCTTAGCTCCTTAGGAATCCATTTCTGAGAATATGAGAAGCATAGGATATCATATAGCCATTTCTAATCTAATCTCTGAGCACACTAATTTAATCTATGTTTAGTCAATATACACATCCCTCTGACGTCCTGAGGATCCAGTAGAACATAGACATACCAGAGAAATAGTAGGATGAAGTAAGATAAGTTTCCCAAAGTTTATTTGGATTTGCTTCTATAATTCCACATTTAAGGAAAAAAAATATTTCAGAATCTGGTGTGAATCAATCAACAGCCCTGTTGTTCAAGGTCATCAAGAGCTGTCTTTAGGAAAAAGAACCAAAAAAATCAAACATAGACTGTACAGCAAACTTTAGTTTACAGTATGTGCTCCATTTGGTTAGTGTTGGCTGCCAATTTGCTATTTGGCCTTTTGTTGAAAAGGTTGTTAAAATTTTCTTTCTTTTTTCCCCCACTGACAGCACTTGGTGATCTTGACCAACAGTGCTATGGCTTATTTCACGCTGGAACTCCCCTTTAACTTTCTGTAATACAGCACTGAGACAGTAGAAAACTGGTACTTGGCATCAAATCCCCCATTCACCTGTTGATAATGCGCCGATGCACCACTTTGAGGATGATGATCCTCTCAGTGCAGTCCTTCAGAAACTCGGTCATCTTGTTCTTGAGCAGTGGCTTGGTCTCATGTTTGGCCACCACCTTCAGGTTGTCCCAGGAGTTCTTGCATTTCCTCTCTAATTGCACCAGGTTGTCAGACAGCTGCTCGAAATCCACCTGGAATAGAAAGACACAAGTGATTTATAACAGGCGCTATCTTTTGTTTTCCCTTTTCCAAGTTAGAGTTTTAATGTGCCTCTAGGCCCAAAAACTAGGTAGGTTTTCAAGTTTAGATTTTAGCCCTTAAATCAGATCAAATTTACAATGTACTGGCCCATATCACATTACCACAATGTGTACTTCGGGTTAAAGGCCATTTCATTGCTTAAGTTTTTGTCTGACGGGAAGAAAAAATTGTCTATAACATCAACAAATGTGTGTGTTTATTATTTACAGTTCCACCCAGTGCACCCGTATGGTTGCTGATAATGACATGATCATTCTCAGTGGAAACAATGGCTAATGGAGAAAAGGTAGAATGCGGGCCAGGTAAAGAACTAACTTTGGCAGAGCGCGTGATGGCAGGGACCTCTGAGTATACGTCGGAGGTGTCGGGGAAGTTCTCCACCACAAAGTTGCAGGTGTGGTGCAGAAGGGACTGCCTGTGGACAGTGTCCTTCACCTCAGTCACCTTCTCCAAGTAATTCAGCTCAAAACCTTTAGCCTAAAGGTAGGAAGATAAAAAGGGAGAATGTTAAGGAAAACATAATTAAAACAATGAAAAAGGGTAACCAGAGATGATAATGGATACATAATAAGTAGTTGGACAGAGAGGGGGGCAAACATGGAGGACAAGAAACCGCAGGAGCCAGAGCACAACTTAAAGGAACACAGCCTGTGTGTATAATGTATACTACAGGGGGAAGTGTGTGTGTGTGTGTGTGTGTGTGTGTGTGTGAACTGTCAGACAGCGTGTTATTATGGCTGCTACTATCACTGGGTACATCAGAGGAAGGCAGACTATCTGTCCTCTTTCTCCACAGAGGTCACACATGACAGAGAGGGCGGCTGGCCCATTGAACTACATCTGCCTCTGTATCGGCCAGTCCAAACGTGCCCCTAATCGCCTTACCAGGGCCTCCTTCAGGTCACTGAGCAGAGGACCAAACCACAACAAACACACAAAGGCAAGAGGATTACAGGTGGACACCTACATTTTTTCTGCACGTGTCCAGCCTTCTCACTGAAACCTACTGACAGCCAAGTTAGCTTGAGCTCCTTGTGTGTGTGTGTGTGTGTGTGTGTGTGTGTGTGTGTGTGTGTGTGTGTGTGTGTGTGTGTGTGTGTGTCATGGCTCATTGGCTAATTGGTGGAGTGTTGCTGAAACAGGAGAAAGAGCATTTACACTAGAGCTGTTGAGGAAGTTGCCGATGGCTAGGAGGGTTGCCAGGATGCGTTTGAAGGTTTTGTTTTTGGCGAGCTGCTCCATGCCCAACTTCAGGTCAAACAGCGGCTCGGCAATCTCCTAAAAAACGAGGGCATGAAAAGCGATAATGAGACCAACAAATTAAAACTTGTGTGAATTAATTGAAACAATTGCAGCCGTTAAGCAGGGTCATTATTACTTTCCAGAACAAATGAACACCAGCATTCCCATTTGCCTTGAGGCTTAATGGAGCCTGCATGATTTATTTTGTTCCAATTACTTTACAAAAGTGCCCAGTCTTGGTTCATTCTTCCAAAACTCTGGCCAGGGAAAGAACAGCTACATCCTTGTTTAATGTCTGCAATGATTGACTGGTACTGTAGGAACATTCAGCATCACTATGCAGCACAGCTCTCAACCCTATAGAGCTACTTCTCCTTTTAGCCCCTCAACATCACCCAAGCCTGTTATGGGTCAAATGGCAAATTCAAAAGCACTGATAAAAGCCAACTCACTAAAAGGCTATAAAACACAATTTGGTAACACTTTCTGTGAACCCAGTATTCATATAGCATTATAAATGCATTCATAAAGGGTTACAACACATTCATAAAGTCTTATAACGAATGACATTAGTGTTCATAACTGTTTATACATTCTCATGTCTATACTCATAAAGCATTATAATTTTATCTCAAAAGTCTTGAATTGTCTTGAATTGTCATAATGCAAAGAATCCAAAAGAATATTCCAATCAGTACATATTTTTTCCCGGATGACAGATAGACAAATGGATCTTTTTTATGACAAAAAAATGTTGTTTGGAGGTTAGGAGCCACACTGTCAGTATGATGGCACAATGTAGCTGAACAGAGAGTGTCACCTTTTCCAGGGTTTCGTAGTTGAGCTTGAAGGCCCAGAGCTGCAGGCGTGCAGAGAGGGCACTGATTGAGGACAGCGTGAGTAAGAACTGTTCGGCTGTGCCCAAGGGCACGTCGGGATTGGCCAGCTGAGCCTCCTGGATCTTCTGCTTCTCCTCCTCACTCGGCGTCATTGTGATGATTTTCTGTTAAGAGGCAGAGGGGACAGACAGCATTTCAACAAGTGCAGAGAGAGTTTGTCATCAAAAGAGAAGTTGAAAAGAAAAAAATGTGAATGACTTTGAAAGTAAAATAAAGGTCAAAAAGTGAAAGGGTTTGAAAGACTTTGAAAATAATAAAAAAAAAAAACATGACAGCAGTTGGGGTTGACTGCATTGTTGATAAAAGACAAATTCACTACCCTTAAGCATGATCTTACAATATCAACAACGACTGACAGTAGTATACTATTGCCCTCTAGTGGTTGGAAAAAAACCTACCTCAATTCCCTCTTTGTTGATGGCAAACTCATCAAAGTTCAGAATGGCAGTCTTGATGACATGGACGGCGGGCAAGACAGTCATGCCGATGTTGATGGCATTACTTCTCTTAGGGTCCAGCACCAGGATCTCAGACCTCTTGGCCTCAGGTCCTTTCTGTGAGGGCACATGGCAGGAAAACCAATTAGTCTCCTCCCTGGTCCACAGTGCCAGCAATTACACTTTATTACAACGAAATCAAGCCAACACAAACAGAAAGGGCAGATCGCAGTATAATTTCTACTACCACCCAAGCATTTTGAGACCATAATTATGCTCATGCTGTTAGTAAACAATGAAGCGAGTGCAGCCAGGGCATTTTCAAAGGATGTTTACCTTGGCAACGGGCAGATCTTTAGCTTTGGACTCAAACAGGTGCTCCAGCTTGGCTGTATCCACGCTGACCTTGTCCAGAGATGCCCACACGGTGCCGTGGCCAAAGCGACACTTCCTGGGGCTGTCCGGCTGCTTCAACTCCTTCCAGAAGAGCTTGACCGTTTTCCTCTTCTTGGCAAACACTGGGTCGGTTGCAAGCTGAGAGGCTGGGGGTGGAGGGGGCATGCCTGGAGGAGGTGGGGGTGGAGGTGGGCCACCTCCAGGTGGAGGAGGGGGTGGGGGAGGAGGGGAGCCCATGCCAGGAGGGGGTGGAGGTGGAGGGGGAGGTGGGCATGCGCCCAGGCCTGGCATAGGAGGTGGTGGTGGGGGGATGCCGTTGGACAAGCCTGAGTCGAAGGAGTCCATATCCAGCACATCGATATCTTCCTCTTCCTTGAGGTCGGAGAAGTCCAGGTCTTTGATGCGCAGGGCCCGGGAGCTGGGCTGGAGCTGGTCCCAGGCATCCTGGCTGTCGCGGGGCAGCGGCGTCATCTGAGTCTTCTCCAGGCTGCGTGCATGCGTCTCGGCGTCGATGCTGTACTGCGGACGCACCCGCCGATGTTGCTGCTCCTCTGCCAGGCGGGCACGAGCTGCCTGGGCGCTGCCCCCAAGCCCCTCCAGCTCAGCCCGGCGAGACGGGTCCTCAGCAGCAGGTTGCAACTGACGTGCCTTTAGGCTGGAGAGCCGCCCGGCCAGACTGGCGATGCCCATGTGCTCCAGGCTGGCTTCGGTTTCCGCCGTCCCCTCATTGCTCAGCGTCGGCCCACTGTTGTTTTTACTGTAAAGCATGTCCAGCATGAACTTCCTCTCGCTGGAGAGGGTGTTGTGCTGCTCAGCAACGCTGCCCTGACGCTGAACAGCGCCACCTAGAGTAGAGAAGAGTAGAGTAGAGTAGAGAAGAGAAGAGAAGAACAGAGAACAGAACAGAATAGAATAGAATAGAAGAGAAGAGTCAAGAAGAGAAGAGAAGAACAGAGAAGAGAAGAGACAAGAAGAGAAGAAAAGAGAAGAGAAGAGAAGAAGAACATAGAAGAGAAGAGAAGAGAAGAGAAGAGTCACGAAGAAAAGAGAGAAGAGAAGAGAGAAGGTCAGTGTGTGCTGTCAGGGCTGGTGCATTCCAGCAGGACCAAGCTGTTCCTTGGCATGCTGCTAGTGTTCACCATCCAGCGGACGGGAAAACAGTCTCGCTCCACATGAGCTCCATGTACTTGCCTTTTTTTGTTGTTTTAAAGGACACAAAGAGCCTCCCGATTTTGCATTTCCACATTTGGTAATGGCATTGAAAAGCTTGCAAAGGAGCTACAAATTACACTATTCAAAATTGTCTAACAACATTGCACAATCAAATTACATAGAGGGTTTCGCCAGCAAGTCACTACTAATGAATGAGCTTTATAAAGACAGTACATTATGGCTATCAAAGACTGAACCACAAGCAGGCAGAACTGAAAGCTATTATTTATCCTACCTTTAAACACACAAAAATGAGAGCACAATTCATTGTTTCCACACACAACCATCCTGGAGTTTTTTTGTGTAGAGAGAAACGCGTCCTCACTGCACACGGACTAATCTTCAGACTGACTCGGAGTGTTGGTCAAAAGCCCAAAACGGAAGCCGGGAAGACAGATCCTCATCTGTTACTTTAAACAGTTTAGAGGTCTACCCACCAATCTCCCCTAATTTACACTCCCAGGGCGAAGGGCTCGTTTGGGACCGGGTCGTTTGGACTTCGGCCACCAGAGGGGCGGAGGTGGGGAGGGAAGTGAAGTGAGATTTGATCTCTCTCAGCGAAAACTTCGGCACAATGAAAATGTTTTTGTTTGAAAGGAAAAACTGCGTAACGCACTGGGATTTCTTCAAATAACAATACAATTCGGTAGCATGCGGCTACCCACTGAACTCATAGAAAAGTCATAGCAACAATGAGCTGCTTGTAGTAAAGAGAATACTATGTCTCACCCCAAGTTCAGAACACCCACTCGCTCATCTGACAGCTAATAGCCATTATATATTTATTTATCTTCTATAGTTCTAAAGTTCACTATGCAGAGAATGAGAGTACATTCTGAACATACTGTAAGTAGACTACATATATGGCTGCAGCTTATTGTAGGGGAATATTTATAACATGGCGACATTCTGGCTGGTGCCAAAAATGCTCCACAGGCACGTTTCTGTGCGCATGCTGTGGATCACTGAATCAAAGGCATAAACAAACAAAGCCAATCATCTAGGAAGGGGAAAGATGGGGAGAGAGGAGACAGATAGAGAGGAAAGGGAGGAAGAGAGACGGAGAGAAAGAATGCAAGAGAGAAAGATGCAATCTCTCGCTTGCCTGCTTCATTGTGGGTCGCCTGCGCGTCGCCGGACTGCTCCAGGGTGCTGGGAGTGGGCGGGGCTCCTGTGGACTTTACCCCCGGGACCAGGGGCTCCGAGCCACCAGACTCAGGCGTCCCTGAGGGAGCCATGGAAGGAGGGAGGGAGGATGGAGGGCACACACACACACACACACACACACACACACACACACACACACACACACACACACACACAGAAAGAGAGAGGCGAATGAGAGCCCGCACAGTGCAGATATAAACAAAGGCACATAACCTTATAACATAATAAATCAGACACTGTGGAGGTAAAATGGAAGCTATGTAAGAGTGTAGAGTGAGACAGACAGAGCGAAAGAGAGATAAATGACAGCGCAAGAAAGAGGGACTAAAAGATATAGAAAGAAAAGGAGAGAGAGAGAGGGAGAAGGAGAAAGAGAGAGAGAGAGTGACAGAGTTGGTTATTGGGCCAGACAATGACACACAACAGCCAGAAACAAACAACATATGAATACACAGAAGCAACACACATGACAAAAAAAAGCATTGCTGGTTGTAACGGCTGCATCATTGTTGACACTTCACATCAGATTTGAGCCTTTCTGTGGAGCAGCTCGAACAGTGTGTGGGTGTTTTGGGAGTGTGACAGGGAGCATAGCCCCCCACTAGGTCTCTTTGAATTCCCGTCTATGTGAAATGCCCTCTGTGCCCCCATCTCCCTCCTTTGCCAAGTCTCCCTTTTCATACACCTCAGTGTGTGTGTGTGTGTGTGTGTGTGTGTGTGTGTGTGTGTGTGTGTGTGTGTTTGTGTGTGTGGGGAGCGTTTTCTTGGGCGCCGGCCGCTCATTTACATGTCTTTGGGGACGGACAGAAAAGGGCCCGCTTCTCTAAAGCGCTCGCCCCGCCAGCCTTCCTAAGACCACGCTGGGGTCATGTGGTCCTCATGGGAAACTGCAGACCCAGATTCGAGCGCGCCACGGCTGGCCTCGCCGCACACCCCACCAGCCTGTCAGCCCCGCTGCCAAACTCTCACAGCACTTACAGTACAGTAGGCCATGTTCTGCTTCCACTCGCTGGATGCCTATTAATGGTTAACAGTTTCACTTGACACATGACTGAAACAATCGCTTGAGGTTTTGTTGTTCATACGAAAATACTGCTGTTGTTGAGCTGTGTGCTTGTGCATCCCAACAAGTAGCTGAATTTATATGCACATTGGCTTGACTGCACTCTATGTATGTTGTGCCTAATAACTTCCCTTAGCCATGATAAAACCCATAGATATACACATATATCAACCTATAGAATTCTATGGTAACAATCATGCAACTCATGGCTTCTTGTGGGTTATTGCTTACATCTATCGATTGGCCATTGTGAGTCTCCACTCCAATCAACAAACAAGCATAATGAACTTTCTAGAATATGACACAGGATACAACAACAATGCACAACTGGTTTGATCCAACAGCATTACTACAGACCAGAGCTATATGTATTGAGCCAAGCTGTCCTCCCTCAGATTAATGGCACACAGTTCTTGTATAAGGGGCTTAACCTTTACCTTGGAGCCACTCACTGGAACAGTACAGTAACCAAACAACACTACAGCTATAATGAGCACTTTCACTGTCAGTTTCTGTGGCGAGCGCCAATTTTTGACTTCCGCGGTCGGGGGTGCGTTACATAAACGCCCCTGACCCACGTCTGGCCCAATCACAGGACAGCTCCCGCTGCTTGAGGCCCGCGCCCCGACAGGTGCGAGGGGGTAGGAGGGCCACAGCCCCATGAGAGTAGGGGAACGGGAGAAAACGGCCGCTGCTGTCTTAATTGCTTGTGACATGACACACAAACACACAGGGCAGCAGGTACCTCGCTCTCAAGCCTCACAAAACGAGCTGAGAGTGAGGAGGCAGGCCAGGGTTTGAACTGGTGGGGTCAAAGGTGAACCTGTAAACTGGGGTTAAGGGTTTGGAGATGTAGGGGGTGAAGATGGGGGTGAAACCGCAGGGAGTTGATCTCTGATCTCAGGATTTTAAGAGTACTAAGGTTTGCAGTCAACTCTGCTTAAATTCAGTTGATGCTAAAAATTAACTTCAGCTTTAATCTGCTGACATATGCTCTTCCTCAGCCAAGTTCATCTTGTTCCCATATTTCAAGAGAGTTTTGTTTGTTTTGTTTAATGCTAAATAAAAGGCCAGCTGCACAAGAGAAGGTTTTCTGATTTGTCTGATATCGTCCCAAATAACACAGTAATCAAAATTAACAAAGGCTAGTAAGCTTTAAATAAGGCTAGTAAGCTTCAAATAGCTTGACTTTGTAACAGAGCCAGGGCATAACGTCAACCTAAAGCAGCAAATCCTATGACAAGACCTTTCATTCTTGCAACTTACTCCTAATTAAGTCCAAGATATTTTGTGAATTCAGAAGGACATCAGTGTGTGCTGTAGTTTAAACACACACACACACACACACACACACACACACACACACACACACACACACACACACACACACACACACACACACACACACACACACACACACACACACACAAACACACACACACACACACACACACACACACACACACACACACACACACACACACACAAACACACACACACACACACACACACACACACACACACACACACACACACACACACACACACACACACACACACACACACACACACACACACACACACACACACACACACACACACACACACACACACACACACACACACACACACACACCATATAGGCACACTATTTAGGAACATTCACTACAGACAACTATAAGATGAGTAAAATGAGTAAAAATCCACACATGGTTTGATACTTGTTGGCCTCTGCTGTGTCCATTCTGTACCTTGAGTGGGTGCACTGGAGCTGGGCTCAGTTGGAGGGCTCAAGTCGCCCTCAGCCGGGCTTGGGATGACCTGCTCCCTGGACGCCTGGCGCTCCTTGGCGGCCTGAATAGACCTCCGTTTCCGGTCTCTGTCCCGATGGGTGGCAGCGAGGCTGCGCAGGAAGGTGTCTCTGTAGAGGCACCACACACACACACACACACACACACACACACACACACACACACACGGAGGGTGAGCAAAGTGGAACAATCTGTTCTAGCTTCTTTTCCCCCGCCACCAACCTAGCACTATTGAGAGTTGACGACATTTGTACCCAGAGGGCCCTTCCAAGCAATGATGAAAGTGCAAGAGTTTTTTTTTTTTTTTTTTATCAATAGTTCTTGGTTTTTGAAATACCATTAAATAAATAAAGATGAAAAAAAAGAAATAAATTTGATATCACCCTGATGTGATTTGGTCCACTTAACCCCTGAAAGCGGGGCGCTTGAACGCCCCTGGCCACAGATATGCTGCCCACACTTGTGAAGTCAGACTGTGGCTAGCGACAGAAGCCAGGCCAAACCACCAAAGCTCCCCAGCACCCCCCAATCCCATCCCACCCCCCAAGCCACCGGAGCCACAGACAGGCCCTGTCGCCCCCGCATATCACTTTCAGAAGCACAGTCATCTCAATCACATGAACATAAACAGAAGTCTGACTATGACGACCAATGCATGAATGAACATTTAAAACCCTTTGGCTGATATAGACTGTTGTAAAAAAATAAAATAAAATAAATCACTATGGTTTCTTGATTGAACAATATAAAGCATCGTGATAAATAAATACAAGTTTCTAGTTTCTGGAGTAATGACTGATGCCGTGGAGAGATTTGACTTGATCTCTCGAGTCTAAGAATAAATATATAACATTTTATGTGTCCATATATTATCTGATGTTGTTAAAAAACATTCTAGTGCGATATATGTTAGTAAAACACACCACAGCATACCAGATGAGTACCACTTTATGCCTTTAGTCAATGTGCTTCACACCGTTGGGCCACAAAATAACTACTCTGTATGCCAAATTGTCCTGAAATATGTCCGAAATGTATAATCTGGTCTGAGTGCTTCATACCTAATGAATGACCTAACCATAGCAGTACTGCAAATCATTGTCTTTAAATCACTACTATGAGTAAACATCTTAGCTGCTTACAGAAAAACGTCCCATCGAAACCAGTTGAAAAACCATATCGCACACACAGAAACACAACACAGCTGTTTTGAAAACGTAATTAAGAGTGATTAGAATTTTTCCCCGTCATATTTTCATGCCATTCACCAAGCAGTTCTACAAATCAGACAACCGAGATCAATTAGACACGAAAGGACATTAAATCAGCACCCAGAACAGAAGCACGAGGCCTTAAGCACGACAACCCAGCGAGCCAAACCCTTCACCATGCTGCGAGGGCGCACGTCTCCGCGGCCCCATCATCACACATACTCACTCATAGTTCATAAGAACCGGACGGTCCTTAGTGACTTCGCTTTCAGGCGAGCTAGGGAAGAGACATGACATTGTGCATGGCTTGACATGAGAACAATGAGGAGGTTATGAGATGACTTAATAGCACACATCTTTGGTCTCAGTTCAGTTCCTAAATGTCATTTCCTTGTCTGGTGGAGTTTTCAGTACGGTAGATTGACAAGGCATCACAGTTGTAATAATGCAAATAAACTGAGAAACAATTTAAAAAGTGAGCACTATTTCTTTTAAATCACTGATAGTATATATTTACAGTGGGAAACAAAACAGAGAGATAACAGGGGGATACAAGGCATAGAAGCATGGAAGACAGAGAGACAGAGCGAGAGAGAGACAGAGAGAGAGACAGAAAGAGTGAGAGAGAATGGGGGAGACAGAATAGCAAGAGTATTGGCCAGGTAACAAGGTCAGAACAGCAAAAACATTTCAGATGAACACCTGCTAACATAAAAAATACTGAGCCATCTAACTGTCTGACTGACTGTATGCCGTTAGCTTCAATATATTAGCTGTAATCACCCCTCAGAGGGGAAGCAAGCACATGCCAATTAATTAGGAAATTTACTGCTTGTCGCTATATGGGGCTGTTGCCATGAATTGCATCCAGGGGGACTATAATGAGATTTGCCTGTCAAGTGACCTCCATCAACTAACAACTTTTCTGCCTCTTCCTTCTGCCCTGGGACAGCCAGTACCATAATGATATGAAATCATAGCACCTCCAAAAAAGCCACATTCTTTGGCCAAGCTGTTAGCTACTCACCAAACACTGTCGGCTTGGTGCAGTCTGTAAAAGGAGAGAGGTTTGGAGAGGAGGAATGTTGGACGCCGTGGCAGAGAGGAAAGAGATTAGGAAGCCGGCCAAACATTATGAAGGAGGAGGAGGAGGAGGAGGAGGAGGAGGAGGTAGAGAGGAGAGGAGAGGAGAGAAGGAGACAGGCATGAGACAAACAGTGAGAGGAGACGCTTGACAAGATTAAAAATAAAGGAGGAAAAACACAGAGAGACAGGAGCCATTAAGGAAAAGTGGTGCTCAGAATACCAGATGGGAAGAAGAGAATGCAGCTTTTATCACTTCAGTTCTGCTTTATCACAAAACTGTCACAGCTGCATGAAAAGTTTGTTAGAGCAGCATCTACGGTACTTGTACAAAGAAATAGTAAGAGACCAGCGACAACTCCTTCACCAACATCCTCTTCATCCTTTTCACTATCATCACTATCATCAATTGAAATCATGATAATCTTTATCACCATCATCATTTCACCCTCTTTAAAATTCCTTCCCTGCTAAAAGACTACAAGTCAGATATTAAACTTCAGTTAATAAAGTTCAGGCTGTATTTTCATACAGATGGCTGCCAACTCAATCTTGACAGCTGAGAAAAAAGAAAAAAATAAACAAAATCTCAACAGCCCAACAAACATGTATAGGTTGTATTGGCATTGAGTTGCAACACTGTCATCCATACACTGTAGCCCCAATCAGTGCCAAAAGTTGGGATACTCATTTAAAAACGTTCCTGCTCTCTAATCTGTGCCAAAAGTTGGGATACTCACTTAAAGACGTTCCTGCTCTCTGTTTTAGCCGGCTGCTCTGTGGTCGTCTGGGAATGGTTCTCCTGCAGGGTCGCGTCTGTGGGAGACTCACTGTGGACAACGCGAAGGATGACGTGAAAAAGAGTGAGACACACACACACACAAAGATACACACACACACACACACACACACACAGAGAAAATAAAAGTGAGCGCTCAGCCAAGGCAGTAGCGCTGTGAGCCCAAGCAGCTCAGGCACTGCGTCTCCAAACAACTAAGTTTCCTGTCAGAGTTGTCCGTGGAGGCTGCGCGTTCTCTCCCTCTCTCTCTCTCTCTTTCACACACACACTCACCACACACACACACACACAGGGAGCTGCTGCCCGCAAATCATACTGAGTGTGTGTGTGTGTGTGTGTGTGTGTGTGTGTGTGTGTGTGTGTGTGTGTGTGTGTGTGTGTGTGTGTGTGTGTGTGTGTGTGTGTGCAGCTCAAAAGTATCTGTACAATTCACCTTGTACCCCTACAAAGCACAGAGAATATATTGAAAAAGATAAAAGTTTTGTTTCAACTTTCCACCCAAAATGTCAGTATAATTACTATGACTTTTTCTGCCCTCTTTTGAATGTTGTTGCACACTTGTCATTTTGGACAATTCTCCTCTAAATCAATAAATGTAAATGTAAATCAAAGTGGTGGCTTTAATTAGCTTGTCTGTGTGAATGGTTTCATTTGGATGTAATTATGAAAGTCTTCATTGTAACTTTTAAACTGACAGGCACAAAATCAATCTGAAAGAAAAAAATAAACAGTAATGTTTTCATCCAATCCTTTCAAGAACATAATTTCTGAATTCTGTTGAATTCGGAGAAAATGATAACACATTTCTGAATACTATCACATCTGATGTCATATTACTCTTTTTAAAAGGTAAATAAACCAAATGGTATTAATAAAAAAATATTGCCGTTTAGTGCCTAAACCCTGAGTAAGCCAACATTTGTTTATAACACTGGATGAAGGACAAACCAGTGAATGCTAAACTGACCATAGACAGCTAGCCAGCACCCCCAAGAGAATGGAATATGAACTGGAAAACCATCTGTGCTGTTGAATGTCTTATATCAGGGGACGACCACAAGGATTAGAGGTTTTTTGGGTGAACCAGACCTTTAACAGATGAATATGATTAGACAATTTGGGACCACAGGACCTATCCTAATGACCAAGCACGGCACCCATTAATTACGGTCATTTAACTATGGAACTATTTCTTTTCTCTCAGTCAGTCAGTCACACACACACACACACACACACACACACACACACACACACACACACACACACACACAGACACACACACGCTGCTTTGAATCCCAATGGCACCAGCGGCTCTTACTCAGACTCTTCTTCTCATCTGACATCACTGTGCACACAAAAAGATGAACTGGGTGTTTTTCAATGAAGCCACTCAAGTGTGCAGAAGGGAGAGAGAGAGAGAAGAGAGAGAGAGAGAGAGGGAGAGAGAGAGAGAGAGAGAGAGAGAGAGAGAGAGAGAGAGAGAGAGAGAGAGAGAGAGAGAGAGAGAGAGAGAGAGAGAGAGAGAGAGAGAGAGAGGGAGAGAGAGAGAGAGAGAGAGAGAGAGAGAGAGAGAGAGAGAGAGAGAGAGAGAGAGAGAGAGAGAGAGAGAGAGAGAGAGTGGTCTAAAAGGCAGCCCAACTCTAATCCGCTCCTCTTAAAGTCTCTCTCTTCACCGTAGTATCGGCAACTCCACTTCGATGTAGAGTGGTAAACACTATGGACTTTGGATTTGGGTGGCACATCAGATTCATTTGTATACTTTTTTGTAGATTCTTTGTTTGCATACGAAGAAGGAAAAATCAAAAATAAAAGTGTTTGATTTCAACATGAAATGGGAATAGACTTGGAGGAAGTGGACAGGGGCAGGTGAGTGGACCCCAGACTATGGCCATGTAAGCTCATTGTGGTTAGTCTGTAAAAACTGGTGTTGAAGCAGAAATGGAAAGCTGATTAAAGTCGCTGTACAAACCTGTTAGAGGCTGCTGAGGGCTCCTCTGTTATTGACCCAGCCTTGTTAAACAACCTTGACCTTCTAGAAATCCCCATAGACGACATGTACTGACTGACGAAAGATCGCCCCCTGGTGGAAATGGCCAGGACAAGTGAGAGAGGTGGAAACAATCGTGGTTACATGGTAAGGGAGGGGGGAGGATGGGGGTTAAGCAAAACTGAAAGACCCAAAAATACCAGCACGCAATTCAAGGAAAAACCACCAAAAGAAAGCCAGCTAGTACTGTAGAAATCACAGTGTAGCATGCAAAGCGCAACAGACAGAGAGAGAGAGAGAGAGAGAGAGAGAGAGAGAGAGAGAGAGAGAGGAAATGAAATTATGAACTGAGACTTTAAGTTGACACACAGCTTCTTCAAATAGTTGAAGGCTGAGACAATGTGACGTGGTGAGGTTAGTGAAATGTCAGGCGGCGCATGCAAAACAAAAGGAGATGACAGCATGTGAGTTAGACTGTCATTTAGTGAAACCCTCTTCGTCTTCCTCTGTCTGCATCACTGATCGATGACATTCAGGTTTGTTTTTGAACACTGTTGCCTGCTACGGCACGGCATTCCCATAACACGCTATGATGAAAACAAGCGATAAGAAACTACGACTCTCTGCGAGGGCCAGACTGAACACACAACCCAGGGACCATGCGCGATCCAGAGGGCATAAATTCCATGAGGTTTACTAAGTGAAAAGCGGTTTCCAGATAAAACATTTGTGTTCCACTTATACATGCTGCTTGTCAACTGAATAAAATGTTTTCCTTTTGGCCAGGGGCCTATACTTGGAAAGGCATGCAGCAATTTAGGTGCACTTGAAGGCACGGCGCTCACAAGAAGAGCTCACAAAACCCACCTGACAATCAATCAATCCAATCAGATTAACGTTAACATTAAGAACACCGTTTTTCAAAAAATCCCAACTTCAAAAAGCACCAATTTTAATCCCAATTATC
The DNA here is from genome assembly GCA_027497455.2 of Sardinella longiceps. Lineage (NCBI taxonomy): Eukaryota > Metazoa > Chordata > Actinopteri > Clupeiformes > Clupeidae > Sardinella > Sardinella longiceps. Next base: position 17,044,751 of record JAODXP020000010.1, read on the forward strand.
CCTAAAAGAGTCCTAAAATCAAAGCACAATATGTCATGAAAAAAAAATAAAATCTCCAATTACAGCTCATGAGGCCAAGGAAAAGAAACGGAGACCACAATACTTCCACTGTGATGTCACGATCATACCCTTTGCTTCACTGAGCTAACTGCATGCACAACCGCACTCTCACAATGCCATCGACCCTGTCTTGGATTTGAATTCAGGACGTGAACCAGGTGCATAGCAATATCCACCGGGGAGCAAACGTGCTGAAAGTTTAATACCACCGCAGCAGCACAACCGTCTGTTAAATGCATGGCCTAGCCTATAAGCCAGTCAATGAATGTGCTGGGATGACGGGGGGCTCCAAATCCAAGCGTTTTCCAGGGTAAATACATGGAAAAATCATCAAGAATGTAAAATCAATCAGCAAACGACAACTCGGAGCGCTCTATATTATGTACAAACATGTCGCGCTGAACCAACAGACCCCCTCGCACACAACATGCGAGCAAGAAGATTAAGAACCGCAGGAGCAATAACTTTTAAACAAACTCTGGTCTGATGTTAAAGGGCTACAGGCCAGGGAAATGTGCTGATGTCCCCGCGCTTAAATCATTTTAAACACTATCCGGCAGCCTCAGCAGCACCAGCTTGTGTGTTAGTATGGCTGCTACTACGGCACATTACCGCATATGGGAAAAGGCCGAGGTCCGGCATCCATCACCAGCCTGTCAGTGGCCATGTGATTTGTCTCTCCCACATGCACAGTCACGCTGCTGCTGCTGCCGCTGCTGCGCGTACAACACTGGAATTCTGTCTCTCTCTCGCTTTTTCTCACAGATGCATATAGAGAGTCTGACACACACACACACACACACACACACACACACAGACAGACAGACAGACAGACAGACAGACAGACAGACATAGAAATCGACTCACCACATAGACGTGGAATACGCAAACAACCACATGCACAGATTTCAACACACAATCTTACACATGGACTGACTGGCATGCTTTAACATGCAAACTGTACACGTCACTCAAAACAACTCACTTCTCAACAGACATATAGTACACTCACACACATAGTACACTTTCACACACACACACACACACACACACACACACACACACACACACACACACACACACACACACACACACACACACACACACACACACACAGTCATACAATACATGTAGGTGTGCCAAACCCATGTCTAGAGACATACACTCACACATGCAGGAACACACATGTAGTTGTGTCATACATTCAACACGTCTCACACATGATTCATGCGTAAGGAGATCAGGGCAGGTTGTCACTCTTTGAGGTCTTCCTCACGCTAGCTGCAAATGACGCATCATCATGTATACATAGTTTGCATCAAAGGGCAAAGTCTTGAGCAAATGCTTACTGCTCACCATGGTGTCATACCATGTGTCTGATTGAAAGCATGAATGGTTAGCTTAAAAGCGTGCCGTGAGTACATGGTCACTATGAATAACTGAGCAAATGATGCAGCGAGAGCACTGCAGGCTATCTGTCAAGGGCTGATCCTAATCATTGTGAGCTTTAACACCTCTAGCAAGCAATCGTTTCTCAATACCTGAAGATCCAGACCCTCTAAGAAGCAAAAGGTTTCCTGTATGGATTAAGCCTAGTTCTACGCTAAACTTTTTTTTCCCCCAATGGAGGATTTATTTAAGGCTTGGGCAAGGTTTAATGTACACTTGCCCTTAATGTTTTAAAGTTTTACACAATGTAGTGTTTGTTGACACCTTTTTTTTTCCTCTTTCCTTCCTTTTAGCACGCAGGAGGGATTTCCACACATGTGACCACTTGCCCAAAACTGCCTAATTAACTAAATAGACTAATTAGCTCTAAATATCAAAGCTCATTAGAGCCGGGACTGACATAAAAATCTTTGAATGAAAAGCCTTATGCATAGTTTTACAAGGTGTTAATTAGACTGGCCTTCTAGATTTGGAAAAAACATCAGTGTGACCAACAACTCCACTCTCCATTTCTCTCCAACACACACACACACACACACACACACACACACACACACACACCAACATACACACACACACACACTCCAACATGCACAACTCACATGCACAGACACAAATACTCTCTCCCCCCAAACACTCAGAACAAAGACAAAGAAAGACTGCAAACATACAGCACACACACGAACACACACAAACATAAACAACATACAAACTGAACATGTACTGACAACTCTCACAAATGTATCCCTTAAGGCTCACATTGGCTACATAACAATCATCCATCATCAGTGTAATCTGCAGATGGGGGGGGTGTGTGTTTGGGTGTGTGTTTATCTGAGCAGTGGACCCTTCCTGAGAGGCAGGGAAGCTGGCTGGGAGGAAGGCAGGAAGCTGGAGAGGAGCTCTGATGACTCTACCAGTGTGCACACACAAAGCCTGCGTGCTGCTAACGCTACAACAATGAAGAGAATCCCACCGGGAGGACGGAGATTTAGCCGACAACACACACACACACACACACACACACACACACACACACACACACACACACACACACACACACACACACTGTGGTGCTAAACATGGGATGAGGATTTCAGAAAGGTTGAAGACAAGGCATGGTGAAAAGCATGCACTGCCACTCAGTGGATGTAAAAGGGAAGTTCATGTTGTGAGGGATTGGAAAGGGCACGTTTAAATGGATCTGCGCTGTAGCATGATGTTGTGAGTGACCTCAGCATTGCTGTGTAATGCATTCAGGTATTAATGGTCCAAGCAAGCTTCCGAGATTCCGGAAACACATGGCACATGACACGTGGGGGTTAAGCAGATTTGACACACAGTCAAGCACACATAGAGTGGGGCCAGGTTCACTGTGCAAACTATGCAAACATGCACGTATACATCCAGACACACACGTACACACACACACATGTGCAGTCAGGTGCACACTTACGGTGGAGTGGGAGAGGCCTGCTGCTCCTGCTCCTGCAGGGGGGGTGCAGTGCCGTTGGTGGCCACTGGGGGCGGCACAGGGGAGGATGTCTGTGAGCCGCCGCTGGAGGTGGGGGTGGACGGAGACAGGGGGCTGAAGGGCTCAGAGGGCTGGGGGGAGGTGGTGCGGCTCGGGGAGGACGAGGAGGACGGGGTGGAGGAGGAGGTGGGGGAGACGGACGGAGCTGGGGAGGAGGAAGTGGGCACGTCGGGGAGGTTGGCCGAAGACCTGCGGCTCCTCCTGCCCTCCTGATCGTTGCCTGAGCCTTTACGGCGCTCCTTGCGGATGTGTGGGGAGGCCTCCTCTACATCACCATCCTCGTATTTCAGGGCATTCTGGGAGGACAGACAGGCAAATGTTCTAAGAATAGGCCTAGAATATACAGTACACCTGTCAGCCATTTCATCAACTTGGCCACAGAAGATAAAATAAAAATGTGCATATGCTGGATCTGACAGAGGAAAAAGATAAGTCATGTTCAAAAGGTAAGTAATGTACTTGTGCATTGTTTTTCACATTAAGTGTGGGAAGCTCTGCTGTACCCCAAAAGGGAAAAACAAGAGGAAGAAGCCCTGAACGACTGAAAATCTCACATTATTCATCACATCACGATAATGAATGGCCTCCGCGCCATCAACAGACTTGATTCCCATCCCTCATGGAAAACATCTGCTTGGCTAGCATAGGATGAGGGACAACTGGTGGTTAGGTCAGGACAGGGGGGGTGGGGGGTGGGTTGGCGGCTGTACCTCATATATAGTGAACTGGTGCTTGAGGTCTGGTTCAGTCCCCTTGGTGTTCATGTGCTTGTGCATGATGTTCTCCATCCCCTGCTGCTCCAGACAGTCTGTGACGTCATAGAAGGAATCCTGGTCTGGCAGCGCGGACAGAGTCTGTGCAGGAGCCAACGCATTAATTCTCCAGTCCATTTTACAGTACAAACACACACACACACATACAGACACACTCACACTCACACTCCTCAATGACAACTCCAAATACAAGCAAAAGAACCTATTATTCGCTAAGCTATACTTTCAGTAACTGCAAACTGCTAACTGCTCAACTTCACCAGGTTTACATTGTGTACAGTGTCAAGAGATGTGTAAATACATCAGGTGCCAATACCTTGTTTATAAGAGACATGGTGTACACAAGGAGTTCTGAGTCTGAGCCATTCTTCTCTTCTAGAATCTCTACCAAATAGGACCATGGCTTCACCCCTGCAAAGAGCACAGTAAACAAGGGAATTAAACAGCTGCAGCTGTCTTCTATACAGTTCAAAATTAACATCTTTTCTGAGATGTGTCACAAGTGGAATGCACTTCTGACTGTCACTGGCTGTGAGCCAGTGAAAGGGAGAGTTTCAGAATGCTACTAGGTGAGGTTGAGGCATGGGGGGGAAGTACCTCTTTTGGCATCCACTGTGTTGACAGCCTGAATGAGCAGCGGGCTGTTAGCTTCTGTGTACTCAACAAACACGATAAGCAGCTTCAAAGAGGTTTTCACCACCAGCCGGGACTGAGAACAAGAGAGACAGATAGCAAACACAGGAGAGCAAGACAGACAGACAGACAGACAGACAGACAGACAGACAGACAGAGAGAGAGAGGTATTCAAATCGATATTCGAAGGGATTGATCACAAGATAATACATAGAGACGGATGCAAAAAGTTGAAACCAACAAAAAAAACTTCATCCTTCCAACACTAGATGGCAACAGCGACCCTCACTGGAATCATGAATGGAGTTAAATGTGGGTCAAGACAGGTTTGACCAGCAAGTCTCTCTGGGGAAGGCTGGGGAACACCTTTCTCTCCGAGCTATTGGTGAATGACATCCGTTGAGAATTTGAAATCTTCCCCTTTTGCATGTTTCACTTCTCCTTTGCTTCCTGCTCAACTGTCTTTTCAAATTCAAGTTTCAGTAATAACATGATCCTCTTGTCAGGAGTTGTTCATACTCTCTATAGAAATATAGCAATCCATTTCAAAAAAGAAAAAAGGTCAAAGGCACTATATATAGCAATATCACAAATCTTAAAGCAGAAAAGTGTTGTTTAATGTAGCAGATTAAACAGTGGTTTAGGGGTCATTTCAACATTGGGGTGAGCATTTTAGTGTTTGCCCCACAGTGGGCTACCTAGTAAGTGTGAGTGAACCCCCTTCCAAAGTTGATCAAATAAGTCGCTTTGGCATGGTGAAGAAACAATATGAACTCAAAACCGCTACTTGCAGAAGTTGCAAAATTCAAAGGTTGTGGTTCCTAGATTCCTAGAGATTGAGTATTTTTAGCCATTAAGGAATGTTCACATCAGTGAATAGTCATACTCGTTTACTAGTCATAGTTGTTTTTTACAGTAAACGGGAAGATTTTTCTGTACTTTGAACATTGTTGTGGAGGGAAGTGGCATTGATTTAATCATCTAGGGTCATCACAGATTGTAGAAAAATAAAAAATCTGAGCTATTTTTGGTAACACTTTACTTTATGGGTGAGTAGATAACATTAATAGCAGCGGTCATAAATTGCTTACATACCAGTCATGACTTTTTCATAAGACATGACTCAAGATTCATACCCAACATTCTATGAATGCTAATGACAGAATGGCTTTTTTTTTGCGTAGAAATCTAAACCTACCCTAGCGGCAGTGGTAGCTCAGTCAGACCTCAGTAGGTCTTGTGATTGGTTCTGACACTGAACTTAAGGCCCATTGACTGTGATGTGACATGATCAACTAACAGATCAATTGTCCATTGCCACTTTGTCCAAACTAAGTGAACACCAGTATGGAAACATGAACAAGAATGTTGACTCATGTCTTCTGAAAGTCATTAATGCTTTGTGAACAATTTATTACCGCTGCTATGACTTATCTACTCAAGTGCCGAGTAAAGTGTTAACGCCTTTTTAATTACCCTCTTGATTTAATTTACACAACTATTTCATCTCAAGATAAGGGATTATATATAGACTATAAGCAACACAGACATACTGCACTGCCTGGTGATTTGCAGACAAGTTATTTTAAAATGAAATTAAAAAAGAAAATACTCTTCCTCAAACACTCAAACTGTTAAGCACTGGCAGTGCTTAGGTGGTGCTAAATGATTTCTGCCCATAATCCAGTGGCGAAGGAGAGCAATGACAGATGTGAAAATGAGGGGGGGAAGCGGTCCCGTTGGGCCGAGTGAATCCCTCACCAGGCTGCCACTGAGAGTGTAGAGCCACTGCACGGTCTCATTGTGGTTGATGACGCCGTTCATCCCGTCCACAAACAGCATGATCTGGCTCAGGGCTGCAGAGGGAGAGACAGACACGTTTCGTTAGCGATCAAAACAGCAGAGCGGGGATAAGTTCCCACGTCTTGTGCTTTTCTGCACGTATACACTGTTGCATGCATGCCATCAGCTTTGCATTGCAAGTGACTTCAAAGTGATTTACAATTGTGTACATTCATTGCAGTCACTTGAGTGAATGTACATAATTGTTGCTATTTCCTGAGAGCTGACCTCTCGGTCTCTAACATTGCTTTCCACCAGCTGAGCTATGGAGATATCTGTACTTGCAATCTGTACTGTTGGAGAAAGAAATACATTTCCTTGGCATCTCTCGCCACTGGCTGTTAAATAAGAGATCCACATGGTAAGCTCCAAAGCATGAATACCCCTTCGTCAGATAATAACTAGATTACTCTCCACTGTGCTGTCCACTCACTGATGTTTCTGTTGGTGTACAGATAGTGTTTTTGTTGTGCACATGTCATGCTGTCATGCTCTATCTGAGCACATGGGCTAACCTCTGAGAATGTAGTTCTGGTAGTTCTGATCAGCCTCCGCTCCAACTTTGATGAAGCAGGTGAGCCCATCTGAGTTCACAAACTCAGGCACCAGGTCTTTGTCATCCTAGATCAAACAGAAATAATGAATCAGATCGAGCAACACAATGATAATGTTAAAGCAAACAGATGTTAAGTTTGAATGACAATCAACAATGTCAATGATCATGCCATTATCATGTCATTGACTTTTCATGCTGACATACACTGTATGTGGGCTGGTCTGTGCCATAGATATATCTATGGCTCTGACTGTGTGTCCAGAATAGTCTGAATAATTACGATATACATCCGCTTCCCACACTATCCGGGGAAAAGGCCCACCATGCCATAAAGTGGAGAATGGTCCCATTATGAGGCAGCCATTCTTGGGCAAAACGCAATGAATTCACCACCCAGCTACTTGTTCTGAATGCACTTTAAGAGAAAGAGCGTAACACAGTAGCATGGACTGGATGTGACTGTAGTACTATTCTTAGTGGCACCATCATTAAATCAGCATTTTTTTCTCCTTTACCGAGGTCTGAACTTATCACGGCTTCATCTCCTAAATGACTACAGTTAAAGACTGTGGCACGACTGGTATGCACTTCCTCCCTCCGCTGGCCCTCCAGAAGCCCTTGTTCTAAGCTGGGGTTAAAGGAGAGATCTTTGCCTCTGGCTGAGTCACTATCTTAGCGCAGAGAGAGAGAGAGAGAGAGAGAGAGAGAGAGAGAGAGAGAGAGAGAGAGAGAGAGAGAGAGAGAGAGAGAGAGAGAGAGAGAGAGAGAGAGGAGAGAGAGAGAGAGAGAGAGAGAGAGAGAGAGAGAGAGCATAGGTGATGTGCTATGCTGAGGTGATGTAGTTGTGATGCATGTGATGGGACTTGACTGGGTTACCTGGAACAGCTGCTTCAAGGAGAACAGGGATCGCCGGAGCTCAGGGCCGTGGGAGTTGTACAACTTCTCTGGAAGAGACACACGCACACAGACAACCACACATTCATTACTCATGGCGGATTAGGGAAATAGCTGTGAAATTTATTTACTTGTTTTTTCCAATTCCAATACTTTCGACGACTCCCAATTCAGAGTTAATTCCCAAGGGTATAATATAGCCGTGACACAGAGATTGATGCTTGCGTAAATCCAGAAATATTTGAAATATCATTTCAGATCAGACAGCAGAGGCCTATGCAGGGAGGAAGATTTAGGGGGAAAAAATGAAGTCTCATTTATTGCATGTACCCAAACCGAGTTTAAAAATGGATGCAAGCAATTTGAGCAAATTTGCTGTGTAATGAAATTCCATCACTGCCGGCAGCAAAAAAAAAAGGGGGGAAAATACGAAGACAGCCGCTCATTGAAACTACCGTCATAAAGATTAGGCTGTGGCTATGGTTTCGCACCACGTGCCTCTGAGTGTGCACTGCCTGTCATTAGTTAAGACAGGCCATCCAACACAAGTAACACACATCCAACCACTTTTTCACCTCCTGTGACGAGTTAGAAACCGGAGACCTAGCTTCTGAAAACCATGAGATTATTTGCATTAGACACACATATTTAAACAGTAAATCAAAACTGTGGCTTTTAGGATTTGGGCTTCTGAAACCATGACCGGACCAGCTAATACTTAGAAATTACTGTGGTATTTGCTTTTAAGGCAAGACAATATTGGGCTAGTGACTTTGCCGTAGCATAACAGTCTTCCAGCAGTAAGGGACCGCTATTTAGATGACCTCTCTGTTACTTAGGAAACCTGAGTTAGAAATTTCAAACAATAGGGATGATGTCCATTTGGGAGAAAATAACTTCCTGTTTACGCCTTAAAGAGGTCAGTGCCCTTCTCTGCTTTGTTGTCGCAACAATGTCCTGTTATGTTCGTAAGAACATGACACATCGTCATAGCCTGCATAGATAGGGAAAGAAGCCCCTATCTTGCCCAGGAAATGACAATTAATTAAATATTAAAATATCCACCGTCATAATTCTAAGCCCTCTCCACTCTGTGGTTGAGTTGTATTGTGTAATGAGACGACTGCATGTGTAACCTGATGACTCAACATGTGGTGTGAGCTCAGAGTTGAAAGTTAATCATCAGCCCCACTGAATAGACGGAAAAAGAATCCACGTATCACAGACTAAAGAATCTGTGGAGGAAGGAAAGGACAGAAGCAGGGAGAGGGAGAAAGAGACAAAGAGGGGGAGAGACAAAGAGAAAGAGAGAGAGAGAGAGAATGGGGAATGAGAGAGAAGGAAAATAGAGGCATATGAGAGAGCGAAAGGAAAAGAGAGAGATAGACAGAGAGAGAGAAGGGAGTAAGAGAGAGAGTTGACGGAGTTCCTGTCTGGGAATTCATATTACAACATCAGTGCCAAAAAAAAGGGGAAGCGTTCCCCAATTCCGAGTGGGAGCGAGAGCACAGGCCTAGTGTGTGTGTGCCTAGGCCCTGCAGACACTTGTGTCCGTTTGTGTGTGTCCACTCCACCTATTTTGGGACGCTTGTGAAAACAAACACAAGTCCCTATGTGGAGCCTGCAGTGAATTCCTGATAGTTTTCGCGATGCTTGCCCACAAGTGTGCTTGCCTATGTGTGTGTGTGTGTGTGTGTGTGTGTGTGTGTGTGTGTGTGTGTGTGTATTATCCCATGGAACAAGCAAAAAAAAAGGAGTCAGACACTGGAATCGAGTCCATGCTCACACACCAACTGCAGACTCCGACACAGAGAGATTCACTCCCATAAACACAGCCTGGGTTCTGATGATTCTGCCTGCTGGTGCTGCTGCCTCTGGTGCTGCTACTGCGGCAGCCTACAGACAGTGGAACGCGTAGCTAGCTTTGTGTTTAATGTGGCATAAAACAAGAATCAGCCAAAAACCCCCCTTAAACGTCATTCAACGTCACACTGGAGGCCAAAAAACACTTCATGTAAAGTAATTGAGGAGAAATTGAAGGGGAACACATGCTGAGAATGCACTGTATTTAGAGACGATGGCAGCCCTCATAGCAAAGGCACTGGGCATAGGAGAATTCCACCATTCGCCGGCAGCTGAGGAAATTTCCAGTGGATCTGCTATAAATCCTTGGTAGAAGACATTCCATAGTGAATCTTCATCAACAGTCAGTACATCATCAGGAAGATGACATGGGGAAAGACTTGAGAACTCCTTGCTTTTCTTCTATGGCAACTGTGGTTTTCATTATTGCTTTGACAACCAGCAGTCTGTCTCTATGATGGTCAGGGAGTGAGTTTTGTCTTGGTAGCACTTCTCTTACTCTCTTTCTGTGTGAGTGAGTGAGTGAGTGAGTGAGTGAGTGAGTGAGTGTGTGTGTGTGTCTTTAGTTCTCATGCCAGTGGATGCGGCTGAGGCCTGCGTGGCCACATTGAAAGGACGAGGAGGAAGGAGGCTGTAGAAGGGACAAAATAGCCATGGCACACAACACCACAAGGCCCTGTTTTACTCAGATAACTCCACAGCATTGGTCACAGAAGACCACAACAATTTTGCAGAAGAGACAGAAAAAAACAAAAAAAAACTTATCAGACAAGTCAGTCACACGTACACACACACACACACACACACACAGACAGACACACAGACACACACACACACACACACACACACACACACACAGACACACACACACACACACACACACACACACACACACACACACACACACACACTAGGATAAACCACAAAAGCCTGGGTGCTTATCAAAGCTCCAGGATGTTTCAAGCTAAATAAACACACAAACTAAACTGGTGGACATTTCAGATCGCTCTAAAACGGCACCAGAAATGTCTGTGAAATTCATGCTCACAGGAAACAGCTCTGCTGTAGTGTGTGTGTTTTTTGGTCTCCCAAATCAGCTCATTATATTAATTATGCTAGAAGTCAGTCTTCCCTCAGCCTGTGTGGTCATGGGACACCCTCATGCCTACTGTTCCCAAGTCAGGAGTCTTAGAATAAATATGACTTGCAGTCATGGGCCCTCACCCAACTGTTCCCAATGCCCCCATCAGCTATCTATGCCCTAACCCCCCACATTCCCCATTCTTCTTTTATGACTCTTGCCATCAGAGGCGTCCCTGGTGCTCCATAAAAACCAGCGTGAGCTGATCTGACCCGGCTACATCAGACATACACAGACAGACGTGGACACTTCGCCTTTTTCAGAGAAAACTCTCAGAGCTGACTGATGAGACGACAGCCGAAGTATGATGAGAGAGGTGACTATAGTCAACAAGGCACAAATGTTTACAACACGTCCACACAAACACACACACACACACACGCACACACACACACACACACACACACGCACACACATGCACACACACACACACGCAAACACACACGCACACGCACACACACACGCACACCCACCCACACGAGAAGTATCCAAACACCATGCTGTTTGTGAGGACAACCAAATGGTGTGCTGGGAAAGATTCCGAGAAGAATCGTGAAGAGAAAGAGAGAAAAACACAACCCTGTCTTTAAGTGGTGCACAGCTATGTTGCTATGATATAAAAGGAAAAAAAAGCCGAGGCTGGAGAACACTGCCAGACATGATTAGGGCCCTATCACATTCACATTGAACGGAGCTCAGCCGACCACATTCCTTTGGGTAATAAAAGCCGCGTAATGCAGAAGGTGAACGGTGCTCCACGTAGGTGACACGATCGGAAACCACCAAAGTATTTGTTTGGTATTTACTAACACGATACTGAGATAACACATGAAATTCCTCAAAGAGAAAGTCCCTTCATAACAGTGTTAATCATATCAAGTCTGTTGTATGTCATTAGCAATCCTTCAAATATGTGTCTGTGTTTATGAATATTTCCCTATGACCCCTTAACAAATATGACATTGGTTTTGTGTGTGTGTGTGTGTGTGTGTGTGTGTGTGTGTGTGTGTGTGTGTGTGTGTGTGTGTGTGTGTGTGTGTCAGTCACATGTGGGAGGTCTGTAGTGTCAGTAATGAGACATCAGCACATTCTTGCAGCACTTGAGTCAGATAGGATGAGATTATCAGAATGAGATGTTCCTTCTGCCTCCTGCTCTTCACTCACACCTAGCCTCCCTCCCCCACTCCACACTGTAACCCCCTGTGCTGCTATGTGATGAGCCAGGTCACAGGATCCAGAGCAAGAGGGCTAGGCTACACAATGCAGCTTGCCCTGCAAACTGTCCAGTCAAGCCAAGCGTTCTCCCCAAAACAATAACACACACCCCAGCTAGACACAAAGAAGAAAACATGGCTGTTTACAGTGGCTAATGACTACAGAAAAACACACCAAGGAGAGGATTTCAGGTCAGTGACTTGCAATACACTTAAGTGCCATTATTAAAATCAATCTACTGACTGCCTGGGGCACTAACCCAAAAACCACAGCCTTGGCAAGATGCTCCTAACTGCCAGCTGTCTGCATGATCAGGCCTCATGTTCATTGCCATGTCCTGTTCAGATGAAGTCAAGTCGATTCAAGTCCACATTTAAAAACACATAGTTGTACAAAGGGCTTGATTCAATCCAACCGAGCTCATATTGAAAGTTGTGTTGTAAGGTTTTTGTGATTAACATGCAACAGGCAAGCATAAGCATAAGTGAAATTAGTTGAATCAGCAGTATTGGTTCACAGCTGTGCTTCATAATAGGTTCATATGAGTCTAGGTGTATACAGATAAAAGAAACCACTACAGGATTACAGACAGGATACTCCATTGTTTGCAGCCTGAATAGAGAGCATCAGAAGCTTATAATCCTCCTGTCTGAGATCTCCCTTGTGTGTGTGTGAGGAGGAACTGGGAGTCGGGGAGGGAGGGAGGCGTTGATTGACGGCCCCTTCTGTGTGAAAAATCCGTTTCCGTGTTTTTGGCTTCTTCCTCCCCCTGTGGTCGTCGGTTACGGGTCCACATCAACATTCCTCTCAGTGTGAAACCCGGAGCCGTCCTTTTTTTCTGTCTCCACGGCTTCCTCCTCAGCTTCCGTGTCAAACACAGCACCTCCAAAAGAGGGTTTCCTCGCTAAAGCCACCCAAAACAAACACGGCGTCCTCGTCTGGACAAAGAGTGCAAAAGTCGCTGCTGACCATTAAAACCTTGCATGGACAGGCACCCAATGGAGAATTTTACTGGCCAAACGGAGCTTGTTCCTTCCAAAAAGTCATATAAAGACACAAATTAAAGCACACACTTGTCTGGAGGTCAAGTCAAAGGTCAGGGATCACATGTGTGATCTGTCAAATGTCCCAGGTGGTCTGCTTTCAAGGTGAGGCCCACAAACATCCACCAAAACATATCTACAAACATCCATATATGGACACATGTAAAACTCACTGCACACACCCGCATCATTAGAGAGAGAGAGAGAAACAGAGAGGCAGAGAGAGAGAGAGAGAGAGCGAGAGAGAGAAAGAGAGTGAAATAGAGAGAGAGTGTGTATCACATTCTTAAGAAAGAGGCCAAGGCTTGAGCAATCTAAATTACTCCCAGCATGGGTCGATGGGTCCCTCTGTACAACAGCGCTGTGCTACGCTGCACTAGGCCGTGTGTCGTCACCGAGCCCCAAAATCTCAGGAGCACAGATCAGAGTTCATCAGCCGTGACCAAGCAAACGCTGTGGATATTACCATGCGAACAACAAGCCTGTTCTTTTCATCTGAAAAACAGCCCCACCGCAAACAGACACGAGATTCCACCAGGAGGGTTCCACAGCTCAAAGGTGCTTTTATGAAAATGCAGCACCGATAGGAGAGATATGTGCAGCCAAGCAGGGAATGGACCGAGCCTGTGGGCGATGCGTCTGTACCCGATGTGTCTGTGCCCGCTGCTGGGCATCTGGCAGTGCTTAGTCTTGTGCGTTTGGTAGAGGCTGTACAGATTGGCATCAGTGGCAGGCAAGCAGACAAGCAGGCAGGCCTGTGGGACCAGCAGTCCCACACACACACTCAGATGCACACTCAGGCGCTTAGAAGAATAACACAACACAGAGCACAGAGCATGTAATACCACTGCACTTTTCACTTCTCAAGAGCTTTCAAACTCAAGCCAGGTGTGTGTTTAATAGGCACATGCACATGTGTATTGTACGCACACACACACAAACACACACACGCAAATGGACACACACACACACACACACACACACACACACACACACACACACACACACACACACACACACACACACACACACACACACACACACACACACACACACACACACACACACACCACACACCCTTTCATGTTATTTCAGACTTTTAAAGAGTTGAGGCATACAATAGGGAAAAGGGTGGTGAGAAAAAAAAAAGTCTGTTTTTAAGCCCCTACACCTCCTGGCCTCTGAGCCAAAGAGCACCACAGTGGAGAAGTATGCTGTCATCAGAGCCAGCACGTTAATTTGCGATAAGCAGTTGGGCCAGGGATATTATTCCAGGCCGGCTCGATAACTAAACACACGGAGCAGGGAGTCTGGCAACTCTCCTCTCCACAGGAGAGAGGGAGGGGGGGGGGGAAGAGATGAAGAGAGGGAGAGAGTTAGACCGAGGGAGAAAGAGGGAAAGCACACAGTGCGCAGGTCACACCTGACTGTCAATAAGCCAGGAGGTTAATGTGAAGTCTCAAGGCCCTTGGCAGCCATGTCTTAAACAACCACCCCGTGTGGTCCAGTCCCACCGCAAAATAGATGCAGATCAGTGAACACAAGCTCAAACTAGAACCTTTACTCATAGTTAAACTTTTGAGGAAACACAAAACATGAACTCAAAACACATCCGATATGAATAAGGAAATACTTTTTTTTACATAAAAACTGCATTTGTTGTTGTACATTAACTTAATTATCTGTTTACTGTCCAGACAAAGATTATCATTTCATATCACAAATATCAACAACATTGTAGTCTGACAGTTAAAAACACCACAATTCTGTTTTGAGGGCAAACAACCTCTCATCAGCCCTGCGCCGGGGACAACCTTTAACTCCAGTCGTCTGGTTAACAGAAAGATGTCAAGGCCACAGAAGTGCAATTATGAACGGCAGGCACGCCTGTGTGGCCACATTCACGAGGTAAGGGGAGGAGGACAGAGGGACAACCAGGGTGGATGACTCACTCTGTGTGGAGTGGAACCTCCTTGCGGGTGTTTGTTTACATGCGTCACCGATGGTAACGGCGGCAGCTGACACATCAGCAGGCGCTGGGTAGGGGTGGAGGGTGGTGGGGGCAACAAGTGACTGGTGGCTAAGAGACGGCAGGTGCCACCAAAAGCCTCGTGGAGCTGCGGACAACACAGAGACGCCAAATGCTTTGGCTCTGACAACGCGTCTTTAGATAGCTTTTGCCGAGGGACTGTGGAACTCGGCCCATGTCCAGACGTGGAGTTCCATGTGGAGGCCAGCAACAGAGACAAGAGTTTAAAGAGCTAATGCTAATCCCAAAGCCAACAATAACATGGCAAAGCATGGCCGACCTCTGGGGGAACACGAGGGGGAAAAAGATGCCTGGACACATGGCACTGGCATCATGGAAAGATGCTTTAAAGACTAAGCCACCCTGGCGGGACCAGGCCAGGGTCTCTTCAATGGCCATATGAGGCAAAGGCTATATAATGATGAGACTGAGTCATTGAACAGAGAAGGCAGCAGCAGCAGCAGAGCCAACTACCATCCAATGTGTCTCCAGAGATCATCTGCCCTTCTCTGGAGAGAAGAGGTATGAAGAGAAGTTTACGCAAAGGATGCACAGAAAAAACAGCAAAAGAGCGAGAGAGCAAGACAGGGGGAGGGAGAGAGAGAGAGAGAGAGAGAAACACCAAAACTCAGTGTCTGCATACAGGCACTGCATGTACCCCTCTCTGAGCTCCACGACGGGAAGTACAAATTATAAATATCCGCCAATAGGAAGCAGCCGTTCTGCTAACCACCCTTGTCCCCAGGGACCGGCTCCTGCCAGCGGCCGCCCTCAGGACAGAGGCGAGCGGTATGGCCCAAAGATCAGGGCCCAGAGTGGGCAGGCCTACAGGGTCCACACTGCTGCTCCAGCCGCTGCTGCTGCTGAGGCTTCTCAACCTGGCTGCTTATAAGACAGACCAGTCCAAGAGAACTCAGAGCTCACCGCAGCTTAAGCTACTGGGGCTGAACGAATGCATCAGCAGGGCAATGCCATTTGCATTTTAGAGCAGAGCTCAACACTGATGGTTTTATAGTCAGCCAGGAAAACTCTCTCCAGCTGACTGCAGTGAAGAGACTGCAGGGCCTAAACATGGGAATGTGTGAGAGAGAGAGAGAGAGAGAGAGAGAGAGAGAGAGAGAGAGAGAGAGAGAGAGAGAGAGAGAGAGAGAGAGAGAGAGAGAGAGAGAGAGAGAGAGAGAGAGAGAGAGAGAGAGAGAGAGAGAGAGAGAGAGAAATAAGACAGATGAATTAGGGGACTGACAGCAGGAGAAGGTTTATAGATGTGCTAGCACTGAAGTGAAAGGTATGCATGTAGCCTGTACCTTGGCACCGGCTGATACAGCTGTAGGTGAGAAAAACAAGGCCAGTGTGCTATGTTAATAATCACAGGAATATGGTTTACTTTGACCTGGAAGACTTGCGTTTATGTGGAGCAGGTCAAAACTGGCAGACTCATGACCCTTTTTTTCCCCCTCTTTTCTGGCATAGCTAAGCTAATAGGCTAGCATAAGTATGAGAGAGAGACAGAGACAGAGACAGAGAGGAGTTGTCTATGCCAAGATGACCCAGATACAAGGGCTAAGTATTTCCTGTTGGTGTGTATAAATGACAATGCATCATTTTAATGGGTTTTTGCAGAGATGTTTAAAACACTTCGCAACGCTATAGTCACAGCAACACAAGTCTTAATGATACTACACTCCACTTTTGAATACAAATATTTAGATACACATAGTTGGGCTATGAGCATTGAGAAATAAAGCATTTGGTAGAAATCATAATAGCTCTATCAAATACTCATTGATGCATGAGTCATTACTAAAGTTTTTCTTTAGAACCATAAACATGTTAGTCTTTCTTCATACTCTAGTCTGATAAGACGGCAATTGAATTCCATTCATTCAATATCACAGGAAGTGTCCAGTCCCACACAACACAAAAGGACTGATAACAATACCTCAAAGCCGCACCCTGTAACCCACACACATGCAAATACACACACGCAAACACAAACACACGCACGCACTCACACACACACACACACACACACACACACACACACACACACACACACACACACACACACACACACACACAAAACTATACAGTATGAAAGCAGTTTGTCTAATAACTGTTCTACCTTCCCCTCCTCTGTAACAGTGCCATTAAGACATTAAATGCTTTTCAGTGTTCCCAGCTGTGAATTTTCACTGGAAGGCATTGAGATGATGTGGCAACTACTGCTTACTTGCTAGCGAATGAGGAAACAAGTCCAAACAGCTTACTGACTACTGGCACCACGGCCCATTCATTGCCAGATCCCAAGCACTTCTGCGCCACAAAAAGAGGAAAATACCAAGGAAAAAAAAGGGAGAAACAGGCTCATGTCTGAACAGACTGTGAGTCAACTCAGGACATGATTCTCCACTTCGTAAGGCCTACAGTAGGCCTCGCTGACACAGTATGCTATCGCTTAGAACCTTTCCCCTATGGCTCTCCCACACAATAAGTCTCCTTGTATCTGTAAAAAACAGGATGGCCTCTTGAGGAGAGAGAGAGAGTTCTG
This sequence comes from Sardinella longiceps, assembly GCA_027497455.2. Classification (NCBI taxonomy): domain Eukaryota; kingdom Metazoa; phylum Chordata; class Actinopteri; order Clupeiformes; family Clupeidae; genus Sardinella; species Sardinella longiceps. The sequence goes on from JAODXP020000010.1 coordinate 17,062,331, forward strand.
AAAAAAAGGGGAGATTAGTCAGAAAAAAAGAGAAAGGTTCTATCTCACTCCTCCTGCTGCCTAAAGACAGGTTAAGTGCATATATCCGCTGACTGCATCCTGCACACACACCAATCTTCAAAGATGTCAGAAAGACGGAGAGGAATGAGGAAAAAACATCCTACCCTCCTGACATGACAGTGACCAAGCTTGACAAAAACATGGCTTGGTGTAAACAGGAAAACTGAAAACATACTACAAGCAGTGCAAAATAGCCTGGGGGGCTTGCTGGTGAAGATGGGTCTGCTCAGGTACACCATGGAGACAACCCAAGGGGAAATTAACTACGGCTCAGTAAACATGACACAGTAAATGGCTCACCACTGTGGGCCTCACTTCATTTTTATACGACTTAATAAGCACAGCTAAACAAATATTGACCAAATAGCTACAGATGGTTACAAAGACTTGATGATTGGGGGTTGTTTGGGGGTTGAGGTAACAAAAAGTTAAAATTAGCCCAATCATAGTTTACTCCAGTGGTATCATGCAAAGAAAAATAATCTAGTGCAATCGCCATGCAGCTGTCAGAGTGAAACGATCTGCACTTGACTACAAAGTCGCATAATGAATGTCAACTTTCAACGGCAGTCTATTCTTTAATCCTTCTAAACCCAGTAGATGGTGCATTTTCCATTCCTCTTTGAGGTCCTGCCAACTGGCACAAGCCTTTAAAATGAGTATTTCCTTGCACTGAGGAACCATGTGATCACTCTATTCACAGTGTTTCCAAAGACGGATGCAGGCCACTTAGGAAGGGCCCGTTGATTCTGACTCAAGCATGTACCCACGAGAGCAAATGTACTAATCGAACCCCAAAACAACAAAACAGGAGGGTCAAGAAGTGAAGAAGTGATGTTTTCTGACGGAAGCTGAAACACGACTGGTGAACAGAGAGCAGCTTGTTCTGCTGCCGGGGCCTACAATAGAGGGGTGGGGCTGGAAAACACCTCACTCCAATCCACTCCGCTCCTCTCCTCTCCTCTCTGCACCGCTCCGCACTCGGGAGGAAAACACTTAAAAAGACGCCAGCATAGGAAACGGAGATATGTGACTCATTCCTAGAAGGTTCCACATAAAACACAGAGTTCTAATTAGTGGTTATTATGACATTATGAGTGGCTTATACCGTGTACATGCACAACAGTTTCCAGGGCTAACCAAACCAAAAATATCACACAACTACACTGGATAGTCATGAAGGCTAGTTTATGTGTAGTGAAGGATTCAATAGTCCTAAACGTATAGCGTAGCCCTCCATGCTTCTTTAGAGGCTTCATTGTAAAAATATAGGCGAGATTACTGACTGAACACTAGGCTTGATGAAGATTGAGTTCACTGCTAGAGAAAATGCAGGGCAGGTATCTTGCTCTGGAAAGCTTCACTGCGCTCTACTAAGCCAAAGAATAACAATGTCATTGTGCCAAAATAGAAAAGGTCTGTGACCTAAAAAGACGGCGAGCAAGGCAAGACACCAAACCAGTTGATCCTGTTGAGCCATTGGTCTATTTTCCCCCACCTGACATAGCTTTGTTAGCATGCCAGGCAATCAATGTCGCGCATAGGGCCTCCTCCAACACCTGCTGCCTCAGACATTAGCAACAGGTCGTTACACAAGAATGGGGAGCCACAGCGTGCAACACGATACGGCCATTCCCCCCACCAACAGCCCCAACAATAAAACAGTTTAACTCAAGAAAATAGCCTGTTATTAAATAGGTCACCCAATCTATTGCACTGAAGGTACTTACACAAATCATCATGGCACATCATCATAGCAACGATGATTGCAAGTACAGTGTGTGTGTGTGTGTGTGTGTGTGTGTGTGTGTAAAGGGGGGAGGGAGTTGTTCTGGGCTTGTGCATTTCCTCTTTCTACCTGGTCCACTATTTGCAATTCAAAGGAGTATTACAAGTGACAGACGCCAACTATTGATATCCAAAACGGGAAAGGTTGGGCCCTAGAGCAGGCACTGGAGTGATGCTACAGGCCTTATTTGGGCCCAAAACCACAATCTGGGCTAACTCCACCATGAGCTCTATCATGACAAGAGGGGGGTTACGCAATACTCAGCATAATCAGTAACATTTTGTGGGCTTATTATAGTTCTGCCTATAAACTAAAAAAAAGAAATAATCTAAAAAAGTTAAAAAAAAAAAAAAAAAGAAACTCTTAAGGAACTCCAGGTTTTGCACGGTGCTGTGTGTGCACTGCAGCACTGATGCTTGGCATGCCTTGGCTTGTTTTGAGGCTCAAGAAAAAAAGAGTATCAAAAGTTTCAAAGGAAAAAAAAAATGGTCAGAGAGAGAAGAGAATTGTTCCTGTGCACTGCAGCACAGGCTATCTGTCCAGTTTATCAGCCAGCTTGTGTACATAATCTTAATGTCACCAACTTAGTGGCCGTTTTGGAAGATCATGAATTTCCTGCGCTTCCTCTCCCAAGACTTCATTTGCAGTAAGTACAAAGTCAAGCAAACAAACCGCGGCCACTATGAGGGCCAGAATAACTATCATCTTTGCACATGCATAATCCTATTTGCATAACTTATAAATCTGTCCTTTTCTAGATATTCATATATAAAACAAAGCTACATGCAGGCTGAGCTGCTACTGGTGCCACAAATGGAATTAATGATGGGACCATGGGGGAAAGATCTGAATATGAGGTAGAAAATGAAGGAAAACCCAGAAGGGATAAAGAATCATTTCAGCATTTCTGGAAAAGTGAGCCACTTTCCTCTATCCACAAAGCAGTTGGCAAAAAGCAGGACTGGAGTGGAAAGACACAGAACTTGGATCCTCTGACCTCAGCAGAGAGAGAGAGAGAGAGAGAGAGAGAGAGAGAGAGAGAGAGAGAGAGAGAGAGAGAGAGAGAGAGAGAGAGAGAGAGAGAGAGAGAGAGAGAGAGAGAGAGGTTACATCCTGCAACTCTTAAAGATGTAGTCACTGAGTTTGTGGATAGCTGTCAATATTGAAGAACGATCAATGAAATGACACCCCTGCTGTTACATCTCTATGATAGCCTCCAATTCACAGAACCAGATCTGAATGAGAAACTGGAATTCAGTTTTTTGAACAAAATTAAACAAGATTAGAATTTAAGGAGAAACAAATGTAACGCTAAACAAGTTACGATGATAGAACATTAACCATTATGAACTGTATCTTGACGATGGATGTACACTTACCTAGAATGGAGTGGACTCTCACAGAGAGCTGAGTGCGCAGAATCAGGATGGGCTTCTTTCCCTTCCTGTAAAAAAAAGGGACACAGTGATGGGAACTCATGGAAACTAGATACATTGAACAAATCTCATGAAATTCTTGTCACGCAGACACACATCTTCACAGTGCAGTGGAGAGACTGCTGGAGTCTCTTGATAGAATGAACATTCTTTACCAAGAAGAGACAGGGAGATAGAGAAGAGCTTGAGGAGGGTGAGACAAGACCAGTGGAGATTATACTATGGAAAGTTATGGTGAAGTCTGACACTGGTGGTACGGAAACTATGTACAAGACTGCAAAGGGCCTAAAACCGGATCACCTCTCATCCATGCATGCATGTCTGAACGTATAGGAGAAAGTGAGGAGAGAGTGACTCGACCATAAGCTATATATGTACATGGGTGGTGATGTGCAATCAGCACTTTCTCTCCATTTTCCATGTCTGACATTGCATGACGCATTTCCTGCATACAGAGTTCCCTTCTCCTCAGCAGAGGCCTCTGGCTGCAAGCTGTGCCCATACTCTTACAACTAATCCCCATACTGCAAGGCTGCTATTCAAATATGTGTTTTCTTTCCAGTGATCAGTGCGGTCGTGGAGGAGCGCATTATAAATGGGGGTCCTCTTGGGTAACGTGTTGCATTTTCTGACAGGGAGACCCCGATCCAAAGCAAACAAGCGCTTGAACCCTGAGATCTTTCTTCTTTCCGTGGATAATCAACCCCCCCCCCCACCCCCCCAAACATAAAAAAAAGTTCATCAACATTATTGAGATCCTTTTTTTCCCTGTCTGTGTGTTTATTTTTGCAGCTTTTTACTGCTTGACCGTAGTGCTGCATCTTTTACACTTTCTCAGCAGCCTAACTGTAGACTGAGATCTCAACGGTTTATGTGAGTGATATATACACAATAAATCCTCTGGGGGGGTTAAGAACGTTCACAAGAGCAGAACAGGACACGTCTTTGTCGCCACAGGGAATTTGCAAAGGCCCAAAGATGTCTACAGAGATTTTGAATGATACACAAGGCATTCCACGATCGTAAATAATTTCATTGTCATTCGAAAGTCTGATAAAAGCCTGCTGACATTGGAGAGTACATATTTACACAAACCCCCATTGATCTCAGTGAGCACATCCATCCACCCACGATTTCAACATGAAACATTAAAAAATACATTATTGAACAACACTGTAAGTTTCTTTGGGCTTGTTCAAACTTAATTTTTACTCGCACCCTCCCTCAGGGTGTCTAAAACGCTAGTTGCTTAAGCAATGTGTTGTCACGGTCAGATGATGTGATGGCTTGTGATTCAGTAGTTGCTGGCAGGCATTGCCGAGGGCAGGATGGCGAGTGGGAGATGTGATGTTATGGCTGTTTGGGTTGAAGCGGCTTCCTGTTGCGATGCAAGAGCCTCTAAATGATTCAGTGGGAAATGGATACCGGCTCATAACTGCAGCTGGACAGGCGCTGAGGAACCAGTGCCCAGTCAGTCAGCAGGGCTTCTGCTCGTAGCCAATGAGCTGTTTAGGATGTCGCCACGATAAACAGGCAGTGAGCTTCAAGTACAGCAACCCCAACAGGAGCCATTTTCACAGCAAACGGGTTTCTTTCCAAATAATGGGCAGCTGAGACATACAAAGGAAACCGATGCCTTCCTCCACCGTTGGGGGAATTCCATAATCCATGGCTAAATTTAAACTTGCCTCTATTTACTTCAGACTGTTTCTGTTTGGGGTAATGACTGCCGCTTACCCTTGCCTCCTACCCAGGACTAAATGAGAACATTTTGTTTCACCTCAGCAGAGTTAAACGCTGGTGCACGGTTGAGGGAGCTGTGGGAGACTCTGGCCAGTGCTGTGCTATCGGTTTCATCTCTCCGGCCCTCCATCTAAACTGACAGGGTGGTGAGGGAGAGAGGGGCCTTTTCACTGGGGGCTGTCAACTGACTCACCTGATTACAACAACAAGGAGGTTGAAGGAGTCAATGACTGTCCATTTACTCATTCTACAGCACTATGTTGCTCAGGACACTCCAGCTAGATTCTCTGTTTAACTAACATACTGGAATGTACACTCTGCCAAGACAGTGTGTTATATTGTTTTGGTTTAGTTTAAAAAAAATGTATCTATGTTGTCCAGTTGGATGCAGATTTCAGTAATTTTAGCAACCTAGTAGGATGTGATACAGAACAAAATAGGAGAGGTGGAATGTCATAAGACAAGGAAGACTAAATAGATTCTTACTCGATCTCTTCAAAGAAGTGCTCCAGGTCATCCCGCTGTTCTGCCAGGGATAACTCCAAGTCCAGGTAGTTTCCATTAGGAGCCACCTGTAATGCACATTCCTCCAACTACCAGATAAAGAACAGACACGCATTACACACAGATAACAGACAGATAGACAACTGGTCTCAGAACTATGTGACAAAGAACAGGGCAAGGCAGGGAAGGGCAGGAGTCATAAGAATAATGAACATAAAGTTATCAGCACAGAGCATAATCATCATAAGAGGCTTAGTGATAGATGTCAAAATATGGTCCCTATCCAATGAACAGCACCACCATGTTGCTTATGCCATGCCCCCATAATAAGAGGGTGATTGAGGAGCCCATTCCAAGTGCTTATCTTCTGTTTACAGATCCCACCCTTTCCTTGAGTATTAACTCAGTTTAGCCTTGAGCTATTCTGCTGTGACATTCCTGCTCTACGTCACTGTGTGAGATCCATCATCAAAATGAGCATCCCATGCACCAAAGGCAGAGAAATTCCCATGTTGTTTTAGAACAGATACTGTAGTAGTAGTAGCAGCCTGGTTTTAATTAGGCATAATCCCATGTTTTTGTCCATTTCCAGAGCGCAGTTAAGGACCCTTTATGACAGACACTCAGCAATAGTGATTTTAAAAACTGTCAACAAAAGACAAAGGTCCAGTAGTTGACACTGCGCCTCCCCAAACCTGAATTGCAAATGTTGCGCTAGGTCAGTGAACACATTCGAATCTGGACTGATCTACAGCAAGGGAAATTTGGCATCCCTGTCACAAATTTGACGGGCTGACCTGGCGATGTGTTGAGGAGAAACTGCTAAAATGTTGAATTACCTGGCCACAACAATGATGACTGAACGGAATGACGGCGGCATGAACAGTATTTGACATTTTGACACCTTGCAGCAGATAAGGTCTAAAACGAATGCCAATATGGCATTAACGTTACAAATAAAGTAATACAAAATAAACGATGTCATACTACCTTAAGAGGTGCCTCCAAGAGTTTGTGAACTCCACCAATTTGTTCGCTAAGCGAAATATTTTCATAGAAGTTGTGAGGAGGAGGTCTTCGTGGCTCAGGAAAGTTTGTGCAAACAAATGGGTCCGTATCCTCCAGGTACTGTACTCGACAAGTTATCGTGGCCATAGCGTGGCTTTTAGTCTCAAGAAGTTACTCCAAATCAGATCCAATGAAGGCTACAGATCCATTTACAGGAATGACAAGTAGTTGGCATTCATATACTCTCAGTTGATGTACACAACCAACCCTGTCTGGAGTAAAATAAAACTGCCGGGAGGAGCGACAAACTGCGTTAAAGAGCGCCTTCTCCTGCATGACGTCACCCGGGAAGTCTGATGGATCCACATGGACTATGGAAATGAAGCAATGTGACTCATGGAAATAGCAACAAGGCAGACCTGAAGCTGACACGCAGCAAATTCTTCTAAAACCATTTGTCAAACAAGTGCTATAGGACAACATATAAGCTATGTAAAGTAATGTGGAATGCTAACCCTGAATGTTAAGACTGAAGTTGCAGCTTAGTGTGCTACATTCTTAGAATCATTTGACCATGTCATCTATCAAAACTTTTATACAAGGTATATGTAAAGGCTACTTGTATTGCTTCAAAAAACAAAACAAAGAAAAAAAATAGATCTAATGACAGTCTAAATATAGTCTACATGACAGGAAATAAGACATAGGCTACGACGCCGCCTGCTGGTACGTTTAAAGTAATCACATGTAGGTTGTGGGTGAATTATCACAAACAATGGAAAAGAAAGACCAATAGTCAAAGCACCTGGTACTTACAAAAGTTTATTGGTTTTTAAAACCACTTAAAAAAAATCTCATCAGTGAGCACTTTCCATAATAATAATAATAATAAAAAAGACATTGCTGAAATGCTAGAGCAACATGTCAAACTACTGTATGGTCAGCTGTACACCAGACACAAATACATGGCAAGGGGCAATTTCCTACAAGTCCTTGAGAGGAGGAAAGGTTTGGGGATTCTACAAAGGTCAGTGAAAGGTACAGCACTGAAATAGCGGTTCCTGCTCATATAAATGAGAACAAATTTGTCTTCATGTGTATCCAAAAGCCAGTGCTTAATTTAATATTGGTTTCAACAAAGAAAAGGAAATACAAAACAAAACAGACAAAAAAGATGAAAACGTCACATACAATTTTGACAGTTAAAAGATAAAAACATCAAAGGAACCAATCAAAAATGAACAAGAATAAGTCATCAGAATTAGTAAACATCAAACAATGTAACCTTGAGTAGCTATACCTTTCTGATGGGACATAACCTGGCCTTGTAAGTATGTGAATATTCTGTACAATATAATTCTAGAAACATGCACATTATACAAATCACTAAATCAAATGAACACGGTGTCGGTTTTCCTGAACAGCTTTATCCTATTCTCATTCTGTTTTAACTTCCTTTAAAGTTATTCACATTCTCACGTACGAGAAGTTAGATTATGTTTTATCTCACTGAGATTAATGTACATTGCTACATAAGACAACTGACTGTCACATTTTGATGACACTTCATTTTTAAACTATTTTTGAAATTCTTCAAAAATATTTTGGCGGGCTCCAATTGCAGTTTTAGATCTAATAAGTTGCCCCAGAGATGGTTCATAAATAAATCAAAGATTTAGTGCAATAAACATGAACCTCAGAATCTTATCGAAATCTTAATGGAACTTTCCAGTGTCTACTGAGTGTTTTTTTTTCTCCATCATCACAGAAAGATATGGAACCTGGTAATATATGACAATACTTCTTTTTTCCGTTAATAAACCATGCTATATTCACTCGAAGTACTCTCTTCTGCAAAGACAGGTCACTAATCAATCTCAATAAGCCACACATAATAGTAAACAAAGAAGAAAATAACAAGAAGAAAAAAACAAAACAAAAAAATAACACACACATAGTTTCTGTACATGAATGGAGAGCAGGGATGGATACATATAGCACTTCTAAGCCAACTCCTGATTCATGACTACCAGTATAGTGTCAGTGAAGGTGCTTCAAATCACCATCTGTTTATGTTCATAGTGTATACAGTGCAGTCTCTTCAGGTGCAAGTTTTGATATTATTTACACAACATAAGATTCTATATAAACATAACAGTAAGCCAATTACAAAGTAAAATATGTCATTTTTGCTACATTGGTTCTTTCTAAACCATAACAGTAGTGTGGTTTCCAGCTTACTTGTCAATAAGATAAACCCAGTGCTAAAGAGAAAGCTGCAAAAGTACAAATACTGATCGTAACATCTCAGATCAAACAACAATAAAAAGGGTTTTCACAATGACCACCGGGGCCATTTTAGCAAGCGTCAGAAGAACATAAAAATCGAACGGCAGAGGACATGGATCTCCTCGGTGTTGATTTGACCTTTTTCTCTCCAATTGAATAGTTTCTTTGGTACGGACATAAGGCTATGAAGGCATAAAGTCCACAACAACCACACGACTCAGTAGCCGATTGTGCGTCTCGATCGTGATTTTTTCAGGCACAAACTCAAATGTTGAATTTCACATTAACACCAAGTTGTTACCTCATTTTGACTTTAGCCAAAACGTTTAAACAAATCCTGTCCTTCAACAATGCCTTGTACTTTCACAAGTTATTTGTCCCTCACTCTGTTGAGACGTCTGATTTAACGTCACTTATCTCCTTTTTATAAAATTAAACTACATTAAACCATTCAAAACATTTGATCAGCTTTTAGAAATAACGAAATTACAAAATACATATCAGGTTGAGAAATATACAACAAACCAATAAGTTACAAATTCCTGCAGCCACATCACTTGACGAGCAGCTGTATCATGAAAATAAAAAAATGCATAGTTTCAAAATGAATAAAAAATTTCAATCCATTATAAAATCTTTTCCCATTTACAGCTGTGACTAGAGCAATATGTATGTAATCCACTTTGGTACTCCAATGGCATATTTTCAACCCAATATATCTCTTCTCCCTTATAGATTATTTTCCCTGTGTAACAATTGTAAATGTTTCAATTAGGGTTTAACAGCCATTTTGCATAATTTTACTTGATCAACCATATCAATCTCTTTTTTTTTTTTGCTTCACACAAATATTTAAAGCTGAGTGGTTGTTCTTAAGTATAATCAGAATGAGGTCAATTTGGTGAAGTTTTATAACAACACAAATAATTGTCACCGCAGCCGTTTTAACAACTGATGGAGGAGACAAATCTTACTAATTACTATGTATCCGTCTATTTCAAATTATACCCTAGAAACCCTGAGATAAAGCATTGGGATGATCAATGCCAAAAGGCAGTACTATACAGTTCAATCTGACCTTAATATTTCTTGTCTGTTTCTGGCACCTAAGCTATAATACAGCATTGTTAACTAATTCAAAAAGTGCTTTTTTTTGTAAATCTGGAGATCACAACAAAGATAAAAGCTATACTGACCACCAATTCTGCTCTAAAGATTAAAGTAGCTTGTTGCATAATAGAGTACCTATGCATTTAGGTAGTGATTGATTCTTTTTTTTTTTAATTATTTGTCTCTTGCAGTAATATTGCATATAATTTTATATATCTACACACATTGATAAAGAGGCAGCACAGACCACTTGGCTCAGGCAGTTGTAAGGAGTTCCCTTTGGCCAAAGATTTTTTTTTCCCCCAGGTCCTACCTGTTGGCAAACAACCAGCCTTTTGCCACACTTGATTTCTAATTCAATTTCTATCAATTTCCAATTCCAAGTTTGGAAAATGCCACAATGGAGACATAAATATGTACCCTGTACATAAAGACAATGTACAACAGGTTCTGACTAAATTTAGCATGAAAATATGACACACAAACGGTCAGAATTACTAGTTGTTCTTCACAATAGCATCTATTATTTTGATCTGATCACAACTATGAAAACGCCCTAGGTGTAAACAAAACCACAAACAGAAATACAGCTATTGTAGTGCAGACGTCTGGCCTTTCTAGGACGTACCCTCAACACAATATGTCCACAAGAAACTCATCACCATCATCTTTTTCATCCTCCTCCTCCTCCTCCTCCTCATCACAACAATCTTCCTTTGAATCCACCAATCAAGCCTGAAGTGAATGTGACAGCAATAGCAGAGTTTTGGAAAAGAGAACCAGCATACTTGAAAAAGGTGTTAATTTCTGTTCAGCCTGGCACTTAAAGTCTAAACAAATGTCAGCATTCCAGATACTTGCAGCAGTGTGCTATACAAAGATTTCCTGTGTAAAATTACAAAAAAAAAAGAAAGGAAAAAAAAAAACATTAAAAAAAAACTAAAAACAAAAACATACAAATTTCAAAATTACACAAATATTATGTATATTATTTATAAACATCAGCCCAGCATTTCTACTGTAGTCTGATCTTTGCTTTCCAACCAGTCAAACCCAGTAGAATTTACAGTCTCACTGCATATTTGTTGGAAGAGTGGATCATTCTTCAGTTCCTCCAGTGTTGAGTCCTCATATTGCCCCTGCTGCTGATTGGGGTCAAACAGGAGATTGGCGTCCAGAGTGTTCAGATCACTGATGCTGCTGGAGAGGTCGGAGGTCAGGCGCATGTTGTTAGAGAAATCTGAACCCGTGGTGGGATTTAGCTCTGACGTTTGGCCCACCAGTCGAGAGCTCGGGTCCAGGCTTCCCTCTGCCAAGAAATCTTTAACGGAATTGCTAAAGTCTAACTGTTGTTGCTGTTGCTGTTGTTGTTGTTGCTGCTGATGCTGATGCATCAACAAGGACTGATTCTGCTCCATTGGCTCCTGGATCTGTTGCTGCTGCTGCTGTTGTTGTTGTAGCTGCTGTTGTTGTTGTTGTTGTTGTTGTTGTAGCTGTTGCTGCACTGCAGACTGGCCTACACCACTGCCAACAAAGCTGACCTGCTCTCCCCTGGCGTTCTTCATGAGGTAGCCAGGCTTCTGGAACTCATACGGTGGTGGAGCTGGACCGGACGAGACCAGAGCCTGGTGGTTGGCACTCCCAGGGAAGCTAGTGGCGGTGGTGGTGGTCTCCAGGATCTGAGTGAGGTTCATACGGGCGGTGTAGTTGGAGGGCAGATTGTTGATGCCAAGGCCTCGCACGGCCTCGTCTCCATCGCCATCCATCTTGTTCAGCAGCACACTAGTGATGTTTTTCCCTGTGCTGGTCTGCTGCTGCTGATGCTGCTGCTGTTGTTGTTGGTGGTGTTGTTGTTGCTGGGCAACCTGCATGGGAAGAACTTCTGTCTGCATCATCACATTCAGTGGTACCGATTGGCTTCTCTGTGCCAAGCTGCCTGCGCCAGTGCCACCCATGCCCATCTCCCCGTGGCTGTTGGCGAAGATGTTCAGCACCTCCGGCGTCACGGGGGAGTTGAACGGCGACACCACCGACCGAGGGACGTTAGGCACGGCACCCACCCCCACCGTTGCCGATGTGTTGCCGCTCAGGTTCCGCTGGCGCACCGCTGGGCTCACACTGCGACAACGATACGGCCCGCCGCCTGTTGAGGTGGAAGTTCCGGTTTTGCTGTCTAGCGGCGCAGGCACGGCGAAGCCCTCCTGTTTGCTGGACATGATGGCCACTTGCTGCTGGACTGGGGAGATGGGCGTCAGGCGGCTGATATGCGTGTCGTGATGAGACCTCACCTGAGTCTGATAGGACTGGCCGGGGATAGCGAAGGCGTGAGGCTTCCTGAACTGGTCGTCCACCAAGTCTTGGTAACTGGGGAGGATGCTGATGTTGTTGTTGGATGCCCCTGTGCCACTGTTGTAGCCGTTGTTCATCCATTCCAACTTGGCTTTGTCTGGGTGGGTTGCCATGGGTCGCTGCATGGGCTTGACCGGGCTGCTGGAGACGATGCTGCCGTCGTGGTAACCGGTGATGCTGGAGTTAATGGGCGTGAACGCAAACGGATTCCGACACTCCACGGGGCTGGGAGGGACGCTGCTGCAGTTGGAGTGTGGGGTGCCGATGGGCGTCTGGCGACTACTCCCTAAGGCGCTGTCCACGGGTGTCCCAGGTGCCACGCGGGAACACGGGCTCTCCCTGGTCAAGCCCTGCGGCCCCACCATGCCCATCTCAGAGGTTGGAGTAGGAGTGGGGGTTGGGGTGGGCGTCTGGATGGGGGTGGTGCTACCGTGGGCCGAGCTGTAGAACGGCGTGCTTGTGTGGTGATGGGGGGTTGTGGGGGTCATCATGGTGCTGTGTACAGGGGTGGGCTGACCCTGTAAACCTCCCATACTGACGCCCCCACCGCCGCCGCCAAGCGACTGCATGGCCTTCATCTGCTTCATCTGCTCCTCCATCTGCACCAGCTCCTCCACAATGCTGTCCTGGGTCATGTCGTCATCGTGGAAGGGGAAGGAGAAGTCAACGTTGGGAGGTGGTCCTCCTCCAAAGTCCACCATACCCGGCTGCACCTGGGCAAGCTGAGCGGAACTTGGGGTCTGGCTCATTAAGGAGAGGGAGTCCCTCACAGGACCCGATAGCTGGTTTTGATCGCTCATCTGCTGAACGCAGCCTGACCTTTGCTGTGGATCATGTTGCTCTTGTTGTTGTTGTTGTTGTTGTTGTTGTTGTTGTTGTTGCTGTTGTTGTTGTTGATGCTGCTGGATGGCTTCCATATGGTTTTCTGCCCACATGGCATTCTTCAGCTGGCTGACTGCAGAGGGATCCAGCATGTCTGTGTCAGCAGATATGGCTTGGGGATTATTCATGTGTTGCTGCTGCTGCTGCTGCTGCTGCTGCTGCAGAGACACCTGCCCGGCAGAGGCACTCCTGGTTGGGGTAGCCATGCTAACAGCTGCGCCTTCACATTTCACAGTACGGAAGCCACCGTTGCCGTTCCCCGCAGGGGAGTCGGAGAGGGACAGGATGCGCGTTTGGGCTGCGTTTGAGTTCATCCTCATGGTGATTCTGGCGGCGGCCATCGCCGCGCTGGCAGGGGCGCTCTCGGGCCTTGTAGGAGCTCCCAGTCTGGGTCCCCTCTTCATAGCGGCGACGGCAGCGGCACCAGGCATGAGCTTGAACCCTTCGGGCATTCCGAAAGAGTGCTGGGATATGAACACTTTCTTCACAGGTGTGGGGCTGGACTCGGGGCCCACGCGTTTGCGAGGGCTCCTGGAGGCCTGGAGGGGGCCGTCCTTGGGAGCGCTGGGAGTCACGCTGCCGCTGGACGACGTGGGAGCAGTGCTGGTATTCTGATTGATGACGCTCTGAGACAAAGTGCTGTCGTTATTGTTGTTCAAATTATTGCCACTAGGCGCCCCGCCACCGAATGGGGTCTTCCCGTTGTATTTGGTCCCAGTTAACATCTCTAATCCTGGGGAGGGTTTGGCGAGAGGGGTGGGCACGCTGGCAGCCCTGGGCATGATCTCCCTGGGTTGCCCGACTGGTTCCTGAGTGGCGCTGGCTCTGGCAGCTCCGCTCAAGGCTTGCGCCCCCTGCGTTATGGCTTCAAGCTCCGCGTTGATGCTGGTGGTGGCGGCGGAAGCAAGTGGCTCGCCAGTTCGGACCGAGGACAGCATTGGCACGGCGGACCCACTCCGGACCTGCGGATTGGGCCTGTGGTCTTCATGGAGGCTGGGGCCAGCCAGACCAGCGGAGGCGGAGGCAGGTCTTAGAGACGTGCTGGTGGAGCCAAAGGCGGCGCTAACTGCTGCGCCGGCCATGGCGGTGGTGGTGGTAGTGATGTTGCCGCTACCTCCGCTGCTGCTGGACCCCAGGGATATGGCTGTCATCTTGACCACGTTGACCGAGCTCACGTGCGGCGTCGGCATAACAGTCTTAATGGGGCTGTTGGTGATGAGGAGCGTCGGCGGGGAGCGCAAGGTGAGGGCGCCGGCGGCTGAGGGCTTCGGGAGGATCTGACGATGGCGGGCCGAGCGGTCCCCGACTGGACTGGCGGGCACATTTTGTGGGGTCTTGGGGGACTGTTTCACCTGCTGCACAGGGGTGACCACCTGGAAGTTGACTGGCAGAACTTTACCCTCTGACGCCATCGGCACAGGGCTGGGAGAAGTCATCAACTGCCCACTCCTCTGGACCTGCAGAACAGCCAGCACACAAACACATCTTACAGGTCAGACTACAACAGAGGCAATCAGTACTGTGCCTTGTTCTCTGATTTTAAAATAGAATATATTCTACTTCAATTTGTCAAAAATTAGTGCAATTTTACAAGCCAATTACAGCAAAAATGTATACGTTTAGGCTGGGTATTGAAATTTTTATTTTGGTACCCTCTTTGGCAATGATAATTGAATTGCAATTGCCTTCGACTCCTTGTCATCATATGAAAATTTTGTTTTAAAATTTGCTCACGTTTTAGTGCATCTCTAATTTCAAGATTTTTATATGAAGGAACTCATTTGACCTCATCAAGACAAAACTGGTTTTCCTTTCCCCTGTCTCTTTAAAGAATATGATTAGCTGCTGCTACCCACTTTCGAGCAACTAAATACCAAAGCAATGTTGACCTGGCATGAAGGGTTTTAAGGGTCTGGTGCGTAGTGTTTGAATGTGCCATGCAAACATCCACATTACTTGAACCCCATTCACATATTTACGGTTAATGCATCAAGATACCATTTAATTTCTATTAAATCCAGTGCCATTTAAGCTGATCCAGCTTACCGTGACAGGGCTGGGTACCGCAGCAACCACTATTCCAATGGTGGGCTGAGGGGAGAGGAGAGCTGGACTGCCACAGTGCATGGCGCCACCCGCCCCGGGCGTGGCACTGTCTGCCCGTCTGGCATGGATCTCTCCGGGGAGAGGGGACTGCAGCTTCTGCTCCTGCTGCTTCTTCTGGATCTTACGCTGGAGCTGCTGCTTGGCGTCGATGGAGGGAGACGGGAGTGTCTTCACCTGCGGCTGGAAGGCGTGGGCGTCTTGCATGGGCACAAACGCTGAGGTCTGCAGGGGCGTCTTAACGCCTGGAGAGATGAGAGAACAGGACCAAGAGTTTGGTCATTACAAGCCCAAAGACTGTGGAGTGACCTCAGTCACACAAGCCACACATTATTTCTTCCCCAAGCCCACAAAATAAGTTTGGGTTGCCCATAAATTGACAGGGTCAGTTGGAAACTGGAACCAAACGGTTTTCTTTTAATGCCCTGCTATGAGACTTCAGTGCCTGCAGGCCATGTGCCCAATTTCCTTGTGAGCAGGGATGGCAAATGGCCACTAGAGGGAGATCTTTCTCCCTTGAGATATTGCCATCTTCCCTTTTCATATTTCACTTTTATTGTGTAACTACTTATTACAAACACATCTTTGTGCATCTAACTTTTTCTTCAATGAAAAAGATCCACAATTAAACATGTTTAATAAAACTAATAATTGAAAATTAAAATTGCTGACCATCATAACAAAACAAAGCAATTGTATGGATATGTATAGCAGATGGATGGATGTATACCTGAGGGTGATCCTGTCATCACAGTCAACGCTGCCACAGATTTGGTGCCGATGTAGTGGCTGTTGAGCAGGAAGCGAGCTAGATCCTCCACATTGTCAAACTGCCGGTTCAGAACCTTCTGGGCCCACTCACACACGAGGCCGCAAGCGGCCGATCGCACCTCCTCCTCAGCCGTGGCCAGCTGGCCCGATGACTCCAGCACTTCGCACTGAAAGAGGAAAGAGCCGAGATGACCACAGGTGGACATAGACATACATTGTAAGCTTAATGTGAGCATGGAAAGTCATATCTATTCAAAAAATCATTGAAGTATTGTTATTGTTTTTTTTATTTTAAAAAAAGTGCACTTTGAAAATATGATGTAAAAAAATATCTACAGCTAAATGCTATCGCTACAGACATAGATGCAAAAGAAAAAAAGACACATCTCATTCTCACATCATTTGAAGAAGCATACTTGCAGATACTTACCCCATCACCTGATTTGTGTAAATCAAGATTGGGTAAAGAGGGCATATGTACAAAGGCTTTCTTCCTCAGCCCGCTGTAGCAGTACGTAAGAAAGGGTTAAGGAAAACAGTGCTGACATTCAGACATCTATATGCACTTACCAATTATGGACATGCTAGAACACCTCTGAGGTATGCTGGCCTATACTGTACTGACTAATAGGTAGAAGACTAATGAGAGCAAGCTAGGACCATAAATCCCAATTTATTTTTTGGTTTAGCTTTACATCTCACATACATTTTTTCTGTTCATTACTCCAAACCATTTCTTTGTGTGTTATGTGTGTGTAGTAGTAGTAGTAGTAGTAGTAGTAGTAGTAGTAGTAGTAGTAGTGGTGGTGGGGTGGGGTGTCTTTGATAAATTGTGGACTAAAATCTCTCTGAGGATCAACATGCAGCGAGCCATTCCCTCTGAAGCTGCTGGCAGGGTCTTCACACGATCTGCTACAAAAGCTCTCACCAGACCGGCCCCCAGTTCACTAATCCACACACATCCAAAGCTCAGTGCTTCATCTCACGCTCTCACTCATCAGAGAAAAAGAGAGACAGACAGAGAGAGAATGAGAGAGAGAGAGAGAGAGAGAGAGAGAGAGAGAGAGAGAGAGAGAGAGAGAGAGAGAGAGAGAGAGAGAGAGAGAGAGAGAGAGAGAGAGAGAGAGAGAGAGAGAGAGACTCTTTCATCTTTCTGTTATTTAACTGTAAAGGCATAAACCATCTCCACCACAATGTACCACAAGAAAAACAATCCACAACTTAAAATCGATCACAAAATAACAAACGTTGGGGTAGGTAAGCAAACGTCTCAGTTCCTAACAGAATAAAGCAACACTGCCACTTGACAAACACAAACACTAAAACTCATCAGGCCCAAGCAGAAAGTTCATATAGGCCATTTCTATCATCTTCACTGCAGGCCTCTTGGCCACCCTTTGACCTATTTCTGTGCTTGAATGTCACTACTCCTCCGAGTGCAACACAGCACTTCGCTTTTCAGACGGTGTTCTTGGATGTACTTCCAACACACCACACGCGCCAAAGCACTTCGCCATTCGACTCTGCTCTCCTGCCATTCAGCTGTATGTGAAGACCTCAGCAGCTGTTCTCAGTTCTAATTTCAATTCCTCTGATCGAGTTCTCAAATATTACGGGTACTCATCGAGAGGCAATCATCCGTATCAACCGTTTGAGGGGAGCACAGACATGGATGAACTTTACTCCCTAAAGTCACTGACACTGTAAACACTTCATTCTTTGGGGTGTTGGGGTAAGAATAGCAGGGCATTTTTAAGCTCCTTCAAATTCTTATGTAAGCACAAACTCATGACGTTCTAAGTTGGTGTTATTTACTTGAGGGGGCTCATATAGCATTCTGGTTGTCAGAGCAACCGGCACAAACAAACAACGTCTCGGCTATTTCAGAGGGGCACCACTACTAACCCACGAAAATAAAATGAACATGTACACATGCACTTTTGAACCCCCGGTATCATCTGAAAACTTCTCTCTCAAAATATAACGGGCGCCACGTAAACCACCGTGTGATATTTGCCAAAAGAAAAGTCCCCTTCCTGGTGAGATTTACACCACTTGTTGTGATCTCCCAGCAATGGTATGGTTCACAGGGCAGGAAAGGTCTCCTGAAGGGCAAGCCCATTCTGTTCGTCCCGTAAGTGGCCAAGCCCTCTCTCCCTCTGCTTTGCTCTCAAAGCCCTCAACGCTTTATTTGATTTAATTTGGCCTCTATATTTAGAGGTGGTATGAACTACAACAGCAGATGTTCAGTGCACCCCCCCCCCCACCCCCACCCCCCTACCACACCACCACCACTCTCACACACACACACACACACACACACACACACACACACACACACAGACAGACAGACAGACAGACAGACAGACAGACAGACAGTTAAGTGGAGCCAGGATTGTTCCAAACAGTTCCCGAGAAGACAAGGATATTTTGATTTGCCCCTCATGCCCAGCCTGCGAGCCTTCATGTTGGGAAAGACATTTTTCATGATCTTTCCAAAGTCGGCAGCACTGAGGGGATGATAGCTGAGATTGTCACAGTAGCTCCTGTGAAAAGACAACACACACACACATACAAACACACACACACACACACACACAGACACATTAGTCCTCCTGATGGCATTTGTCTGGATTCCAGACACCACACAAAAAGTAAGTATCCAATAAATGCCGTCTAGGAATGAGATCCCTGGAGGAGCCGCTATTAAAGACCCCTCTGAGTGAGATATTTCTCCAATAGTCCTGATGGGCAATTAATGGATATCGAATAGGAATGAATGGGAAGTCAGTCTGGACACTCTTACGTAATGGTGACACAGTTGACGCGCTCAAATTTTCCGCTCTAGTATTACAACCATATGGTGCGCGACTTTTCCCATGCTTTCAGCGGCTATTTTTACGCAAGCTTTTGCTGACTGCCACAGCGAGGGGTGCCTCTGGTGTCAAATAGGTACAGTACACCTGTCCTGATCGTGGCAGCGCTCCGTTTCAGGCCTTGACAATTCATTTACAACTTGTACATCAAAGCTAACAGCAAATTAACACCACATGAAACATTGGTGTGCGTTACAAGAAAATACCACATAAAATACAACATAAATTTAATATATAAATAAAGTCATCAGAGCATAAATACTTCAGTGTTTTCCACTCCACTTATAGCTTACCTCTCAACTTAATATTAGTGGAAGCTTGTTGACAACAACTTTAGAAAACTTTATAAAAGTAAAAACTACTATAAAACGAGCTGGTCAGTAAATGCAGGTTAAGCTACGCTGTGCTTGCAGGTGTGAAGCTGACACATTCTCCTGGCCCACTGATCTGGAGGGCCCCCTGCTTGTTGTCGCTGTGCCTGGCGGATGGATCCACACTCACTTGTACTCGTCGTAGACCTCTTGCTTGGGTAGCGAGGTCTCGGGGTGCTCCTCCAGATGATGGCGGATCCAGTTGAACGCATGCATCTGCTGGGTGCGGCTGGACGACATGGAGCTCTGTTCACTGTGATGGTGGGAGATAAAGAGGGCAAAGATTGTGAGAAGCCTCCTTTCTTATTCTCACATTTGTTTTGTTTTAGCAGTGCTGTGGAAACCATACATATTTATCTCTCACTTTCTCAAGCTGTAATTAGAAAAAATGGGCATCTGTACAGTAGTATTTAAAGGAATACTCCACCTTTTTATGAAAATGGATTATTCACCTCTACCTGGAGTTACATATGAGGGTAAAAGCATTTTGGTCTTAGTGCATGCATTTTCCTGGTCTGGCAACCTCAATTGTAGCCTTCTTCTAGCTTTGGCTTAACATAGGAACTGGAATTTGAAGTAGCCACATGAGTCTTTGGCTACATTACATTCCAGGGCCTATGCTAAGCTAAAGCTAATAATTGGGTTTCCGGACAAGGAAAATGCATGCATTGAGACCAAAATGCTTGTACACATATAATAAACTCCGGGTAAGAAAGTGAATAACCCAATTTCAGAAAAAGGTGAAATATTCCTTTAAGAACACATAATGCCTCCTCGGGATATCACCCTTTGCCTGTGCCTTTCTGACCAGCAGATCTCGAAACCTCTCACATCTGGGTCTACCAACAGCTTATAGCAGGCTAGCCATGTCCATCCTTGATCTGAGTGTGTAACTTGTTAGGCACTTTAAACCAAAATTACATTTTATGTGTTCCTAAATGATTTGTCAAAATTTCTTGTATTTTTTTTTTCTTATTCCATTTAATTCACTTTTCAATCTAGTTTTAGTGCTTTGTTAAGTGATATTCAAAAAAACAATCCCTCACCTTTTCTCGTTGCCATTGCTGGGCCCACAAGGCAACTTAAGGTAGAGGTAGAGTTTCTCAATGTCTGTAAACTTGTCCACATCTTGCTGCAAGACAGAAAAGATGAAGATCCATTAGACTTGCACATAAACATTCGAATACCTGATGGCTGAGCCTATGGAAAAATTATTAGAAGGGTTTCATCAGCATTGGACGGCCTTTCAGTTTGGATATGGCTGTAGATTTTAAAACAAAATAGCAAACCTTGGATTTAAGATTGTGAAATTTCACAAGTTCAAACTCTTCTCTAGGGGTTGAGTGACATTACATGAAGCAACGGTTGAACCACAGACACCTTTCCTAACCGGTGTTCTCCATTCTATGACATGATAAACTCGATCAGTGAGACTATGATCATGAAGTGACTGCCTCAGGCATAGAAATACAAGCCAAACCGAGTCTGAACAACCAGCTGTCGGGGTGCTGACAGCTCTAGCTGGTGAACGTGTGAAAAAAACAAATAAAAAAAAAAAAAACATGGTGTGCTTTCAATCACAACCCACCCACGTACCCACAACCCACGCCAAGAACCGCATGGAGAGGACAACTCCACTTGAGACCATGAATGTAGGCCTATTTAGTCAACAACCAACAAAGATGATTAAGAACATAACACCAAAGCCCACTTGAAATTGCCAAATTGCCAAGGCAAAACAAGGATGAATAAACCCTCGGACTTAAAAAGATGCAAGCAGACCGATGGAACATTTGATTATGCTTAACAGGCTTTGACCTGGTAGTCTTAACAAGGGCAACTTGCATGACCAAGGCCACGCCAAGGTGTCTCAAAAAGGGGTCACTGTACTGAATCAATAGCCAAAGCTGAAGGAGAAATCTCTTAATAAGATAAGCGAAGGACGTAAGGGTGAGGAGGGGGGCTTGTCCTTAGCCACAGGCTCTGGGATACCCTGAACGACCTCTGCTTCGGATCTGGCGTCTTTCCAGCCGACAGTTTAAGACTGCAGTAGGGGATAGTTATTGGTGGGGGGTTATAGAATTGCAGTAGCATCAACCCGACTGGGCAGGGCTAGACTGGGCTTTACGCTGACTTCTCAGGAATTTATTACTAATATTTATGCACCCATGTGCTGATTGAAATGACAAAATGATCCAGTTAAATGCCAATCTAAAATTACAGGCTTCAAAGCAAAGTTGGAGGCTGTTTGATAAAGCATGGCAAGTGTTCCATGGTGCTTGGAGAGGAGAGAGGAGAGAGGAGGGGAGCTGGGGGGAGAGGGAGGAGGAGGATGTTGTTGTTGAGAGAGTCCGAGGTTAGGCAGGGTGGGGCGACACCTCGGTGCACAGCTGCAACGGCTGAGTGGCTTTGGTTTCTGTGATGCCACCAGCACACATCTCCTGTCCTGGTGAGCGTGCAAGCATGCATACACACGCATACACACACACACACACACACACACAAACACCCTATTATACTAAATGGCCACCTCTGTCTGTCACAACACATTTATTTATAGATAAACAGGTCTTTCTGCCAACAGACAGACCATTTACATAATCAATGTAAATGATTAACCAGAAATCACAGTCAAAAAATCAAATAACTAAATAAATAACCTTTTTTCTTTCTTTTTTTTTTTTACGAAACAATCAACATGTACTCCAGCCACACACACACACATATCAAGCAATATTTGATTAAAAGTCACACACACACACACACACACACACACACACACACACACACACACACACACACACACACACACACACACACACTGTATAACAGCAACAACAACAACAACAGACAGGTAGGCAGGCAGGCTGGTGTGCTAAACATGAAGAAGCGCTGATCTGGGGGGCTCTATGGGACTGTGAGCAGTGAGAAGCCCCTCGCTAGTCCGCCACTCCACTTCAAAGGGAATAGGGAAGAGCACGGGGCGGGGCAGGACACATTGAAATTCAGCGGGAGTAGAAGGCAGCAGACAAGACTCTTGCTCCAGGCACTGCTCTTCAATGCCATGCTGTCAACGTCTCCAAACACACACACACACACACACACACACACACACACACACACGTGTATACACACACACACACACACACACACACACACACACACACACACACACACACACACACACGTCTTTGTCAAGTGCTATGTTTTGAATACTAATGGAAGAGTCTTTTGTGTTGTGTGAGTTAGAGAGACCCCTTAACATTTTCAGTCGCCTCCTTAACAAAATGGCCCTGACTGTCTTGCTCTTCATTTTCATCGGGGGAAATCAAAGAGGGGAGGAAAAGCGTGACTATCCAATTCCGTCCGTTTCATCGTCTTGGCACTGCCACCGATGATTACACTTCACACCAAATATTGCAGCAACATTAACAGCAGCCGCAGACACGCGGATATACACACTTGCAAAACTAACTTTTATGAGGGGAGACAGTCCTTTGGGATTTCAGCCAGCCAACCGGCCCCAAACACCCACCCCAGCCCATCCCACCCCACCCGCACCCCCACCCGCCCTCACTAACCCTCGCCCCCCACCCACGCCCAGAGGAAGTCATTTGAGGTAGCAATAATCCGAGGCATACCTAATCCGCGGCGGGGCTAGCCAAGCAGGCAGTTAAGCCCACATAAACAAGCTTTTGTTTTCGTGGTGTCTGTGCAAGGGGGAAATGCAGCTCGGCACATTTCCGCTCAAAACAGAGCATCATTCGCAAGCTGCCACAGACACTGACTGCATGGGGATATTTGGAAACATCACTTTATACATTCATGCATAAAAATAATATAGACCAATATAGGCTCTGGTGGTAGATGGATGAGGGCAATGTGCTGGTGGAGGTAATCTAAGGAAGAGCATCATCGGTCCTTATGAGATCAACCACACAAACACAAACACACAAACTCTTTAAAGATACCACAGAAAAAAAAAAAAAAAAAAACATACATACAGACAGAGAAACATGTGGACATCAACATTGTCTGTCAGTATGTCAAATGGCTGCAACCATGTCTGAACATTTGCTCTTATGTGCAAGTTTGTGTGTGTGTGTGTGTGTGTGTGTGTGTGTGTGTATGTGTGTGTGTGTGTGTGTGTGTGTGTGTGTGGTGTGTGTGTTTAGGGGGATTGCAGAGTTGTGTTTGTGCACACTTGCAGGAGCGGCAGAGGCTCAGCTGAAATCCGCCAGTTTAACCCTTTCCTTCTCAAAGAGTCACAGAGTCAACCACCACGTGGCCGCTTCACCCACATGAGCCCCCTGCTGCCGCTACCACCGCCGCTGCCGCTACGACTGCTTGTGCCGCTGTCTGCATGCCGCCTTACCCTGGGTACCCCCACAACCCCAATCTCCCTCCTCCTCCTCCTCCTCCTCCTCCTCCTCCCCCACACCACCCCCACCCCCACCCCAGCCAGTTTCTAAGAATAGCCTGCCTTCTCCACTCTGTCTTTTCTATTCGCCTCTTTGTTGCTAGGGAAAGTGGCGCTGATGAATGGCTAAAGTTATCAGCCACTGAGGAAAGCCTTGGCAGAGGCGGCGAAAAAGGTAAATAAAAATGGCACGCAGCCGCCCGGGAGCCGACTGGACTGGACGGGACAGATTTAGGAAGCGAGAGAGAGAGATAGACACCCCCACCCCCCGCCTTTGAGATGCGGACAGTGCAGGAGCAGAGCCGCACGAGTGTGTGACGAGGACGTGCGCAAACACACACACACCCTCACGGTCATTCGGACACTACGGCACACACGCCCACTCACGCCGGACAAAGGACAGCTTTGCGTCTCTGGTCAATGAGAAGATGAAGCGGCTGCTCAGACAGAGGAGACACTTTAAGTCTGTCACAAGGCACATCTGACGGCCATTATTAAAATAAGGTCATGCTTTGTAGAGCACACAACCGCACAATGAAATGAATTACCATCCCAGAAATCACTCTATTCCCAACTGGTCGTTCAACCTTTCATTCGGAACAGGAAATCATTATTCAGAAATGAGGATGCAGGCATGTGGGCTGGGGGGGGTGGGGTGGGGTGGGGTGGGGTGGGTGCACAACGTTTTATATTCTTATTCTTTTCATTCACTTATTCGTTCATGCGTTCATTCATAAGGGTGAGGCGTCTGATTTGGGGCGCTGCACCAATCATCATCGGGTAAGGATTGGGATCGGGGGCTGCTGATAGGCAGGAGGGGCTGGCCCACGCCCGATGGGCGGAGTGGCCGGTGGGTACCGCGTGGCGCTGCACCGCTGTGTGCTGCAGCGAGAGCTGGGAGTGAAAGACAATCTACCTCTCTGGCTCAGATGCTGGAGACAGCAGCATTGGCACAGGCAGATGGTGAGGGGCGCTGTGTGGTTTGATGCTACTGGAGATGCGCTTTAGTGTGCTAATGGTCCGTCCTGGCCGTCAGAGACCTGGGTATCAACTCCCATATTCCAAAAAACACCCAAGGAAGACTATAAACTTTTTACATTAATGAACACGGGGAAACTGATTCAAAAGAAGACTACTCTATGGGGAAGAAATTCTAAGAAATAATTCTGATTTCAATTAGAATTTAATTTTCACCTATTTTACAATTCAGATGCTGTAAAAAGCCATTACCATTGTTATTGTCTCATTCATCAAAGCGTTAACGATGCATCACAAAGTATTACAATCTGACTGGTCACCATTAGCATCTCTGAAGTTTTTTCAAAAGATACGCACGCACGCACACACACGCACACACACACACACACACACACACACACAGACACACACACACAGACACAAATATCCAGAGTTTTCTATATCCATGTCTCCTGAGGACATTTTCTCACCTCCGTCAGATAGTCGAGGAACAAACACGGTCTGTCAACACAACTTTTATTATTGATGCCCACTTTATTCTGTTGCCTCTGCCTCGACGTGGTGAATATAACCAGATTAAAGTGACAGCGCTAAGAGCTCGACAGAGGGCTAATATTAGACGCAAGTGCTTTTTCATGTCTCCTGGAAAAAAGACAGCACCGAGGGGTACAAAAAAAAAAAAAAATAAAAAAAAAAAAAAAACACTGAATGTAAAATAAAGATCAAACTAAATCAACTCGAAATTCAATCAAATCCAAAGCGATGGCTCTGGTGTGTGGAATTGAAAAGAGGGAAAATGAAAATAGTGTGAAATTTTTCATGTGGGCAGCTGATGCAAGGTGCTGTGTGCGATTGCAACATCCCGCGGCAGCCTGCGAAAGACAGACAGGAGCGCAGTGGGGAGGTCAGGCGCACCTCACCCTCTCTGTCACCTGCCAAGCTCAAGGGATTTCTTAGACATGCTTCTCTCTCTCTCTCACACACACACACACACACCACACAGTCATTCTCATCCACCTCTTCTTCTCTTCTGTCAGCATTTTCCCTGTCTCTCTCTCTCTCTCGCTGTCGACCTCTCCCTGTCTGTCCATTTCCCTCTCTCCCTCTTCACTTTTCTCTATCCCTCTCTCTAGTTGTCAACCTCTCCCTGTCTGTCCATCTCTCTCTCCCGCTTTCCTTTTTTATTCTATCCATCTCTCCCTGCTCCTCTGCACTCTCTCCTTAAGCACTTTAGACAGCCGTGTATGCACTCGAGGCTTCCTCCTCCTCTTACTGTGAAGGCTGAAGAGTGCTGGTCAATGGGGCCATCAGGGACACTGGGCCTCTTTTAAGAGTGCAAACAGTGTGTGTGATACACACCCCCTTACAATAGGCGGTGTGTTTTTCCATCCCACTGTTGTGTACACAGAAGAGCTGCCCCTGTGCCCTTGGTAAAGATGGGGACTGGGAAATGAGGGATGCTGGCTTCTCCCTCCAGTGCAGAGTGAGGGGTTAACTCTTTATTGACAACTACAGGGAGCGCCACTACCAGCTTGTGAGGGCTTACTGGGATTGCTATTGCATCTGTTCTCAGAGTCCTCAGAATTTTTGGTTAACATTGTGATTGTGAATTTCCACACAAGATAAAATCAAACAGGGCAGAATTTTCATGATTTTGTCAGTGAGTTTTTGTGGAGATACTGATGAGACACAAATTCATGAGAAAGTGTGAGAACGCAAGATGGCAAAGTCCTGTGAGGATGACACATGCCAATGCTTGGGCGTAGGGAAATAGCAGAGGAAACCACCAAATATAAATATCAAAAGAAACCAACCAAAGATGGGTTAGCTCTAGAGTCAAAATATACAGTGATATCTTGGTACTTTCTTTCTGTGGACTAATATAATCTAAAAGATCAATAATTTGGAAGAATATTCAAAAACAGTTCAATGTCTGAAGAATTTTCTCCAAAAAATCTAATATACCCAATTTCATCCCAATCATATTCAATTCAATCGATAAACCTCTGTATTTTTAACTTTATACTAATAGGCTAAACCCCAAATTTATGTAACAAAGGTTTACAATGTTATAATTGGTGCACCACCTTGCACTCAATATACCAATGATCAATACTCACCAGAATACAGTCCACTTTGGATTGTACGGATTTGCTGCAACAGAGAAAAAGAGAGAGAAATAACAGAATTATTAGCCACATGTAACAGGAGAATCATACATAAAGAACATTTATTAATACATCAGTGGCATGCAAGGAATCCCTCCTCCATCCCTGGTGCAAGCCTCTCCCCACCTGCCTCTGTCTTCTCAAGACCAATATAACCAGTGGAACACATGTTGTCATGTACAAAAAAGAGCTGCAGCATCAGTGTTCTGTCCAACTATTAATACCGGGCCAGGCAGACCTTGACAGTCATTCATAAGTTTGGCTGGGCTGGTATGAACCGGTATATAATCTATATACAGCAGGTAGAGCCGTACAGCAGTGAGGATCATTAAACTGCTTGGGGTAGCAATGTATGGCTGTTCTCTTGGCTCCCTTGCGGCAGGACAAGTCTGCCAGGTATTTATATAGCTGCTATCCAAAAAGGAACTCTCCGAAAGGCCAGTCCGTGTGGTGAGGCCAGAAAACATGTGCTCATGTGACTTTACTTACACAACAAACCTCACTCTCTCCCCCTCTATTTCTAAAGGTGTACATGATTGAAATTCAAACTAAGGCTCTACACAGATAACTCTAGTGCGTGTATTTTCTTCAGGAGAGTTGTGCACTTGTGGTGTTTTTTGACTAATTGAGACCGCTTAAGAAGTAAACAACCTCAGTAACTGCTTCTGCGAGGGATGTAATGGAACCCTGAAGAAGCTTTTTCGAGGTTTTGCATAAAACTAGTGACTGCTCACTCGCTGACGTGCAACCAATTTGCATTGCAAACACAGCCAACAGAATTGGTGTCATTTGTAACAACATTTACTGGTGTGTTTTGGTAAATACATTTCAACCTTGCTGCCTGAGGTAGCACTTCCCTCCCAGTGTTTCTGTAGCTCAGAGCTACAGGACACAGTTCATCGCCTGGATGAATA
Organism: Sardinella longiceps; assembly: GCA_027497455.2. Classification (NCBI taxonomy): domain Eukaryota; kingdom Metazoa; phylum Chordata; class Actinopteri; order Clupeiformes; family Clupeidae; genus Sardinella; species Sardinella longiceps. The sequence goes on from JAODXP020000010.1 coordinate 17,090,102, forward strand.
GCATGAATAAAATGTTCATTTAAATGACATCTACAACTTCATCTACATTCATCAAAACATTTGCATTTTCATGAATAAAATGGAGCCCAGCCACTCTAAATAGACTATGACACATTTGATAGAAGTCTTCAAAAGCTGGATAAACAGTCAACAATGAGATTAATTCTTCAGCTAATTGACAAGGACACCTAAAGAAGGATGCACACACTAGCGGAGCGGTGCTCTCTCAGCGTATTTGTACAAACCTAATAGGTCTTCAGCCTACTGGTTACATGACTACCTGGAAGTAATCCCTTATGCAGGGCAACAACAAACCTGTGTGTGGGTCAATAGGAAATGCCAAACACTTTAAGTGACTGTCTCCATGACGGACTGGGAGCGGAGAGAATAAATGGCTTGTTACTAGGTGAGAGTGTTACCTCTAAGACACAAATGACGAGAGAGGATTGGGACAGGTTACATTAAGCCTTCTTTAGCCAAGAGATGAGGAGCTGGTGAACTTGAACACCGGGCATCACTAAATCATTGTTGCCAAGCGGAAATTGCAAACACTGGGTGCTTTTCTGATTTAGTAGATGGCGAACTCAAATCAACAAGTGAACTCCAATTTTATGTAAAATTTCAATCCAGAGGTATTAAAAATGTGGATGATGGCAAACAATTAGCGAGACTACTTCTTTACAATTCCGTAACAATGAAATTAAAACGCAACTGATAATATTTTGAAAGCACACAAAAACAGGAAAACAAGAGAAGTAATTATCATTAGGCTCATGTTACAACTGATGTTCAGTGACAAAGATGAAAATGATCCATCACACACAAACACACACGCACACACACTACACAAATGTCTGCATACTGACAGTGCCAAGTCAGATGAAATGATAATTACAATCCCCCCAAAAAGTGGCCTGATTTCCGGGGGCAGATGAGCGGCACTTTTATCCTGTCTGTCACTAAGAGCACGAGGCCTGCCTAACCCCCGCGCCCAGCCCAGCCCAGCCCAGCCCCACCCTTCCCCATGCGACCACACCGCACCGCACCACACCCCTCCCCCACTCCTCCAGCTGGCCACTCCTACCCTTTGCAGAACAGAACGTAAACAACAAACAGAGAGCCGGCAGAGGCAGGGAGGCAGGGAGGCAGGAAAGGGAAGGCCCTGGCAGAATGCAATGCGGTCAGCTTGTCTGCCTTTACAATATGGCTTGCCGGGGGGGTGGGGGTTGCCTGTCTGCCCTCTCTGACTCAGAACCCGGGCTGGTTCAGGACAGACGGTGCAGCTGCGAGCTCGGAGGATGAGAGAAGTCGTGTGGACACCAAAGCCCAGTTACCCTGTTTGACCCACACACATGGGGATAGGCAGACGAGACGATGCTGGTCACTCGTCGGCTTGTTGGAGCCTCTCCATGTCTCCCTCTCCCTCACTGACTGTCTCCCACTCTCTATTTCTCTCTCTCTCTCTCTCTCTCTCTCTCTGCATCTGCAGCTCTGTTCATCTCCTTTGCTGCAACACGAGTCAGCTGAACGCTGAACTCAATGCACTCAACCCCTGTGATGCTTGAACCTTTTAACCTCCGACAGGCTCTCTCACGGAGCAGTACTTTCTCATGCAGAACGAGTGCACAGGGCAGTGCATTAAGCGCGCAACAGTTTGGGCTCAAAATAATTAAATAAATAAATAAATAAACAAACAAAAAACCTCTTTCCAGAAATGTCCATTTTGATGCAATGCAATGTCTGCATGTGACTATACTCATGTAGTAGTAGTGGTGGTGATAATAATAGCAATAGTAGAGCTAGTATTTTTTATTGGTTGTGTGCACATTACGTGTGCTTATATGCACACAAACAGCTTTTCTGTTACCTTGATAGAAAGATTTTTCAAATTTTGCTTTCAATGTTCCTCATTCAAAATAGAGACTTGCGTCTCACCCGCTAAGGTAATTAAGTCAGTGAACTTGGGCAATGTGGTCTGGGACTGTGTGGGTCTGACAGGAGGTTTTCCGAATGAGGATGGGGGAGACCTGACATCACAAGAGCGGGCTTAAGTGGATTTGGCTGTACCCGCCATTACGGATAAATCCAAATGAGAGGGTATCAAGAAGTAGCCTCCACCTGGTCTTCCAGTAAACCCAGCATTTTTTTTCCCCACTGAGTGCAACATTCTGCCATTCTTGATTGAGCCACATTAATTTTTACTCTCTGACTTATCTGACACAGCCTAACCAGCAAAAAGTTCACTACTCAAAACTAATGCTGAAAAGAAAAATAAATACTGACTGCAGCTAAAAAGTGTGCCCTAGCTTCATGCTCACGTAAAAAATAAATAAATAAATAAATAAATAAATAAATAAAATAAAATAAAATTCTGCTTTTGCTGTGAAGTTACATGGGTCCCGCTACAGCTGCACACATTCACTCACGATTCCTTTCATCTCATTGTCAAGTCACCAGTGTACGGATAAGCTATTCATCTTCTCCGACTGTAGCCTGTGTGCTTCACTCACTTTGCATACTGTGGATGTGAATCCAATGTGTCAAAAACACTCAAGGTCACACAGATCACATAAGTGAAATGTCATTTTGATGTAAGACACGTCTGTGTTCTTTTAACAACGCAGAGGATGGAGACAAAAGAGGCGTTGTGGCAGCAGTGATTGTGTGCTTGCATAAAACAACAGGGATGGAGTAACCCTCAGAGACACCGTTTGCTCCACAATGGCCATTCTGTTCTGAACTTATGACAGGCTGCACTGTTTAATTCCACAGGACAATTCTGATGTCACCGCAAAAGAAAAAAAATTACTTCTGTATACACAATTTCTTACCCAGCTCTGCACTGAAAAACATGTAGCCTAGCCTATCTATTGAGGACTTCAACCACAACAAGGTCTTGTGATTGCTCATGTTCCTGATTACATTTACATACCAGTAAGTGCTATTAATTGCTAATGTTGATAGAAATAATATGCAATACAGAGAGAGCAAGAGCAATCGACAAGATAAAAAAAAAAAATCAGATTTCTATTCAGACATACTGGCAGTGGTAAACATTTGTACGGATTCTGGCTTCAAGAGAAGAGCTGTATGTTTGCCGATGGTGAAACTCGTTTTCAATTCTCTTTGAAGATGATCATCCCCATTGTGCTGGGATTTCATACCCGCCCTCTCATTCCATCCAGTTTCCTCTCACATTTGGATAAACAGACAAGCTCTCAATACTCTCTCCATCTTAAACTGAAATCAATGCAGAGGGGGAGAATACCATCATGACCTCATGATTCCACTTTTGGCAAACACCCAATTATCCATTTACAAAGCTAACATAAATGTGACCGTCTAAACAGAAAGGGATTTTAGTTCTGGGTAGGTAATGAACTGCAGTACAATTAAATTACAGAAAGAAAGGTTTTATCTAATATATCAAACTCTTCTTAACACGTGTGAAGAAACCAGTTACAAAATAGTTAATTAAACAAATACTGGGCTGTAAGAATCAGTATTTTAGACACTACTGTCTAATGACTAAAAGTGCCTTCTGGCTTTGTGAGCTTTTAAGACATGGTATAGAACAATGTTTCAATTGTGGTAGACCTGAGACTGAAACATAGCCTAACTTAAAAGCAGTCCTCAAAACATTAAATCTGAAAACGGCCTAATATTATAAAATGAGCTTTTTGCTGTTAGTTTTCCATTGTACTTCCCTCACTAACACTATGACAGTATTTAGCCTACCTCCACACTACACATGCAGTGAAACCATTTTACTGTTTTCTCTCGGGTACAAACAAAAAAAAGTCTTCACTCTCTGAATTTCAGCATTTTGAAACAGACTCATACACAACCCCCTCTACTGGCCTTTCAAGAAAGTGGTATCAATTTGATATTGAAGTAGCTTTGCTATTTCAGTGTGTTCAAGATAGCCTGTGGGACAAATTCTTTTGGGGAAAAAAAGAATTTAGGGGGCAAAAGGAAGCAGTAATAAATATAATGCACAACACTTGGGAGATAATTTTACCTTTGAGCCTGCTATGTTTTTATTTATCAAGCTCAGCACAACAATATCCTTTCAAACTGGCATCATGATACTTTTTCCACGTTGGTCTCCAGACTAGCGCCCATGCCAAAGTCTGTTCTTTTCCACTGGGCAGCAAATGTGCCAGCTCTCCAAATGTAGATCATCATGGGTATCGGTTATCATTCTAGCCCAGTTAACCTTTGCAGCACTCCAAGGGCAAGGCAAAGTAGTCTCTCTTGACTACATTATTGTGATTTAAATATAGGCCCTACTGTTCATAGAGTTACTTATGATATGGATGTATTCTTTAGCGTTTCATAGAAGAAATTAATGAGCAAATACACTTCTTCAGTAGGCCTATGTTTCATAATGTGAACATTGAAACAAGTGGAGAAGCTAAATATTTCACTGACTGTTATCCCATGCCACCACAAATGTAAGGTGCATTAACATACAGTCAGTGTCTCAAGTGATACTGCTGACGACATTCAAGGCTTAAATTAGCCGTCATCCACTGAGGTCTGTGAATAATGTGCCATACAGTGTGCTACTTAGAATACTAGGACCTTATGTTACAATTCCCACATCTGATTGGTCCTACCTTCCAGAGTGGCTGTGCTAAAAAAGCATGCAAGTTGTTCTTTCAACCAACAGATTATACACTCATTCCAAACTTACAAGGCTGTGACAAGAGTGTTCATATAGGCTTGGCTACCTGCACAATGTTGTGTATATGCTACAAGTGACTGATCCAAACCCAGGAGAAAATGATGGATTATTAATTTCTTATTTTAACCTTTTTATAACGTTATCATCATGGGCTTCTCACAAACAAAAACATAGGCTAGCTATTCGGCAGATAGAAAATCACACAGGAAGCTTGCCCCAACAGTCTGCAATTATTTAGGCCTATGGCTTCAAAATATCCAATCATGACTAAAAACATGGATTGCACATTTTATTCAGCCCTCGTAGTTAATAATCAATGTGCACACAATTCCATGTAACGTTATTGCAGAGTATTTAGGCTATTGAAACTTAGTCTACTACGCTATATGACAGGCTACACACTGATGCAAAAACAACTGTAAGTTACACAAGTTGTCCAAAACATTAAAATCACCACCATAGTACTTTCCTGAATGTCGCATGGAAATGCAAACCATGGTCAAGATATTCGCAACTCGCCGCATTCAGTGCACATTTCTAGTGTTAGCAAGCACATGCTTCTGCCTAACACAATTTCCCAGAGTTAAATATAATAACTACGAAGATATCAGAATATGAATGTAGGAATCAAACAAGTTCATTAGCCTCTTCCGCTGAGGACACATTGAAATGCATGTCGAGACATGCAAAAACAAGGGAGGTGGTGAGGGGGTGGAGGCTCCAAATAACCGTGTCAGCATTTTCATCATTTTTTTTCCGTGTCACTGAAAAACGTGCACACATAGCTTCGGATTCATTCAGAGTAAAAAATACCCGTTTCTGTATTTCTCCACAGTACCACAGTGTTATTGAAATAGACTGCCCTCACTTTTCCTTCATTAGAAACCAATATGGCCATATTTTGTGAGTTGCACAGCTTGACTAACGTTATGTCAACTGAATGGACACTGAAAGCTGAACGTGTTGCAAATCCACCCAATCTCCATAACGTTATTGATCGCTTCCCACCTTGATAGTACCTCGGATAAAAAGGCCGAGATAATGTGTAAACATAAATGAGATATCGATGTAACCATTCGAAGGTTACAATGCCGAAGATCCTGTGCAGACTGCGCTTTGAAAACGAGGGGCGCCTCCTGTTCAAGTCAAGTTGTTTACTATCGACACCAACCAACATGGACAACCCAGAGCGCGTGTATGTTTTCATATTCTCTTAAACAAACAAATCTAGCTCTAAAATGTACAGGTCGTTTAACATTATCTAAAAACGAAGTGTAATAAATGTTTGACCGATTTCTGATAATTAATCTGGCCATGATGAACATGTAGCCCGTTCCCCCAATTCACTTGTTGGCTGGCAACTAATGTTACTGAAGCACTGCATGAGAGGAGGTTCCAAAACAGGTTGCACTTAGGACTGGTGGGGATAGCGTGCATTCAAACGTCGACTACCTACACTGTTCAAATTGTAATATTTAAGGAAATGACTCTTACTTATGCAAAACTTGCTTAACACCGTGTTAAGCATGTCCCTGTTCAGAAAATCAGTGTCCAATATAGCTAGCCAGCTAGCTCTTTCCTTAAGCTAGCTTGGAAGCTAGTAATGTTCTAGCTAGCTAGCCAGTGTCAGAAGTAGCTAGCTAATTAAGTGGATAGTCAATAAGCTAGTCCACCACTTAGCCACACAACTGCACAAGATCATTCAACAATTATTTGACAAATGCCATGTAACCTTACCAGATGGAATTCTTTATTTTAACTTGCAGTGCACTCGCTTCAGTCCCTTGTAATCCTGGAACCAGAGGTGGCAAAGATCCCATCCCAGGACCAGTGTTCTGGTGCTGACCAGGTTGTTGATCATCAGCCATCACGATGGTGTTCAGGGAGGAGGGGGATTTAATAAGCAGGCCTCAACCTGGACCTCAAGAGAGTTGCTCTTTCCCGGCTTTGGTACATCACGGACCCACCCGGTTACATCATGGTAAATTCAGCGACGGTTCAAACTGTGAAATGGGTGGGAATGGAAATGCAGGCAGGTGATGTCTATCACATTCCCATATACTTGCATTAAAATGAACACACGAGGCTCGAAACACACGCTTCTCTGATCCGCAGCAGCCACCACTCTAGCTGTCTGCACGCCTGCGATCACGATGGATACTGGTGTTACCGCTGTTGCTGCTGGAACGCATGCGCAGTGTACACCACGCACATGATAAACAAAACGCCTCTCTGGCGTTTGTATTTGCATGAACCAGAGCAATAGAGAGAGCTCTCTCTAGCATGAACCACACGGGTTTGCAATGCACCATCTTTAACTGTACAAGTATTTCACATAAGAAACTATGGAGTAAGATTTAGCTATATATTTGAGATATTTTAGGCTATTCATCAATATTATACAATTGTAAAATAAATGAATAAAAGTGAGAAAAAAAAAGAATAAAAAAGAGATTAATTTCTTAAATGTTCACTGTGACGGTGGGGTTGACTGTCAGATTCTCCCATGAAGAGATGATTACTGTGCGATCCACTCCTCGGACAAATTTTGGTTGCTATGCAACAGTGGCACGGACGCGGCTCTACTTTGGCAAAAATGGCAGAACGTGCTATGTCGGCTCGTATGGTAGGTTTCTTTTCTATTTCACCTCTTTAACTATTTGCAGAAATTAGCTTTTACCCCTGGCGACACTTTAAGACGTGGCTTAATATTCAACAACTATCATTGGTGAACTTGTTTGCTTTTCCTCTGCCAAGTTAGCTGTTGCTTTGTGCACAAGGCATAGCTATCCTGCCTGCCTTCCTTTTTGTGATAAGTCATCCTATCGATAGCGTTTTGACTCGAGTTATTTCCCCGTAATCCAGATAAAGAAGCCCCCTTCGACAGGTATGGTAAAGTCATCGACAAAATCTGGAAAGCGTCCGGTGTCTGCACCACCAAAAGAAAAGCCAAAGATGGATATATTCGCAAAAGAGGAGGAATACAAGTAGGCTAATTGTGGTTGTGGATGTTCACAACTTTAGCATGAATCATCCCTCTTATATCATAAAGACTAGTACATGTAAACTAGTGCTGTCAATATAAACGCTTTAACTGAAGTGAATAAATAAATAAATAAATAAATAAATAAATAAATAAACAAACTTATGCACCAGGATCAATACTGTCAGAAAATGGCAAGGCTATCAAGTCAAACTGTGGACTCACACCCACCTATGTCAAACAACAATGGAAGGTGAAGTCAACATACATCCAACAAACTCTCCTCTCTAGTCTTGGCTGCATTTCTCTACACTGACCTTTTTCATATTGACACAGCGAAGGCCTAATCCATTATGGATCTTGTTCAAGAAGTTGGCTACCTTGGTGAACTGTTATGAAAAGTGATTCATCTTGGTAAAATTTTGTAATCAACCAGATTATTGTTATTATTTTGACAGCACTAATTTGAACATACCAGTAATATATACCTATTCATTTTATATAACACATTTTAATGAACTTGCAGGCCAATGGCATATGCATCTCTACTGATAAGCTTGTGCTGCTTTCTCTAGACGACTGAATGCAGAGTTAGAAGCAAAAACAGCTGAAATTGTAAGACAAGCTGAGAAAGTCATGGTAAAGTACTTAAACACATCTTTTTTACTGCAGAGAAAGAAACAGTGTCATGCAGTCACATGCAAAACATGTCAAATGTAATTAAGTGTATTTTAAATCACAGAGAGAACAAAATGAAGTTTTGTCAAAACCGATAGCCTCTCACCTTGATTTTGATGTTGAAGATGAGGAGGATCTGAGGTAAGACTGGCAAATAACTATGTTGAATATGGTCACTACCAATGATTGATCTAGGCTATGTTATCTTCTAAGAGAGTGATGTGTTTTTAATGTATTGTCTGAGTCAACATAAAACACTGACTTGTTAAACAGAGACCGGATATCAATAACACCCTCAGAGAAGAAGACCAGTACAAAGGTATTCTTGCTTATTCAAGAACTATATTTAGGTGGAGACACCTTATTAAAGCATAAACTAAATGTCTTAATATTGTAAGTCAAACAAATAACATATGGTAAACAATCCATACAGCCTGAAAAGAAGAAAATTGCTTTAAAGTCAAGCAAACCACTGATTGACACCAAAAAAAGATCACAGTAAGTTTTTGGTTTTGTTTATTGCTTTTAGGCTGAGTGTTTGTTATTGTTTCGATGATATTAAAGTAAAAGGAGACAATAGCTGAATTTAATGTCCTCCATAATCATAAGGCCAATCATAAAGGCCAGGTTTAGCCTTTTCAGGGGAACAGGGTTTCAGGCAGCGTTCTTGACGATTCATTGTGTTGTGTTCAGCTTTATATGGTTTGTACCACTGTGCTTTTATTTCACAGAAAAACAAAGCTGACTGAAATGGTGTCTGAAGATGTTGCTGTCATAGAAGATTATGGTGATTTCTCTTTGGCAAACACCATCAGCAACATTGAGGGAAAACTGAATGATGGAATTGTTCCTGAAGACCTTGATGACAACATTATGCCCAGTGTTGGGGAGGAAATGGGATCTGGTAAGATTTTTGTTCATCACAAATCATTGTAACTATAAAGGTTATTTGCTGACATTTCTCTCTTTCTCTCTATCGTGTATGTTTGTTCACAGAGGCCCAGATCCGTTTTTTGAAGGCAAAACTTAGAGTGATGCAAGAGGAGCTGGAAAGGCTGTCATTTGAATGCAACAAGAAGGTGAGATAAAGAGCTTTTCAAACACATTATAACACCCTATAAACATAACCTATAGATTATCCAATCCATAGGTTTCCTGTTCACAGACATTGCTGCTGCGCACACAGCTGTGTTACGCCACACAGTGTTATGTTGCTCAGAAATCCATGAATACATATACATCTATATGATAGGGATAAAGTTTATTATATAATTACTTTGTTTTTAAGGATGATGAAAACAGCGCTTTGGGCAGCAAACTGAAACAGGCTGAAGAAGACCGAACTAGGCTCCAGAGAACCACAAACATTCAACAGAGCCAGATTGAGAAACACAGAGTCATGGCAGAGGAGGCTAACAGGAGATGTGATGGCTTACAGCAGCAAGTGACCTCATTACAGAAAGTAGGTGTGAGATGTGAGAATAATATACTGTTTCAATCATACAGCAGTCTCCCCTCCCAAAAGTGCCCTCCAGGCTTTTGACCACTATCTTGCAGTGTCACGACCAAATGCTATCTACAGGCCATGGACATAAATATTGAATTCTGGACCTAGTTTCTTAGAGGTAGAGCAGCAAAATGTTTTACTTTGATAGGTATTGTAGCATACTATATATATAATAATTAAACAGGAAGGGAACAGGTATTCTGATGTTGCCCAGCTGCCAATGACGGATGAAATTGAATATCTGAGTTGAGGAATGTGCAGCATGGCCTCATGTACACGATTAGCTTGGCTGTGTAAAGAGAAGCCGTTCTGCAGCTGGTGATAGTGCTGCACCCAGGCTTGTGTGACAGTTATCTTGAGCCCTCAGAAAATCCTCCAGACTCCCTTGCCCTTGTCTTTAGCAGACCACGGGTAGAGTTGAGTCAGGTTGTCCACTTGTACAGTAGTTTGTATCAGCATTTATGTTTCATATCAACTGGTAGTGGGTTGAGTGTGGTATTTGGCGTTGTATTTTATATCTTACTTCAGAGTTTGCGGTCACACAAGGGGTCACTCAATCACGCATCTCGCCATGCTTCCCTGGATAACTAAGGCATTGTCATTATAATACAGTTTAATATGGCTATAATATAGTAGGATTGTCAATCCTGACAATGTTGCTAGTGAATAGAAGTCATATTGTGGACCCTAAAATCATTTACTTTATATTGTATCATCTATTATCAGTGCCTTCATTATCCCCTATAATCATGGCCCTGTATATTCCAGGAAATAGATGGATTGAAAAGGACAGAAAAACAAGCAGCAAATAACCATAGTGCCACAGAGGTGAGGTTGAACAGAGCTCTAGAGGAAGCCGAAAAGTACAAGACTCAACTGAACAAGATTAAACAAACCACAAAGGTACTTTTCATGCATTAACGTCTGGACTATAAAAGCATAACACATACTCTGTTACTAAAGAATTTTAACAATCAAAGTTATCAGTGTTATGTATAACAATTTGGTGATAATTACATGTAGAGTTCAGCCAGTCGTTCAACATTAATTGTAAATCAGTTGTTTGTAGCTCCAAACTGTAGACTGTAGTCTCAACAGACTGTAAAAAACGATTTGTAATGGTTACTTGAAAAATGCGTGGAAACTCGTTGCCTCAAATGAGTTGAGTAACTATAACTTATCTTTTTCAAGTTAAAAGCATTTTACACCTAAAAAGATAAGTTATAGTTACTCAACTCATTTGAGGCAACGAGTTTCCACACATTTTTCAAGTAAACATTACAAATCGTTTTTTACAGTGCAGAGTGTTGAGGTGTGGTCTGAGTTCAGACAGGCAGGCAAATTCAAGTTCATGTTATTTTATTTATTTAGTATAGGTAAGTATGTTTGCTTGTAGTGAGTGGGTCCTAACGGACAAATGGTTCTTAGTAATACCCTCGTATTATATCACGCCCTTACTGTATTAGTGACGGATAATTGTCTTTGGACTGGTCTTAAGGACTCTGCATACCAGGACCATCAAAGAATGGAAGCATTGCAAGCCGAGAACAAGAAGTTGGAAAAGCAAAAGGCTGAACTTATAGTTGGGTTCAAGAAACAACTGAAGCTAATTGATATATTGAAAAGACAAAAGGTATGGTCAAGTAAAAGCATATTGCATGTATAATGGTCAGAGGGAGACAACAAACACTAACTTTTTTGTTGTTATTATTCTTTGAAAGATGCATTTCGAAGCTGCCAAGATGTTGTCCTTCACAGAGGAAGAGTTCATGAAAGCTCTTGACTGGGGAAAGTCTTAATGTACCACCATCTGAGAGGATTTTTAGAGGAGGCCACCTGGATACTTACTGATACTGATTGATCATGCTGTGGAAAATTTTGTACATACTTTGGATACTTTTTAAATAAGAACTTCTGACTTCTGGTATTTTATGTGTTGATTCGATAGAAATAAAAGGCCACGTCAGTTAATATTTTGAATACTGTTTATTATACCTTATTTCTTCTACCATTATTGTTGGCAGTACTCAGAGAACATCATCAATCTTAAAATCAGTTCAATTCTGCTACTGCACAAATCCCTGAGTCTGTTTATACTGGAGTGCCATCTAGTGGCACATTACTTAAATTAAATTTTAAATTGTTTGCCATTATAAAAATGTTTCAAGCGCTCTCACAATACATTGGTCCTCTGTAGAGGTGGTGGGTGCATTACAAATACTAAATTGACATAATCTTTCCTCCATACATAGATTTTAATTGCGTACATATGTGATCTGTTGTCAGTAATCTGCTGGAGGAAGTGTTACCATTCTTGTAAACTCTTCATAATGCACAAGGCCATCAGAACCAACGTTGGCTTCTTTAAACAGGGCATCCACTGCAAAATCAAAAACCCAAGTTATAGTAAGAAAAATAATATTTAGATTTTTAGATATTTATTTCAAAATAAAAATTAGGGTATGTCAAAAGCCCAAAGAACTTATGGATGCCATCTCTCAGGCCAATGTTTAAAGCAAAGACAAAAGCAAGGTTTTCCCACAAAGAGTCTAAAAAAGTACTACTCATCTTATCTTTACTGTAAAATTACATTAACTGCCAACTGAAGAATACATAAATGGGACAACAGAAATGCACCAATACCTTCTTTATTTGTTAATTTTTCTCCTAAGCCTGTTAGTTTGGCTCGTAGTTCAGAAGCAAGGACGTAACCTTTCTGTCTTTTGTCTGTCATGCGCATGGCTTTCAAGATTTCTTCCTTTGGGTCCTCTTGGTTCATCTGTCTATGCATCATGGTAAGAAAGGTGGAGAAGTCTAACTCTCCTCCTTTCTTATCTGTTGTGTAAAAGTGGAGACAGGTTATGATATCTGCCATGAACTACAGTGCAACTTACGTTTAAAGCATCTCATACAAAAATGGAAGAACAAATTACAAATACAGCAGTAATATGTGAAAATATTAACATATCTTCAAATGTGGGGAGATATTTTACACCCGAATTTCCTTTTCTCTGCAGCAGAATGTCCAGTAAAAAGATACTATTTTATGATTATTGTGATAAAATCAGCAATGTTATAGCTTATAGTATGTGTCTACCTATTTTGTGAACCTGTAGGTGTCGATCCACCTCATTGAAGGTTGGACTTGTCCCCAGACATCTCATCACTGTGATCAAGTCTTTTGCCTCAATCTTTCCTTTGTGTTTCTTGTCATAAAGGGAAAAACATTCTTTGAATTCTGGGGAGAGAAAATGGCACTTGGTAAGATATTAAAAGTGCTGAATCAAGACAGCCATTTAAAATACATTGATACAAAAATATAAGTGTAAAACATACGGTATCTATTTCCTTTTCATTTCATGAAATTATTCCTACAACTAAATTAGTAAAACTATAGGTACTACCGTAATTACCTTAATCAATTAATCATTATCCAAGGTTTATACATTTCATTATTACAGAATGTTTTCATGCATGAAATCATACGCTAATTCAATAAGTTGGCCAATGTTTAGCAAACTGCAGTTAATACATGGATATGGTTAATACACATGTGTGATAAGTAAACAGTAACACAATAGTAGTATTTGATAAAATTAAAGCACTAATGTCTAAACTTGAGACAAAATTCCCATTCCCACAATCACTAGTCCTTTAGCCCTTTCTGTGTATGTAAGTATCTTACCATTTATCTGAGTTTGTGAAAGAAACTTTGCCTACAGGAAAGAAAACAGACCATAAGCATTCAGCACATTTCAAACATTTCTGATTTAGTTCATATCTAATATCCCCATACCCCATTCCCGACACTCACCATGTTGGACGGATTTGTGTGACTTCCTGTAATGTTACTCCCTTGCCTAACTGCTGTCCACACCAGTTCATTCTAAAGTCCACCCCTGGATAGCCGTAATTGATAGGCAGTTGCTATGGCAACAGAGATATCGGATACAATGTATCATATTATTCCTCCAGAGAGGACACAACCCATTGGATGTTACAGCCCAGCTGTAAACCCATGATGACACTGGGATTATTGCTTGGCATGGGAGGATCACTATAGGGTGTTCCTCCTCAGAGCATAAAAAATATTTCCTCTTAAACCTATAGGCCTAGTACACTACAACCAATGACATTCTTAATGTTGACCATTTTTGAAACAAAAATGAAAAATTAAAACAAGCTTTAGTCAGTCAGACATTTAAATTTTAATTTTCTCGTGAAAAACAAAGAAATGTTCAAAGGGGAAAAAAAACTCACATCTTAAACAAATAACAAAGGTGAAACAAAATATTTAATGGGTCTTAAAAATACTTTCGGCTGAGTACATTCTGAAAAATTGTACATCAGGATGCATTAACCATTCATATGATATCACATGTAGCCTACCGTTGGCCTCAATTTATATCCTGTGCTATCAGCTAGAATAAAGGACACACCAGGCACAGTCTGTTGTGGACCTTCCACTAAACAATCTGAGCTTAGTTGTAACACAACCACCATCAGTGCAAAGTAAATCAATCAAGGTAACAGCTTTGACAGTCAGGGGACTTGATTCAGAGCTTCCACTTGGGAAAAACATGTGAAAGCATCTGTAGCATTCCGATTTATGTACCTGCCAGAATGGCATCTTGACCTTTGGTTAAGTACTGTAAGAAAAGGGCCTAATGACTATCTTTAATGTATAATGTATAAAATGACCAGGGCTCAGGGACATATATGACACCAGGGTACTTCTTCCGTAGCACCTCATCATTCCAGAGGTATGCAACCCACACAACCACAAGACCCAGTGTTAAAATGAAGTTGTAGAAAAGAAAGAGACCGTTGCTGTCCAATACAAATCCTTTCTGTCTCTGCTGAATGACAGTAGCTGCCATGGCAAAGAAAGTGAAGACGTACAAAATAAAAATCTGGCCCTCAGTCACAAGATACCTGCAGTGAAAATAGGAAAAGGGGAGAGAGAGAGATACAAACATGATACAACATTATTCTGACCAATGTTATGCATTCAGTGGTGGCCAAAAAAATTTAGAACAGTGAACAGTGTTTTAGTGTCAATTTAAAAATAATGCCAATAAAAGTTTTTTTTTTTTTTTGCAATGAGATATGTGTTATACAGCCATCAATGAGGTTTTGTATTTTTCAAAAACCCCGGGATACAGTTGTGCTGAGTGAAATATGTCTAAAAATACACTGTATACATATAGTACTGGGTACTTAAAAGTAATAAGATGTTTTGGCAGACATCTTTTCTTTATCTTTTTAAATAATGGAGGATACTAACCAATAGTAGAGGGCACTAGGACCCAAGAGAATCCATCCAGCCAAAGGCATCTTTTTCTGCACTTTCACATGTGTGAAGCAGCCAGTGAAATACAGGAAAAGAATGATAAAGAATGGAATATACCTAGAAAAAAATAGTTCATTGTCAAGTATCGATATTCTGCAAATAACATTGCCTTCTAATAAAACTTGGTATAGAACTTGTGAAGTAATTAATCGTGTTTCTGCTCACCACATTAAATGCCCAAGGTGTTCATCATAATAGTACAGTAGTTCGAATGAGTCTATCTAAAGTTGGTGAAAAATGTGCAGTTTGATTACATTGTGTTTATCATAATATCACAGAAACTCAAATTAAAAATAAAATTTTAATACATTCAAATTGACTGATCTTATCGTATAAAGAAATGAATGATGTGTACCAGTGAGGCAGGCTTGAGATCTTTAATGATGGGGTTTTCTCTGACAGATAGATGTAGCTGGTAGCCACTAAGGATGAGGCGGTGGTTGATAGAGTCTCCAACCAAATGGATGCTGGCACCCATGACAAATGTGATGATGCTGATATATACCGCAGATCGAGGTAAAGCCGTAGGACTGCGCTCAATCAGCTTGTAAAACAAAACATACATATATATATACACTCTCTGTATATAAATCAAGGCTTATATTATGGTTTATCACTTACTACTGGTATAGGCTACAAATATGAATGTTCTTTTGTGAAAATTGTGACAACAGTTTGGTCTTCAATCATCTATTTAGTTATAAAAGCTTTTTAGGATTGGGTGGCATAGGGGGTAAAAAGGCATGGATTAAGCAGAATGATGTCAATAGACCTGATGACAATAAAGTGCAGTCAGAGCCACTTTGGTCAAATATCATTACATCATTTCTACTACACTACACAGCTGTACCATTTAGTCTAAATGGAAGCTCTGACTTTGAGTAATTACATCAGATTTTTTTGCCTCACAGTAAAGGTATCTGGTAAGGAAATGTGAATCAGTGGAAAGATGTCACAAGGTAGGCTATACAAAGATCAAAGGTAAACGTTATATCTTATTACATCTTAAACATCTACAGCAGTGTTATCTGAATTGTCATTATAAGTACACATTTACATTGCCTTTATTTTCCATAGTTATGTCTGGAGGCAAGATTTATGAATTTCACAATGATTATAACAGGACTTATACTTTTTATGAATATGATATGAGATTTATTTCCATTTTCTTCTCTTTAGCTATTAGCAGGCGGCAAGCTGGTAGCTCCCGAGTGATGTCTGTTAGAGTCTAGCCTAATGCAAGAGATACATAAATATCAGGTTTAATAATGTAAGTGAATGATGAAAGTACTGTATGATGAGCATGCCATACCTTCAGAAGAAGAAATGGTGTTATGATGTTGTAAGCCATATGAAAGTAGTCTCCAGCACTGGGTTTGTTTAGAGGGAACCATTCCAGGGGAAGAATGATCTAAAGGCAAGCAAAGTGTGTTTATTTAATAACATTTCTACCCTTTTAACAGATAATGGTTATTTATTTATGCTTTTATTTACTATTTTATTGAACTTTTTATTCCATCCTACTTTCCTTTTCATAACCCTACTTTGTCTGTGCAGGTATCTGTCAGGCCATGCTCAATGTGTCTGCCTAATGTCCACCCAGTTCACCCAGTGTTTTTTGCCCCCAACGACACCTTCCAGGCAGCACAGCCTAAAAGGCACTACCTTTACCTTATTCCTAACCCTAACCCCTTCAACCCTCATCCTAACCCTAAACTGAGGGGAGAACTGCCTTAAAAGGCAGCGCTGCCTGGAAGGCACTGTTGAGGGCAAAACATACAAGACCGTCCACCCAGGTGGACAATACTATAATTTAAAGAATAGCACTGGACTCATACCATTACTATGGGTCTACCAAAGTCAAGTATCCAGTTTTGAAGGGTGAAATATACCCACAGATCACAATGGAACTGTGGTTTCACCATGTCGGTTTCATTTTTGTCCAAACCAGACCTGAGTGATGAAAAGAGACGAAGAAATGTCAACATGGATAGGCAACTTAACTGTAATCTGCTGTGCAACAAAGCTAAGTTATGTGTACGATATAATACTGATAATTACCAGATAACTACTTGAATAACATCGTTATTAAGTAGCTCAATAAATGATATAAGTCTGCGTTATTCGAGAACTACAGACTAATATGATGATGATACTGATGCAAACCACATTTTTCATAACCACAAGCAACTATCGCTATACCCCACTTTACAGCACGCCATCCAAATACAAACATCACAGCCTGTAACTCACTTATGGGCAAAATTATAACCAAACCTATTTCCTGCTTCCGATCTCAGAACAGCCGACAATGGCCGTCTCCGCATGGTTGGTTATTGATAGATTAATTGCATTTGCATTGGTTTTCGAGGTATTACTTAGGCTAACATCCAAAATCTAAAATTTGTGGAACCAACGTCAACATATCACATGACCACTGTCAGAAGACTGCTACTACCGGCTCCACCATTGTCATAATAAGAGTCCCGTGAAATACGAACGGCTACAGATTTGAACATTGGTTAAAAATGCATTGAATAAATGAAGAACCTAGAGACAGTTTGCTGGAATTAAAACGGTGTTATTCATAACCTATTCATTTATCATTGTGCAAGGACTGGTGAGAGAATAGGCTATACTGCTAAGCAAAATCTGCGGACAGCAGAACTTCCTTAATAGGCTCTACCAGAGACACTTATGGCTCTACTTCTGCATGTCAGATAGTAGTAGCAAAGATCATGTAACTCCGCTTGAATCCTCTCTAGTAGTTCTAGGCTATCAGTTCCCATGCGCCTTTTAGTTTGGCGTTCGCCAGCCCAGGCTAAGTAGAGGCATCCTGAGGTCCAAGTCTCAAGGTTTCATTCTTTAAAAAAAAAAAAACATTAGACCTCTCAGTTGCATAAGATTCAGTAGTCTTAACCGACCGCTTTGAGGAATAAACTTGTTCATTAAATAGGCAGCCGCATACATATAAACATAAAACCAAAACTTCAGCAATCTGACAAGTCTGAAGGGGGAAGAAACAGAAATAGGCTCTATCCATTTTTCCTGCCTGGGGCATTGTCTCAGAGAAGAGAATGCATGATGTAGGCCTAGTCTAGTTCTAGGTTGTGCAGTTGCAAAGTGGGAGAAAATTTAAGCCTAGGCTTTTGAGAACTTTTTTTTTTCAGTTGCCTGTCATTCCTCTCTGGTTGTGTTATGTGAACGCCACCTAAATTCGTTCGCATTACCATATCTCACCAGCGGATGGTAGCAGTACACGTAGTCAGTGAAAACACAGAAGACAAGACATGCTTATGACACATGAGGAAACAGGACGTTTAATCGAACTCGGAATTTCTAGATTTAACACGTGCTGTTAGAACAAAATCTCTTTAGCTCGCATCAACTTGCAGACCGAGCATTGCTAGCCTCGCGATTGATTAATTACAGCAGGTGCACTGTAGGCCTACTATATGAATATTTCTTAAAGCAGCCTTACCAAACATGTGTTTATACCATTATTTATTTTTAACTTGACAGTTTAAGGTCTGATTACTTTGATTAAAGTTGTAGACTCTTATTTTACAATCATTTTGTTGATACATTTTGTTGATAAATTGATTTTAAAAAGGGATGTCATCATCCAGACTGCACTAAAAATGTTTTCCCAATTTTAAATTGACTCTAATGAAAATGCAAATGTCAGAGAATTGAGATGACAATGTAGCAAAACATCAACGTGATGGGTCAGGATTTTTTTTAAAAAATATGAAAGTCATATTATATTTAACAACTTATTATCACAGCCCATTAAACAAGTTTTAGATAAGAACATAGTAGTCTAGCAAGTTTGGCCTCTACCTCAAAGCTTTATCCTGCTATGAACATGGTGTCAGTAAAGTCACTGGAAATATGTGAAACTTGTTTAAATTTGAGCTAATTTAAAGCTATATTTAAACAGAGGTCACTGAGATGGTCCAAATAGCCCAAAAGGTCCTGGCTAACACCTGTCAACACCAGCTGAGACCAAACTAGCTTGTCCATGCCAGTAGATAACAGTTGCTCTCTGTCTGGCATGGTTACAGATTACCACCAGTTGTAGGCACATTTGTTGACTAATGACTAAATCAGTCAGTTCCACATGTTCTGTTAATTCAGTGGCTGTACCTCATGTTTGTCTGCCACTGTCAGGCTGAACTGCCAGCTGAAGCAGTGCAGAGACCCCTTATCTCTATCATTAAAAATAGCTTTGGAAAGACTCCACAAGAGTCTCAGTGATACAGAGATCCCAGATGGTGAAAGCAGCAGGGAGGTGAAGGTACTTCTGTAATATAATAGGAACTGTAAGTTTCCTATGGAATTATTGCATAGGCTAGTTGTTTTATTTGTTCCAGCAATCAAGCAGGTATTATTAATCTTTACATCATATTGCAGTGTTAAACGCACAACCCCATTTACATTACATAAACTGCTCCCGGTGAGCTGGTTGGCACTTTGCATGGCAGCCTCCACCATTGGTGTGTGAGTGGGTGAATGTGAGGCATACATTGTAAAGCACTTTGAGTGCTCATAGGAGTAGAAAAGTGCTATGCAGTCCATTTACCATACACACCCCCCACTAAAAGCTTTTGTGCTAGGGGCATGCAAACAATTTCAACCATTCCATTTTTTTTCCATTTCACATAAAAGTAATGCTAAGATCTTGAAATTATGTGAAAATTGCACATTTAAGTTGCACATTAGTTGCACATTAAAGGACTATGCTACACTACAGTTTACAGAGCCTGACTGTTCCTCAAAATCCTTAACAGTGCCATCAACACACTTCAAAATATGTTTGCTGTTAGACAACTCCAAGTCCTACTTTTTAGATTCCTTCTTTATTTTACATTCAGCTCCCTACCCTTATTAAACATTCTCTGTCCCTACTCAGTGGGCGTGAAACATGAGAGTACTTTTCCAGTAGATTGGAATCGTCGATCGATTGCTTACGTCTACATGCATGCCATTGTCTCACATCACAAACATTTCTCACACAGCCGAGACCAAAGAGAGACTAGGGACATGTTAGCTGTTGACAGAGCGGGCGGAACACACGGAGAATAGGGGCTTCTAAACCCCTTCCAGAAAATGGGCTTCTCTGCCCTTTCAACCAAAAGAATAACTTGAACCTCACAGCTACGTCCTGGACCAAGTTTGATGACATAATTTGCGCATATGCTGTTGTTGTTTTGAACTTTAATATGTGGGAGATGGTGGTGTTGTCGATAGCGAGGTCTCCTCTCCTGTTGTCCAGGACAAGATGGCAGCAGTGCAGCAGGCAGACTGTGCATGGTATGGGTACCTTGTAAGTCCATAACATGTTCGGAGAGGCCCTGGATTCTATCATCTGTTACTCTATATGAAGGTAATATATTTCATGAATTTACCTTGATAATAACACTTCTTGTTTGGACATTTTTAGCAGCTATTCAACTAGCTAACTTGTGTGACAAGACTCGAAGTACCACGAACGTAACTGAGGTAGGGCTGCTAGCTAGCTAAAATGGATAAAATGTTCAGTGTTCGTTTAGCGTATAATATAATGTTATCTCGCTATTTAAAGGCATACGGCAAACCTGCTGGTTTTTATACATGTAATATCACAATTTCCTTCTTGACTAGGTTAACATTAGTTAAGGCAGCAAGCGACTATTAATAGTAACGTTAACGTTCACCACAAAATCCTAAATTCGTTAACGTGCGAATCTCGTGTTGGCAACATAACGTTATAGTTAACGTTATCCTGTTAACGTTATTATCGATAGCGAAATTACAAGTTACATGGTAAGTCATCACGATTGATTTTTGTTTCAAAGTTTATAACAACTTTGAATATGCCGTATTATTTTAGACGACGATTGATGTTAATGTTAGCATCAGGGCTCGGTAAAACGTCAGCTGTGATTAGCAACTGATGTTTTAAATTAACTTTAACTTTATTCTCACAAGCGATAATTTAACTACACTAACGTTATCCCAGTGAATAACTTTAGATCATATTGTCGCTAATGTGCTGGATAGTAGGTAACGTTATGGTTGGGCATTGAAGTTTGGTTGTATTTTGCCTTGTTTTAACGATACCTGCCATGATCGCTGTGAAAGTCGAACATGGGCTATGTAATCTTTAAAACTCACAAACGTTAGAGCGATTAGATTCTACCTATCATAAATATATTAGCGAGTCGACTGAGTAGCTAAGTAAACTAGAACAGCAGTTGAAATGCAGCGCTCCATTTTCCTCCTCACTGACATTTATTATGTAGCAAGTTAGCTATTTGCTCGATAGTTGAGCACTGACAACACCCATAGTCTGGCTTCTGTTTTCTTTTCCATTAACGTCACAGAAATCATGTAGTTTAGCTACCTCACTGAATGCACAGTGGTTGGAAATTAAATCTTACGTGTCATGTTGGATAACGTGGAAATATTTCTAATCGTTTGGATGCTTGTTGGCATAGAATCTAAATTTTCTGCAAGTTCGTCACATTAACATTAGACCTAGATCTGTTTACATCTGGTGGTGTTCGCCGCTCTAGTGAACATGGAAATGGCGAGACTGCAGTTTCAGAAGAATCAGCGCATTTAGAAGCGGGAAGTTAAATAGAAGTCACACGATAACACTAGTAACTTACGTTGGCTATTTCATTTGCAGATAGGCTGCTGTACAACTGTTTTGTCGATGTACAGCCCTTTGTCGCTGTCAAAATGTGACATTAGTTTTTGACACTGGAATTGATACCAGTTGGTTGCAACGGCCTCCTGGTTGTTGATTTGCTCACTATACAAAAAGGTTTTCATGACTACACTACTAATTGAAACACCCTACAGTAGTCGACCAACGAGTAGGCTACACTGAATTAGATCATTACTAGTGTTCTGTGGTCTTTCACATAATTTGTTAACTGTACAGTTATTGCCTCATAGTCTAAACTTCATCTCTAAAAAGAAGGGAACCAATCTTAGAGAAATGGCTAGTTCCACTCTTTGATTTGTACCTCTCTAGCTTGACGGATGCCTACAGACCCTGTTGTATAATACTGGCTTTGTAGTAGTTTCTCTGTAGATCAAGTGTTTAAGTAAAAAGACATTCTGCAACTGAATGGGGCCATTTTCTTGCCAAACCTTGACAGATTTAGCCTATAGCTTTTCTTACTGGGTTCTACTAAAATTTATTCTACATGATACAGATATTATAAAGTTGTTGTTGTTGTGAGTGTGAACTAGTACTCCTTAGTACTGGTATGACTATTGACTTAGTATGTGTTATACAGCCAATCAGAAGTGGTTTATGATTGTACAAGATTAGGCTACATAGAAGAGCTCTGAATTTTAGAGCAATACTTTTCATCTCCTACATCGGTATTTTTTTTAAAAGCAAGCAAAATCATAAGGTAAGCTAACAGCAAAAACAGAAGCAATGTCATTGTTTTCCCCTTATCTGCTGCTACAGATTTGCACACTGCGTCACCAGGCTATATTGATCTTATTGATCCAGCGTGCAGTCAATTTGTTTTGTTATGTTTCCTTGTAAGTGGGCCATGCCTTGTGCTGTTGGTTGTGTAGTACTCTTTGTTTTGTCATTAGTCTTTCTCTCTGCTTTTTTTTTTCCGTCATCAGTTGTTGCATTTTTTCTGACACAAGGCCCTTCTGTTCTCAGTTGCTCACCACTTTCCCCCAAATGCCTTCTTCTTTTAGCATTCATACCTTATCAACAATTTTGGCTATATTTGATCCTTAGTCAGTAAAGAGAATCTCCATCTCAACAGTAATGCCTTTTTCATATATTGCACTTGCTTTGAAATTTGAGAGTGTTCCTGTTTTGTTATGGATGCTGAGAGGTAGGCTGTGAGGGAACTTGCTTTCCTTTTCGTATGAGCCCATAACAACTTTTTGGATGGCGTCAAGGGACGAGTGCATACATGACCATGGCAGTGTGACTAGTTGATTTCAGATCTCAGTGTGGGCGCTACTTCAGGCATTGGGTTTTTTCTTGGAATTTCCCTTTGCCTAGTGTGGTTACTTTGGGCCAAACCAGATACAGAAAAATCTAGCAGGCTACAACTCCGTACTGCAGATAAATAGTGCTCTTTTGAAAACAGACAGTGTTGTAAAACTGTGGTTAATATTTGTCAAAGTTTAGGAGGGCACTTTTTTCCCCTTAACTTGGTGAACCTAGAATGTTACCTGCTGTTTTTGGATCTCTCAGCCTTTTTATGGTGCCTTCTTGGTGACTTATATTTCCACATAGGAAGCCATACATGCTAAATATGCGCAGTGTTTTATAGCGTTGGACTACTAAATTTGTTCTCTCAGATTTTTTTCCCCCCCAAACCACATTTTGCTATTATCCATAAAAGAGGCATGCTTCATTTCCTGAGTGACCTTGCAGCCATTTCCTGTTTTGTTTTCTGTTGTGTATTTGCCACCGAATAGTTTGAGCGCTTTTCTGCCACACATAACATGGCCTCTGATTAGACTAGTGTGGAAAATGGCAGCATCCCTAGATAGGCCTACATGGGCAAATGAAAATAGTTCTGTGGGCAGAGCGCAGTTCTTAATCACACTGCTGGTAGCCTATGATTAATTGGGCTCTTAAGTAACTTTTGAGATCTGGAGCACATACTGACAGATCTACAGTAAACCTATTTGAGAAGACTCCTTATCTGCCTAGTCTGACGCTTGGGCCTTCTGTTGTTGTTCCATGCAAGGTGTGAGCCA
This sequence comes from Sardinella longiceps, assembly GCA_027497455.2. Classification (NCBI taxonomy): domain Eukaryota; kingdom Metazoa; phylum Chordata; class Actinopteri; order Clupeiformes; family Clupeidae; genus Sardinella; species Sardinella longiceps. The sequence continues at coordinate 17,114,055 of JAODXP020000010.1, forward strand.
TTCACTGTCACACATTAGGTGAAAGGAGGTGGAATAGGTTGTTTGTTTTTTCCTTTGAAAGCCAGCTGTTTCCACACACATATAATGAGTTGAGGGGCTTTTGGTCATTTGTCAAAGAGCATGATTTGGAAGCAGTGGGGTGAGAGGTCAGTAGTATGGGGTCGTAGCTGTTAAAGTTGTGTAGCTCCTAGTCCAGTAACTTGATTCCAGAGAAGGAGTCTCCTTGGCTAGTGGGGGAGTATCATGCTACAGACGGTAATAATAGCAGGCTCTGCAGCTGCCACTTTGTTGGCTTAGCTAAATTAAAGGGCCAAAACACCCAAGGCCTCATTCTGGTGGCCTCCTGTTACCATTTGAGACAAAAACGTGTCTGTTGGAGGATATGGGCTTCCAGGTGCTGAAGAAGGTGTTACCTGATTGGACATGTGTTGGGTTGTATTAACTGCATTTGGTTTCCATTAGCATTGCCATAGCCATTTTCTTAACTTTCTAGTTATAGTAACCTTTAATATCAGGCTAACCTATACGTCTGTTAAAGTTATGACTAATGAAGAAGAAAGAAACTAAGATTATCATAGCCCACCATGATAAGTCTAGTTCAGTGTGGCTTACCAACTTTAATGCTATTTCCCTTCATGTCGATATCTAAACAGTGTTGGGTTCCACCCATACCGCTATCTGTTTTAGATAGCATTATTATGTTTGCTTCTGTGGGGTTGCAACAACATGTCAGTCATTGTGTACTGGTGTTATTGAACTTCCTCAGACTTTAAAAAGACTTGCTTAGAATAGTTACTTTGTTAGATCACCTGCTGCTATTGTTTTATTGGTAGTGATAGTGTTTGTGATTGTGTTTAGCTTTAGTGTCATGGTTTTCTCTTGTTTGAAGCAGTAACCTACAGGTGGACAGGACAGCCTGGTAGCACACAACTTCTTTAACTAAAAGTGTAGCCTAGGGGATGTTTACTGGCTGTCAAGCATGCTTTGTTTATTTACATTCAAATAGAATTGATTATCTATTCACAACTGTTAATTCTCTAATTCTCTGTGTTAAATTAAATGTTGACAGCTTTTTGTAATGTGGCACTTGTCAAAGCAGTAGGTGTCCACGATGTAGCCTACTGTCTTTGTATTTTATTATTATTTTTCTCCATACCTTTGTTTGGATAGGACTACTAGTTGTAATTTAAGAACACATGCACACAATGTATTATATTTAAATGTGCCTATATAAAGTAAAAAAGATATATAAATGTTTGTTTTCACCAAAATTACACTACGCTATTTAACTAAAAAGAGGATTTTGCACAGTTGTCAATTAAGCACCTAGATACATTTACCGTGTATAGTTTAGGTGACCATACTCTACTGTCTTGGGTTCATTTGGGTTGATACTCGATCCTAGGATGAGACATGCAAAGTTTTCTAAATCTGTCCCCCTGAATACCCGCGTTGATTAAAGTTGAAGAGCCAGCAGGGCCTTAGCGCTTTGATGTCACTGGAAGAGCTCCAGAGAAAAGGAACTAGGTCAGCTTTTTCAGCTAGGCCTATGGACAGCCAGTGATAAGGTCAGTGTGCCAGGGCTGAAGAAACAATGCAAAAAAGACTCCAGAGAAGTCACACATTTGAATCCATGGCCTAAATGTATGGTTAGATTGGTGAATTTGGTGACTTTCACCCACTCTCTGCTCTCTCTGGCTGCCTGTTTGTTGATTTGGACAGTTGGATGTAAAGGTGACTGGTTATGGCCTGTTTCCGTTTCTTCTTTCTTTTTAACTGCAGGTCAGGTTTGTTCTCAGATCCTCTTATACAGAGACACTATTGGGGTCCTTAAAGCACACACACATACACGTGTATGCATACACACATTATCACATGTGTATGACACTGAATATATTTATTTGGGTTTGAGAAATGGATGTTCTTGTTATAATATTAGACTAATAAGATGGAAAAACATTTTTTTCACAATATTACTGGTCAAGGTCAATACTGAACTAACCTTTAATTTTTTTCTCTCCTTTCTTGTCCAGGTATGGCCTCACAAGTCTTGGTCTACCCACCACATGTTTATCAAACTCAGACAAGTGCCTTTTGCAGTGTGAAGAAACTGAAAGTCGAGCCCGGCAACTGTGTTTACCATGAAAGAGCCTACCCACGGACTTATTTGAATGGTAGAACCCTTGGCATCGCTCACCCAACGAAACTAGCGCCTTTATTTCAGTCAAGAGAAGCGGCGGGCGGCAGACCGCGTGGCGGGCAGGACTTTTCGTTGCAAACGGTTGCTGTGAGAGGTGTGCAGCGTGCGCAGCCTACAGCGACAACACAGCCCCAGGACAGGGCTGTCCCCTCCAAGGGAAAGGGGCTAGAACATCAGGACCGAGGGCGGGGAAGCAGCAGTGGAGCTTCAGGGGGAGTCGGAGGGGGCAGGGGAGAGGGAAACGGTTGTAGAGGGGGAGGTACTGGTGGAGAGGCGAAAGGAGGTGGAGAGGAAAGTGGAGGTGGTGGTGGAGGAGGAGGAGGTGGTGGAGGGGAGGACGAAGGGGACGGGGAAGATTGCGGAGGTTTGAATTTGGCAGAAAGCTCCCAGCGATGCGGACTGAAACGTAAAAGTGAGGAATTGGAGAACTTGGGGAGCGCCATGCAGATAGTGGAGGACCTGTCCATGTTGCCTGCGATGTTGCAAACGAATGTGGGAAACCCGGCGGCGGTGGCCGTTCCGGCGGGAGTAGCGGGAGCGCCTGCAAAGCAAGGGGCCGGGGGAGGAGACGGAGACTACCAGCTGGTACAGCACGAGGTGCTGTGCTCTATGAAGAACACGTATGAGGTTCTCGACTTCCTGGGCAGAGGCACGTTCGGCCAGGTGGTCAAGTGCTGGAAGCGGGGCACGAACGAGGTGGTAGCAGTCAAGATCCTGAAGAACCACCCATCATACGCGCGGCAGGGCCAGATCGAGGTGAGCATCTTGGCCCGTCTGAGTGGCGAGAACGCCGACGAGCACAACTTGGTGCGGGCCCTGGAGTGCTTCCAGCACCGCAGCCACACCTGCCTAGTGTTCGAGATGCTGGAGCAGAACCTGTACGACTTCCTGAAGCAGAACAAGTTCAGCCCGCTGCCACTCAAAGTGATCCGGCCCATTCTACAGCAGGTGGCCACGGCCCTGAAGAAACTGAAGGCCATGGGCCTGATTCACGCCGACCTTAAGCCGGAGAACATCATGTTGGTTGACCCAGTGCGGCAGCCATATCGAGTGAAAGTGATAGACTTTGGCTCAGCGAGCCATGTCTCAAAAGCAGTGTGCTCCACGTACCTCCAGTCGCGGTACTACAGGTATGGACCTTTTTTTTTTATTTATTTAAATCTCTTGTTCTAAAAATACTGTCCCACAGACCTCCAGTATATGAGATTAATGTGCCATGAAAGACCTCACACTGCTGCTTTTCTAACCCCACCATGCTGTGTGTAGTTTCTTTTTTGGCTTTGAACTAACAATTTGCTTAAATCAAAAGATGAGCTGTTTTCAACAACATTCCTATCTTGGGCATTGCCCTGTGGAGTTGTTGACATAGAAATGTCTTTAGTGAAAAATGACATCCTTTTTTTCACTCAAGGGCCACATACTAACCTGTTAAAAGTTTGAACCCATGATGTCCATGGCAGGGGGTAACAGCCATTCATTTCTCCTGTCCATGGGAAAGGAAATGGTGTTCTGAAAACAGACGCTAACACAATGGACTGGAGGGCTGCAGGCAAAAAAAGAAAGGGAGGGGGAAAAAAAAGTAACATTGGTATCTTGAGTTGTGTAATTGCACATGAGAAGAAAATAGGAGGAATGAGCAAGGCAAATTCTTCAGCTGTGCACGCCTGCACGGTCTCGGCCAAATTGTGCTTTCAACCCTACCTTGAAAGCAGCAGCCTCACATGCCAGCATTGCATTGCATTGCTTATGTTAACAGGAGTGCCTTGTTTCTGGCCCGGCAAATGGAAAACTCTGTGAAAGAATTACCCTTGGCAGCAGTTTAAGGTTGTCTTCTGCTGTTTCTTTTTTTTTTTTTAACTTGGGTTCAGAAAAGGGGCCTGTGATGATATCAAGCATTATGTAACTCCTCATAAATGACCCACTTCGTTGTTTGTGATTGTACCCCATGCTGAGAACTTTACAGTTTGGTGCGAGTGTTTACATGGCACTCACAGGGTTGCCTTCTCGAGCAGTCCTAGCAGGGAGAGAACAACACATTGGTGTGTGTGTGTGTGTGTGTGTGTGTGTGTGTGTGTGTGTGTGTGTGTGTGACCGGAAGGCCTTTGTCCATAAATAGAAATGACATGCCTTTGCATGCTGTGCTGCCAAACAGCCTATAGTCTTGTTCTATGGCCTTGCTTGAGTCCAACCCCAACTGCTTTTAATGTCTTCATTGTTCACTAACAAATAGTCCTAACCAGTACTTATTCCTCGGTTAGACAGAGATCCCATTTTTGTCAACGCTCAATCACACCATTGAATTGACTTTTTGTGTGTAGCTTTTCTTAAAAGTAGCCATGGTCAGAGAAGCATAGGCAGCATTTGGCATGCCTTACTTTTAGTAAGCTGAAAACTGTTTTTTTTTTTTTTGTTTGTTTGTTTTTTTACATTAGTTAACAGAGAGCAGGTGGTGACCAGTTGGCTTGGACAAAGTCATATTATTTACATCTTATAGTCGAAAGGCCTTTGAAAGCCTTTCTGTTGGCCTCAAGAACACGTCTCCAAAGAGTCACGACCATGAGGTTTATGAAGCCTTGCATTTACTCATGTGAAACGCTAAATGTTCTCTGTCATTGCTTCCTGGTTTCCACATCATGCAATAGGTTATTATTATACAGTGCTGTGTAGACTGCAGGGGCAGGGTGTGATTAGGTGTAATTAGACTACCTTTATTGGATACTTCAGACTCTGATCACATTTTGTATTATATTACCTAGACTGTTAGACAAGTTATGTTACCTTTTGTAAGAATGCATTTTCCTGCTTCCTTAGAAATGGCCTAGATTTTGCAGGCTCAAATTTGGATGCAAACAGCTCAATATATTCAATATATGTTTTTGAACGCTTGATGTGAATTTGAAGTGCTTCATTTACTCCTTTTTTAATATGACCTTCACATAAATGGGTCGTAGCTTATGGTAGGTGAGCTTACGGATCCAACTCTGAGAGGCTCCTGTGTTGTTTATGGGATTGCAGAGCTCGTTTAGTGATACTCCTTGCTGGCCCGAAGCACTTCTTAACATGCAAAGATGAGCCACACAACGCTGCAGGGGCATGACAGTCTCGTGACTTGCATACAGTGTCCTCCTCAGAGACTCCCAGAGAGACACAAACAGATCCTCAGTTGCTTTTCGGGTCACACAGGATTTCTGAACAGTACCCTTTTTTTATGGTCACCGCTGGGGGAAAGAAATCTGCTCTTGGCAGATATGTGTGTGTATGTGTCTGTGTATCATCTCCGAGGTTCTCATGACTGAATATAGACATGCATGTGTTATGTCTAACAAACATTGAATTGCCTTACTTATTTAGTGGAATTGTCCCTTGCTCATGTAGAGTCTACTAGTTAAATCATGACAGCTTGGAAACATTTTATTATAGATTTTGTTTTCTTGCAAAGTTATTGCAGTACAGAATATAATCATTTTTATTTTAGAATATTTGTTTTATACTTTGATGAAAAATCTGATTAGCAATGTCTTTGATGTCTAATTCCTTTTATGAATATCAAGGCCATGTCAAAATTGTATCAGATCCGTGTAATTTTTTGTTCAGGTACTTGTTTTAGCCCAATGGTTTTGCCTATGATCTAATGATCGGTGACATTTTCCCATGGCACAACTGAAGCCCTCCACACCCATACAGAAAGCTTCCTGTATAGGAGGCCAGCTGTAAGCCCTTTGAATTCTTTTGGTTGCTACATAGAAGCAGGTTTGGTATCGTAGCATGAGTCACCAGGCTAAAAATTGATTTGTGTCACCCCATTTAAAACCTCTTCAGCGCGTCTTTCATGTCCCAGGCCGGAATCCCTTACTGTATACCACATAAACTGCTGCCAAACCACTTTCATCTAGAGAAGTTGCTTGTGGTCTCAAGAGCGCATCCACTACCGCAGCCAAACATCTTGACATGATACTGAAACACCAACACACCAAAAACAGGTGACTTCAAATATGACTGAATTTTACAAGAGACCCATAAAGGTTCTATATTTATCTTCTAAGAATGCATATATGCGCATAAGCTCTTATAATAACCTGGGTACAAAAATATAGAAGGCTTTACATTCCTGTTTCCATGTGCCATTATTATTTTCCGACACATGGAAACAAAAAGCACACACACAGATCGTATAGGGGGGTAAACTTGTGCTATTTTCCTCTGGAACTAGGCAGTGTCATGGATAGCAACCCCACGTAGTTCCAGGTGCTTAATCCACAGAAGCCTTCGGTGCTGCCACTAAGATTAAATCTAGTTTTTGTCTGGCTGGGCCCCATGCCCCAACCCTTCAGTGGCACCCCATACCTCACTAACTGGCACATTGGTGCGTGAGTGCCATGACCACAGCAGAGCAGTTCTGGCTGCAGAAGGCCAGATGCATGTTTGCACAGTTACTCTGCAGCCAAATGTTGAGAAAGATATGGTGTGTACTCTAGGTGTACAGCCAAAACTAGGGGAAAAAAGACATAAAACAAGGAGTACTTTCTGTAGGTGAACTCAAATTATCATGTTTGCCTGGAGCTAAATGTTTCTTGAAGCAGCTGACCAGGCTGAAAAAGAATAGTCTTTCTGCACTGAATTTGATTTGCCCCTTTAGTCCGACTCTGCAGAGCACAGGCTAGATAGTTGTGGGTGCTTTTATAGTTCATCAGCTCCAGCATATTAGCATAGCTTGAATCATTTGAGTCTTGTAATACCAGGGGGAAGAGTTTTGGATATTGAGTAGGAGGGTAATGGTACCGTAGGAAACAAAGGTAAGAAGGAAGATCTGAGCTGTTTGATTACATTTTTCCATGCAACCTGCAGTCCATTTGGTTAAGATTTGAATGATTCATAACACTGTTCCCTAGATGATGACTTACATAGGCCTTGTATGCAAAAAGAAAGATTGTATCTTTTTTTTTTTTTTTCCCCTCCTCCTGCCCCTATTGTATGACTATTCTCGGTGACCACAGTGCTCTGGAACAGGCTCTTGATGTTTCTCTACTTGAGCGGAAACATCATGCTCCTGACAGATTAGACTTACAGACATTCAGTCCTGTCATCTTGCCTTCAGAAAGCCCCCATGATCGGTCGTAGCTGTTGGGTCACCTTATATAGGCTGCTTGTGGTCATCGTCCTTTTGTCATCACTGTAGCTCGTGAGCAGAACATTTTGTAGCGCGGAAGCGTGACATTTTTTCTCCGATTCTGTTTGTCTTCAAACTTAAAGGGGGCCTCAGAGTGGGAGAAGTGAGCTGACTGGGAGCTTTTCAAACAAGAGTTCAACTGCAGGAAATGCTTTGGATGCTTCATTGTTGTGGTTTTGTCAAAGCAGAGGGGTCTGATGAGTGTGTACTCTGGTAAACTCTGCCACATTTGAGTATGTCTGATGTAAAAACAGATTGCTCCGCTCACAAGTACATACTCATACCGATGCATACATAAGAAGCCTACAGACTGATGCGCATTCTCAAACGGACTTTCCACAGATTGTTTTGCTTATTCAAATAGCCCTGTTTCCGCATAACTCAAAATTCTTTAGATTTACTGTAAACTACCAGTGACACTCAACAAAGTTAACTTGAGACCATCTTAACCAAAAGAAAGTTTATTAAAGATTATTGTAGCCATGGAGGCCTTCTCTGTTGTGCGTTATTTGAGATTCTACATCCACATACTAGGTGGATGTAAATCTTAACTGCTGTAGACAGGGCCACTTTTTCTCATTTGAAATCACATTTCTTTTCCTTCTGGTCAGTTGTAGGGAGAGTGTATTTGACGAGATTTCTTTACTTGTACCATAGAACTTACATAGAACATACTAGCATACATTTGAGTCAGGCTAACCAAGCGGTCGTTCATTTGAACGTGACTGCCACCACACAGTCTTCTTTGTTTATGGAGTTCCTGTGCAGCAGGTGGAAAGGACTTGTGCGATCAGCTCCGCAACCCTACAGCTCATGGATATGCTGTGTGTGGTGGATGAGTTGATCCATCAGTTCAAGACCCCCCCCCCCCATATCACTTCATTCCCATCTTCCTGGGCCTCCCTTCCCCCACGCATGCCCAGCGCGTGACATGATAGTGATCCTCTCCTGACACTAGTGGTTAGAGCCTCAAGCAAGGGGGTGGGGTGGGGCAAGAGGGGTGTAGAGTGGAGGGGAGGTGGGCAGAGCCCGAAATAACCAGCGGGAGGACGGCCAGAGCCGCTTTGACTTCTATAGATGGTTAGGCTCGCTGGCAGCCGCAGGGAAATGCTGGAGAGCAGGAGCGGGATCGCGCCAGCCTGCCACTTGTTCAAGGTCAACGTCTTCCAACGTCAGCTGTTTTGTATTTGCTTTCAGAGAAGGGGAATATACTTAGCTTTCAGTTTGCCAGGGGGAGGCGCAGGAAGAGGGCAAGGGGGTGAGGTTAGAGGATTTCGGGGGTGCGTTTAGGGGTACCCTGATATTTTGAAAGGGGGGAAAAAAACTCCTCACTTACAAATCACATTGGCTTAAAATCAACATGAGTCTTCTACCCATGCGTCAGTCTCCTTAATTAAAATCCTAAAATGAGGGTGTTGATGACTAGTTGTGAGAATCAATGATGAATTGCTTTCCTAAAAAAACAACACTTGAATATTTCATCTCTGTTTCTCTTCAGCCCAGAAAAGTTCTGGAATCTATTTATAAAAGAGAAATTGGACATGAAAGCCTACAATTATTGTCAGTGAATTTGTTAGAGGCACTTTTCGTTCTGCCTTAAATGTGGTTCTTCTTATTACAGAGGTTCAAAGAAATCTGTTGAAACGTTTCCCAGCTCTCTTGTGTGAAATATGTGTGTCTGTGTCCACACGTCCGTGTAAGTGTTTTATAAGTTTGTGAAATATGTGTGTGTCCATGTCTGCGCGTCTGGGTTGTGTGGATTGTGTGTTCACTTTGCATGTAGAGCCACCGTGTTCTAGCACACGGTGCACTTATCAACATCTGAACTCTGATAACCGATTTGCTATTACGCCATTTATACGTCTAAAAGTGGCAGTTGACCTGTGCATATTTGTAGTGTGTGTATGGTAAATTGAAACGTCAGCATTCTTTATCTTAGGAACTTGTTAGTATACTGTAGATTTCCTATAGTGGTCTGTTGTTGTGTGCCTAAGAGGTGACTTGGATTTGTTTCTGTGAGGGTGCTGTGTTTCACAGAGAGGCACCCTCATCAATCATTCATCAAGACCTGCCACTCAACTTGCTTATGTTGGCAACGCAGTAAACAAAACCAATCAGACATTGTCCTACAAGGGCAACAAGGTACATTTATCCGGTCACTTAATTTATTGTCTTTTAAAAATGTTCGTTTGTGTTGGGAGCGGTTAGAATGCCAGTTCAAGGTTTGTTTCTCCTCCATCATTTCTTTCACACACCCCACAGTATTTTTTTTTTTTATTATTATTATTCAGTGTGTTCCAAAAATGTATTTCATATTTAGAAACGACCGAATATTTGAGCAAATGTAAAACAATATCCAGCTTTGCGTGTAGGCAGCAGGCAATCCATAGGCTAGGGTCTGTGAGGATGCCGAAAACAAAACACACGGTCACCTAACCAGCACTGCATCATGTTTCAAGGCCTCTTGTTGTCATGGATGCAGATTGTCCAGGCTTTTTCGGGGGTTGTTGGTGGCTTATGTTGCTGGGGCCTTGGTTACTAATAACTGTGTGCAAATAAGGAAAGACCAGCTGCTCAGTTTGAGTGGCATGACATCACTTCCCATCCCACTTCCTGTACATATAATTCACAAAGTGTGACTTCCACTGTAATTGACTGTGGTGGGGGATTAGTGGGGACTTGCCCTGTAGAGTCTGCTTTAAAAGAGGGAAGGAACAAAATAGCAGATATGGGGGTTGATCTTGAATATGAAAATGTGGTCAGTCTGACCAAGAAAACGATGTTGCCATGCCAGTATTGCTGTGTAGATGAGTGAGATTTGTAGTTGAAGCCTGTACTATGGTCATACTACTGTGTTTAGAATCACACAAACACCAACATACACTGAATTCACCTAACATAAGTAGTCCTAGCATATTAGTTGGCATATTATTATTTTTGCCTGAGTAAAGCACTGTTGGCCTTCTAGCCAATTTGAATGTTCTGCAGACTGTTGCATGCCATGATGGCTCAGCAGTTTGGTACTGCGGCTTTGTCTAGTCCAGGCCTCCATATTTAAGCATTAGCAGCGTTTTAACCGTGGACATAATTTTAAAGCAAACCTCTCCTAGTTCAGTAGGAGAAAGCATTCACATGCCTATATGAATACCAAATAAGCTGTCAGCGGTTAGAAATTATGATCTGTCAATTGCTTACTGCCTAATGCATAGTCAGTTTATAACCAAACAGCCCCCAAGCCAGATTGATGACCACCTGACTTTTCAGTGGTGCCTGGGGACTTGTGCTAGTCGGCACAAGACTAATCTGAAGCTGCAGAGCCGCAATGTCTACCTCACTTGTCGCCAGGAGTTCGCTAGGCTCGAGGTCGAGCTCACAGTAGCCAGGACTTAAGAGTAAACATTGTCCACACTAGAATTCCCCTGTTGGTTTCATATTTTGGCCCTGGGAACCACCAGAATTGTTAAGCAAAAGGAAAAACATGTTTTGATGTTTATTGGGGTTTTTGAAAATTTTCATACATCTTTTCTCTGCATCCTTTTTTTTTTTTTTTTTTTGGATGGTTTTGATTTGGGTTAGCGATGCATGGCAATGCCTCCCAGCAGATGTGATGAAGGCCTTGAGTCAGCCTGAGTTTTGGGAGATCGGGGAAGGGCATTCTTGGCAGGAGTGTGAAGCACGCTTTCTGTAGCCATGTGATTACTGGTCATTTATTTTAACAAGGCTTGGTTTCCACTGCCTGGTAGGAAGCCAGTGTAAGTAGCAAGCTATTTCTCCTGACCCCTTGTGAAGGAAGTTTACTTGAAATTTAAATTATTTATCCTAATGCACCCAATCCAGGCTTGTTTTAAAAAACAAGTATATACAGTGTCTTTGCAATCAGTTTTACTTATTCAAGGTCGTTCTCAATTTCTTTTAAATTCTTCTAGAGGTTAAATAATAACACATTTTTTTTCATTTTGATATGTTCAAGCTTGGAACTCAGGAGCCCTAACCAAATCCCAAAAGTGTTGCTATGGTGGTAAACAGCCTACCTCACCTCTCGTCCTCTCTCACCTGCAGTTTGACAGTGATGTTAGTAAGGTGTTTACATGCATCCCACTCTGTTCCTTTCTGACTGTGGTTTGGAAAGAACAGACTTCCTGTTGCCCGTCTCTGACTGGAAATAGCAGTAGGGGCTTCAGTGCAGCAGGTCTGGGGTTTTTCCAGTAAGTGGGAGGACTGATTTGCAGCAGATTGAAGAAGAAAAGCACTATGTCATTAAACCGTTTTTGGTAGGGGGTCGGGGGTGGAGATGTAAGACTAAGGGGGGACAGGGGGTGCAGAAGCTTTGCAGATATGGTCCAAGTGTCTCGTTAGGCCCCGGTGTTTTGTCTGCAATGGGTTTTGATTTAATTGAATACTTTGTGCTCCACTGGGCAGCGAGTTGGCTGGGCTTTGTCGTGGCTGCAGCGCCTCACTGAAGTGTCCTGGATGGCGGAGACAATGGCGGGGTGAGAGTGTGCCGCTTGGGAGAGGGAGGAAACAAGGGTCAGCTGTGGCGTGCAAAAGACGGGGGCCTCTGTGTTTGGCGCTCACGGTCCTTTCCTGGGTTTTCCCGCCTAAAGAGGCTCCTTCCTTTTTTTTTCTCAGTCTCTCTTTTTTTTTCTCTCCTTTGAGTTGAAACAGCCTCCCTAATTCCATAATAAAGCCAGAACCGTTACAGAGCCCACCATGAGAAAAAATTATGTAATTCAGCTTCCGTTAAACGGTTTGCAGAGACTGAATGGAGTTAAAATAAGCATGAAGAAACTTAGTTTTGACACTTTTTCTTTCTCTCCCCTGTGCCCTTTTCAAGCCAAGCTGTTTGGGGTTTTCCCCCTCCTCTTACAGTTCTGTCCGTGGAACCAGAGCAGAGGCATTTTTTTTTTGTCTTTTTTGTGTGTGAGTGAGTGTACGTATGTGCGTGCACGGGTGTGTGTGTGTTTGTGAGTTAGTGAGCCTGGGTGAAGTTGGATATTTGCACAGTAGAATCAGCCTTAGCGTGTTTGGCTTTTAGGACTGAAACGGAAGTGGCGTCTTTTCTCTTTAGGGAGAACAGTGCATCTTGTTCCAGCTTGTTTAAAAAAAAACTTCTACAGAGAGGGAGCTAGAGCGTGAGAGACTAAGGCAGACCGAGAGGGAAAAAATTCTGTATTATGTAATTTTTTGAACGGGCGTATGCTAAAATGCATGATGAAGGAGTCGCACTATAATCATAGATGGCTATTTGAGTCTGGGTGTTTTTTCCCTGCTTTAATGGGTTATCTCTTACACATTCTTGTTTGTTTTCCAGATCCAAAGGGCAGGCGGTGGGCCCCTGTGCCACAACACTAACCATTAATCTCACTGACTGTGAACTATGAACCGTGAATCTTGTTTGCTGCATTGAGTGCATTTAATGGCCGCACTAACCTTCCCTGTCTTTCAGCATTGTGAGAAAGAGGAACTAGGTTAGATATGCTGACGGTAGCATCATCTTATGGTTTACCGTAGCCTACCTGGACCCAACCGCTTGAAATAAAACTAGTTGAGAAATAACACTGTATAAATATTGATGTGAAGGTTTTTGCCATCAGTCTACTGTGTGTGTGTGTGTGTGTGTGTGTGTGTGTGTGTGTGTGTGTGTGTGTGTGTGTGTGTGTGTTTCCACAGTAATGGTTGGGGGAAGACAGATTGGTTTGGTTAGGTTGGTGGCTGTGGGGTGGTCATGTAAGCCCTGCTGACTGGGTGGAGTCCCTCTGTCCCGGTGAATAATTTAGGCCACAGTGGGAGTCTGTGGCATTATGTTTCCCAACCTAGACCGCGTCAGGCCTGAAAGACGCTCTTGTTGTTTAGACGGAGATGCTGAGAGGGGAAAATATGTCTACAGCTTTGTGGAGGAAAAAAACAAGAGACCACTGCTACCTTTTCTGCAGTTTCTCTGATTTTACTTGTTATAGGCTAGGTATGTTTGAGTAAAATTAGTACAAACATATACAAAGATTGTAACAGACCATTTATTTGTAGAAAATGAAAAACGGGTTAGGTTAGCTAAAACATTAGGCTAGCATTGCTCTTTCTAAATGGATATGATCTTGTTTTCTTTGTGTCATTAGAGGTCTGAAAGGGCGGTGTCAGTTTTGTTATTTTGACCATTTTTTTGTTTTCTGCAAATAAATGCTCTAAATAACAATTTTATTTGGCATTTGAGGGAACATTTTAAATTATACAAAATTTTCCATTCTACATGTGTAAATAGTGAAATCGGCAAACTTATCCTTTTGCAGTGGTCTGTATTTTTTTCTGGAGCGATAGTTATTGTGCAACAAAACGGGATAAGTCAGCGTGCTAAATTTGTCTGTTTTGTACTGGTCACTGTGACTGTGGTCAGTGTAAATGCTGACACAGGCAAGCTACACCGCCCTCTAAGACTGGACTTGTGTCACAGAGACCTTCTGGGTGTTGCTTGGTACCTGGATCAGTTCACACTGGGTAGTCAACGCAGACGCTGAGACTATTTTAGGGCCATGAGGTCATGGCCATGAATAAATGATGCCTATTTAGTTTTTCCTGCTGAGATGCATAGGCCCTCTGCAAGCTGACTACATTCTATTGTGTTTATGTCTGTTAGTCTGTTTCTGTGTGTATGTGTTAGTGCTGTCAACTTTGAGACAGTCAATTTTTGTTATTTTTTGTAATATTCAGACCTACGCTTTATTTGGATTTGTGTCTTGTTCTGGGCTTTTTAATAATAAGTACAGCCGCACACATAGTAATGAGAGATACTGTTGGCTTTACTTGTCTATGTAAGCAAGGTGGAAAGAGAGGGGTTTATTTTCAGTTTGGGTTGAGTTTTATTTTAGGGCTATCTTTGATCTCTCTGGCTGCACATTGGCAGTAATGGGAAGCTTGCTAGTAATGTTAGGCTCCTCGCCTCTCCTCCTCTCATCCCTCTGGAATAGCTGCTGACCGCGCCGCTGTCTGTGGGATATCAGCGCAGCAGATGTTTGTGGTGATGAACCGCCTTCCTTTTTCCCGGCTTTTCAGGGACTCCTTCCCACAAGGTCATGGAAAGGAAGTGCTCGTCCCCCCGGCTGTCTGCAGGATCCGGTTCTTTATTGTGCCTTTGCCGTTTCCCAGACCTGCCGCTGAGTGAGCTTGTGAGCACTCACCACGGCACACTGCGCACTCTGGAGCACGAAGCAACAAGGCACCCCTCAGCAAGAATTGCTGTGCCTGGACCAATTCAAACCCTATGCCAGTCACAGCAAAAAAGAGAGAGAGAGAGAGAAAGCTGTGTTTGCTGGTCCTCTCCATGGACCAGCGGTGCTTTTTTTTTTTTTTTTTTTTTTGTACCAGGGTGGTTCCCTGGCACAGGCTTGCGGTTCCGTGATGTGCCGTATTTTTCAGTCCGTGCCCAGTTGTCTGGGCGAGATGCCTGCGCTCCCATTTTGACACCATGGAGCGCTGTTGCTGCTAGCCTCAGCACTTTGGTTCAGCTCGTTGGCTTTAGCCTAACCCCAGGCACATGGGGAAATTGGGGGGCCTTTCACTTTGCTGCATTATGCTTGTTAGGCTAGTTTCAGAAGCCCTCGAATGTGTACCCTTCATAAAGGAGCGTTTGTTATGTGACACCACCATATCAAAATGTGGAAGTTTTATAATCTCCCTTCCTGTGTTAACATGCAATGTTCAAACAGTATCAGATTCGTCTGATTGTTCACCGATACGTTCAGTTCCTCCAATGTAGATATAGCATCCTGATGGATTGGTAGAGAATGGCGACTATTTCTGATCATAGGTTTGATATCGATCATATCGGAGAGAAAAGGAACTTCTGACTGTGCAGCTGAAACAGCAGTGAACTGAAGAACTCTCTCTTATCTGTCTCTTTGGTGTTCTGCTGAGAGTGAACACGCTTTATGCTAAGCTGTGAAGTCCTCAGCATTAGCGATGCCTTTCTATGAAATGGCCCCCAGCTGCAGTAGATTAGTATGCCACTCTCTGGAAGAGCTGAAGTGACTTAGAGCATATAGACTCCATTAGCCTCCAACTTTGAGGTGGATACTGAGCCAGACAACTGGCTAACAGCGTTATGGATCCATTAGTCTGGTCTGGGATTGAAAAAGATGAGTTGGGAACGGCTGAAGGTGTGATGATGGCGCATAATGCTTTCTCCTCTCAGCGTTCTTGATCTAGTGTACAACTATCTTGGGAATGAAAAGCCGAGTCCTGCTGATAGATGTCTGTGACGGCGCCTCGATGACTTTGTTCGTAGGATGTCATAGGGGCACCTGATCTCGCTGCTGATTAATCTTTCATATGAGAGGCGCGAGACATGGATGGATCCATTCAGAGACCTAGCTGTGTTGGCACACCTGTGTGGTGGTAATAGTCACATGCAAAGACACACACACATATACACACACGCATACATGGGGCAGCATGTGTGTGAGCTTTATCGAGATGTCCTCTCCTCAGTTGCTTAATGGCCCTTACATCACATTCTCCAGATAAAAGGAGTCACCAGAGAGATGTTCTACCCAGAAACACTGAATGAGAGGAGAGGTGGAGGGGTTTTGTCGTCATGGCAATGGGCACAATCTCATTGCAAACCAATGGCGTAACCACCCTCCCTCAACAGCCCCCCACCTAACCCTCCCCAATCCCTCCTTGTTTTTGTCTCCTTGGCTCTCCGCTCTGATTAACACCTCCAAAGCGGAGTCTGACTCTGTGTTGACTCAGAGCTCCCCTTAATGTTTTTACACGGCTGCGGATAAGCTACCCATGGACACATGATCCAAGGTTTACCGTCCAGATAATCAGATACTGTTGTGGTAGACTCCTCCTTAGTCAAACCTAAGTCAGTCCCAGAGCGTGGCAGGAGGAAACCTCAAGACAACTGACTTTGCTAAGAGCCACCACCCCTTCCCCTTCCAGGGCATTTTTCTTGTCTGCGTTTGAGAGTAGGATCCCATGACACGACAGGAGGCCCCTGTTTTTTGTCCCATGTCCCATTTGCTCCAAAGTCTTAAAGGAAAACTCATTTCTCCTCTAACAGTGACCTTACCACTGTCTGTCCCCCTCTGTACACATGTTGGGGTGGCAGGACCTTCTGAAGTGGGTGTTATCAGTCTACAACAAGCCAGCACCCAATGCCTGTGTATAGGTTTTAATGACAGTCCACCCCCGCTAACTCGCTCTTAATGAGCCTAGGTTGCTCTCTCGGGTGTGCTGCTGAAGGTAGCTACAGAGCTTTTGTTTTGATTACTTTAGTTTTAATTAGTCTGCTTAGGAGGGCCTTGTGAGTCTCTGAGGGGGGTGTCAGCGAACCCTGTTACAATTTATTTGGCTTCATGACTGATCCATCAATGTTTGCTTTCTTTTCCTTTGTAATCTTTGAAGCTGTCCTTACTAGCTTTAGTCATAATTGTGGCAAAAATGACAAACTTTTTATGAAAGTGTTTAGCATACATCAGGTCTGTGTATCTCCCAAATGCTTTGATTTGAGTTCTAAGCCCTTAAGCCTATAGCCTAGTTCATTTCACGGAACTGATGTTTCCTTTGGTGTTCTTGCTGAGCTAAATTTAGATATGGTGATGGACAGCACGCAGCTCAAGCACCCTGGTGTCGATGTAGCATTTTCTGCGAAAGCCTGCTTGTGGTCTAATGCATAAATAAAGACAACCAACCATGGCACACAATGCACAAAGCCCCGTATTAAATAGACCCCAGTGTAATGTCTGGTTTGTCGCTGTCTGATTTGGAAACCACTCCCGAGTTGTGGCCTGAAGCTTATCATGTATGTATGCCAGCTGGGTGCCGATATTATGAGGTGTTATACTAGTGAGGGCTTGGTGCGCCCCACCATCCCATGTAGGTACTCTCTAGTGAGGTGTGTGTGTGTGTGTGTGTGTGTGTTTATGTGTGTGTTTGTCAGGCAGACTGGCAGACAAACAGAGGTCCTCTGTTTCTGTGTATTTTCCACCAGGGGTTATGCAACCCCTACCTTCATATTAAGTCACTAACAGCATACGTTAAGCCCTAAATGGCTTTGCATGCAACCCTAACGAGACACCTCATAGTGATCTAACCCGCTAACTTGATCTTGATCCCCCCCCCCCCCCCCATCCTGTTTCCTTAAACCCCCCTTTTCCCCATGATCGCAATGTTGCCTTGAGGTCAGCACAGATGTGGAAACCTAGCATTAGCAACCAAATTGTGGGTCTTCGGGACATGACCAGGTGCCCGACTACGTAGAGAGATACCTTATCATCGGTCAGGGACATCCACCCTCTGGAGTGGTGCTGCTTTGATCATTCCGTGCCCCCTTTTCATGTGCCCAATCTGTGGCAGAGATTGAAATGGGACGTCAGCAGTGCTATCGGTCCACCAGAAGACGTCGAAATGGCTTAAATTATTTCCATCTGGCCTGAAGGGCAGGGAGCCAGCGACTCACCTGGCGCTAAGTCTTCCAAGAGCTCTGTGTGTGTTAGTAAGGGCAGGCGGGAAGTTCGAGAGAGAGACAGAGAGAGAGAGAGGGAGAGAGAGAGAGAGAGAGAGAGAGAGAGAGAGAGAGAGAGAGAGAGAGAGAGAGAGAGAGAGAGAGAGAGAGAGAGAGAGAGAGAGAGAGAGAGAGAGAGAGAGAGAGAGAGAGAGAGAGAGAGAGCACATCTTGTACCATTTGGAATGGAAAGACAAGTTCTCCTTCTTCTCTCAACCTCTCCCTCTCTCTTTCCTTTTTTTTCCTTCTCTCTCTCCTGTTCTCTTTTTTCCCATCTGTGTGTCATCTGGCCTGATGGCCACAGCCCTGCATGTTCCATTATTCCCTATGGATTAAGCCTAGCTTTTATAAATAGTCCAGTGAATAAAGAGGTTAAAATATTAAATGTTTCAAGGCCCCACAGCTGTTGTCCCTCTCACATTTTTTATAGCCCAGCTAAGTCCAGCTGTATGAAACACAAGAGTGCCAACTTACAGCGTTTGTCTACGTGTGTCTTTCTGCGTCTCTACAGTGTGGGACAATAGAGCCTCTAACGGGTCTGTATTAATGTGTAGCTGTTCCTCTTCATCTGTAAAGGATGTACAGCAAAGAGTACAGGATCTCCTTTGGCTCTCTGGAACACGATTAGTTTTCTGAGATATCGGCACTCACATCTCTCATGGAAACTCTAGGATGGACATCTGAGCTCCAACAGCTATGAGGTCTAAAGCCACATGCTGCAGTTCAATGTATGTACATGTTTGCTATGGCCATTTGTCTCTCCAAAGGCATCCCTCTCTCCCTACACACACTGAAATAACTCCTGCATCCGTCCGCCTTTAGCCCGTCGGCCGTTTTTAACACCGGTATAATTACTCTCGCCAGATGACATTTCCATTTCGCGAACTTCTCTTTTGGGCTCAGGGAGGCCCCAGGAAATGCATGTGGAAAGAAATGCTCGTGAGTGGCCCAGCTAGTGGGTACCATTGGCACCATACCGTACTGAGTGTTGGGGCCGGTAAAGCTCAATGCGTAACCACACCGGGGCCGGCTTACACGCGGCCTTAGTTAGCTCAGCTGCACCGGGCCTCTGTTACAGGAGTAACGGCGGAGTGGCTGTCAGACTGACTTAGCAGAATGAGCGCTGACACGGCCAATGCGTCACATCCACCGGCCAGAGCTCACGCGGAGCCGGGCGGGTTAATACCACTCAGAGGGATCACTGCCACGATCTGTCGCTAAGCAGCAGTGGCTTCTCCCATTGCCATGGTCACGCTTACATAAAAGACAGACAGAGAGAGAGATGGGGAGGGGCGGGGGGAAGAAAGAACGAGGGCAAGCTGCAAGCGGCTGTGTTTGTAGGCGGTTGAGCTGCCTGGCTGACCTCCTAACCCTTCATATGGGCCACAGGGACGGGGGTAGGAGAGGGCATGAAGCCCAAGCCGATGCTCCAGAGAGCATCACGCAACCTCCAGTGACCCGCAGCCTATGGCACTGGGGCTGCGTCATCGCCGATTTATTCCCTCCAGACGCATTTAAGTGGGATACTGCTTCCATCTGGCCCCATCAGTGCCTTTGCCTTTCCTCACCGGACATTGCTAAGGGCTCAGGCCATAAAAGCCTGAGCCGTCTGTTTGTTTGCCTGCTCCCCGTGTCACGACGGGTCGTATAACATCGCATCTCTCCACACTAAAGTCAACCATGTGATAACCTGCCAGACCTGCTACCCTCAGGGGGCACAATGATGTGCCCAATGTTTCCAGAATAAAACACACACAGGCACACACTCCCCTTGCTGATGGCCTTTGTGATGGGCAGATGCGGCGGTGGCCGCGGTGCCATCAGCCTCAGCAGCGGGAGCGTTCCTGTTTCGCCGGTGAAAGGCCAGAGCTTCATACCCCCCACGCTCACTCACTGTTGTTTGGTTTATGTGTGTGTGTGTTTTTTTTTTCTCTGCAGGGCTCCGGAGATCATTCTGGGGCTGCCGTTTTGTGAAGCCATAGACATGTGGTCGCTGGGCTGCGTGATCGCCGAGCTCTTCCTGGGCTGGCCACTCTACCCTGGGGCCTTGGAGTATGACCAGGTACAGTGATGAACACAAATACACGCACACACACACACACACACACACACACACACACACACACACACACACACACACACACACACACACACACAAATAAGTGGTATTCCTCTCTGAGCCACTCTCACCAGCTGACACGTCATACATATACACATTTATACACAATGTTTATATACTCACACGCAACTTTCCCTCAAACTTCCATAGTCATTTCATATAGCATGCATTGATCAGATCAATCTTAATGTGACGTTTCTTGCATCAGTTGATATAAGTTGTGGCTGAGTAAACAGAAAACTAAGTGGTATTACTTTTGGTTCATCTTGGGAATTGATGTTTGAGTATACTTGCTCAGTACCAACACGGTATCCAAATATTTTTCAGCAATTAATAGTTTGCGACACATAGCAAACACATTTCCAAACAGTGAAAAAGATTGCTCCCATGTCAACAGCAGAGATGACATCACCTTGTCTAGACACAGAGGCTAGCGGAGACTACTAAACAGCCTCGGGGGGATGCTGGAGGGATAAGAGAAGACACCTGTTTCCAGCCATTTTATTAATGCTGTTTTTATCTCTCGGCTAGCAAGCCCATGTCCCTGCTGGTGTCCTGCTGACAGTGATCTCCGGCAGCAGGCAACTTGTGCTTTGCTTTTGTTTTTGTTTACCTCCCCGATTCAGCTGGTTAGTCACTGGAGCAGGGAAAACAAAAATCAGGCAGCAAGTGTAGCACTGAAGAATGTCACGACATTGAGAATGTCACGATTATCTTTACTTAAATAATTCACTATAACAGTATTATCACAATACCAATACAAGTAATATAATATGATGGCTCAATACAAGGTAAACCTTTTGTGTAATTTTTTAAATAAATTGTTACTTTGGCAATGAAAGAAACAGAAATGCTGAGTGTGGACAATTGTGTTTCAAAAGAACTATTGCGCTACTTAAACGATAGTGAACTGGTGGGGAAAGAGTAGAATATGTATATTTATACGTGGTCGGCCTAATGGCATTCCAGCCTGCATACCCATGCCCTAATGCTATGGAAACAATTTAGCCAGCATAGTTAGGTTAAAAAAAAAATTGAAAATTAAAAAGATATGCTTGTATGGGGCCTTGGCATGTGGCGGTGTTGATGAGCTTATTTTCCCATGGTGCCTTGACGTCACCTTGGAGCACTAATCATACACCACTCCACCCACACCTTCAGCTCTCCTCTCATGTCAACTCAACTCCGCAGCCGCAGCAGCTGGCCAGCCCTGCCCCTGCCCCTGCCCTTCCTCCCAGTCCCAGTCCCTGTCCCAGTCATAGACACTCAAAACATATTATTAGCACGTCTCAGAACGTGGCATAGCGTGGCACTAATAGCAAAGACACCTGGTGTCTGAAACTGTCCAGATGCATGTGCTCACACTTCTCTCGGTCACCCCACCTCTCTCTCTCTCTCTCTCTCTCTCTCTCTCTCTCTCTCTCTCTCTCTCTCTCTCTCTCTCTCTCTCTCTCTCTCTTTTTCTCTCTCTCCAAACCAAGCTATCTGTTTTCAGCCATTCCACATCACCTCATGCTGATGTCATCCATTAAAGCGCGAGTTAGAGCGTGAGCTGGGTGGAATGTGCTGTCAGGCCAACACAAACCAGGAATCGGATGGCATGATTTCTCTCTCTCTCTCTCTCTCTCTCTCTCTCTCTCTCTCTCTCTCTCTCTCTCTCTCTCTCTCTCTCTCTCTCTCTCTCTCTCTCTCTCTCTCTTTCTCTCTCTCTCTCTCAATTTCTGTATCTTTTGGTGTGTCTGCTCCCCTTCCCCTCTCAGTTCTGCTCGGTTGTCTCATCCCCTCAACATTCACCGCTTTTCATGTCTGTGTGTGTATATTGTGCATTTCTACACTGACAAGTCCGCAGTAGACGCTTTTTTTCAGGTAGTTGTCATTAATTCAGTAGTCTGACATTAATTCCCTTCAATCCAGTGTGTCCACAACTAGGCCCTCTCTTTTCTTGAGCTCTCAAGGGGAAGGCAGAGGGAGGGGGGTCTTTTTCTACCCCACACCCCAGCTGGTAAGGACAGAGATAGGGAGAGGGAGGAGGGGCAGGGAGAAGAAAAGGAGGGGCTGACGGGCAGCAACAGGCCTGGATTAGCACACTGTTTCTGGGGAGTGCACATTGCAAGCAGATCTCTCCAGGACTCTCTGTGAGAGGTGGGTGGGAACAGGGGACAGAGGATTGGGTGGTGGTACGATACCAGAGCACAGGGGAAGGTACTGGATTTCCCTGCTGCCGCTCCCCTCCTCTCCTGTGCCCACCAGCCCATACACACACACCCCTAGTGGTGTTTCCTGTGTGGACTTTGCCTATGGGACTTTTAGGAATTCAGGAAATGCTGTAGGAATGCATAAGCTCCTTCTTCTCTCTATATCTCACTCTCTCTCTCTTTGCTCTCCTCCCCCTCCATGTTCAGACCCAGCCTGCTCTCCACATACAGTACATCACACCGCATTGCATTACAGGCCTGCCTAATAGGAGTGTGCAGACGCCACAGTATTTTTACTGCCCAGCATCATTTTTCATGCACCGCCCCTCACCACATACACACACACACACACTCTCACATGCACACGCACACCATCGACCATCGTCCCTCCCTTCTCCATGCTAACACCTCGGCTCACTGCAGTGGGAGGGAAGGATAACTGAATACCTCCGAAAGCGAGTCTGAGAATTTACCGTCACCCTAAAAATAAGGAGTGTGTTTTCACACGGACAGATCAGCATGTACTGAAGGTGCAGAGGAGATTCCGAGGAGAGCCTCCTTACAGTGAATGCATTGCTCTGCTTGTCTGAACTGTGCGTCGTGTCGGTGAGAGTCATCAACGTAGAGAACAGGGAACATGGAGAGGACTAAGATTAATGTCAACCTTCCCATAACAGTAAACATCATCATACTTTGGTAGAGCATTTTCATGCAATTGCAATGAGTAGTTTACAATAGTTCACAAAATAGAAAATGGAATAAAAAATGTATATACAAAAAAAAACGAAAATGAGCCAAAGCAACAATAAAATATATAGGCAAAATTTTTTAGAAAATAAATACAAATAAAATCATTACCACACAGCCATCTACCAATGCATCTTTCGACAAGGTGTGAATGTTGCGTATAGTCCTTGTCTAGACCCATCAGACAAACCTTGCTAGCCATGACTGTAGAGCTCTTGAAGAACAGATCAGTCTTGGAAGATTGTAGTCAGAGAGTGGTTACAATCATTTATTCTAACCGGTGACGTAATCCAGGTTTTGGACGGAGCTAATGAAGAAATTATGCAAATGAGAGCCTGCTTCGGTGAACCGGGGCTAATATTCAGTTAGCTCCGTAGCCAGATGGCTGGGAGCCGAGGGTAGGCCCCAGCAGATTCTCATTAGCCTGCAGTTAGCAGAAATTAAAACATATTTCAAGCCCCATGAGTAGGGGGCCTGAGTGTTGGCGGTGGTGGGATTCTGTGTGTGTGTGTGTGTGTGTGTGTGTGTGTGTGTGTGTGTGTGTGTGTGTGTGTGTGTGTGTGTGTGTTTGAGCTGTTATTAGTAAACAGCCGTAGATTCATGAGCGCTTCATCTGTCCTGCGGGGCCCCCTGACCTATGGAAACCTCCCTGCACAGTGGAGTATCAGTGTCGGCTGTCAGCCCGCGCAGGCCAAGGTGGGCAAGCTAGAGTTAAGGGAGATGGCCATGCCATGAGGCCTATAAGGGGGGGTCCTGTTCCACTTCACACAGCAGAATGTATTAATAACTTCCCCCAGCACTTACCCTCTTCAATACCCTCCACCACACACACACACACACCGATGTCAGTTTCTCTGCCAAGGCTCAACTCTGTTAGTTGCCTGTCAGCTCCCTGAGATATCTAACCTTCCTGCAACATTACGACAGCCCGACCCGCAGCAGCCCTTATATGTGATCATCCATACCGTCCCTGGAATGTCCCTTAGGACTGTGTTTGTGTGTGCCTTCACACACACCATGTTTGTAGACGAGAGAGGGAGAGGGCTGTGGCCATGTGTTTTTGTACGTGTGAATGTTGTGTGGGTGGAAAGGGAGGCGTTGGCTGGAGATATCAGAAGGTGTTGGTTTTGGTCTTCCTGCTGCTTGGTCGACTCTCAGCACCTGCACACAGCACAGTGCAGAGTTTGGCGCAGGTCTAGGCTTGTAGGCCACATCTCTGCGTTTACCTGCCTAGCAAGAGGGAGAGGACTTCTAACGGAGAGGGAGGAGTTTACCCTTAGGGCTGATATCAACCTCACATAGCGGCTACCTTAGTCGGATACTACTTCTGTCACACACACACGTACACACACACACACACACACACACACACAAGCATTCACACACTCAAACCTCGAAACTTCTGCTTTATTTTCCTCTTTGTCCCTTTCTCTCATGCGTACGTACATACACACACACTGTGAAACACTATCTCACCCGCAACAAACATACCCGCAGCCCTCTGGATTGTGATACTCGGAGTGTTTTTATTTCTCGGTCTCTTTCTGATGTCACGGACATAAAAACACCCAAACACAAGGTTACACAAGCTGGCAGAGCGAGAGAGCGAGGGAGAGACTGGAGTCAATGCAGCGGAACTGAAAAGGCCGAGAGGAGAGCCGAGCCGAACAGAACAGAGAGGCAAGATGGCTGTTGCAATTGGCCTACCTGTGATGGATTGTTGACCTTTCTCGGAATCTCTGTTTGTTTGTCTGAGCAGACCGGGTTAGAAGCGAATGAGAGAATCCTTGACAGAAAGGGGGGAAGAGCAAGCGAGGGAGGGAGGGAGAGAGTGAGTGAGTGAGAAGGAGAGAAAATAGAAAGCAAAACAACATAAGAGGGTGTTGATTTAATGAGCTCGATGTCTGGATGTGGCGTTGGATGTGATGCAGGGAGCTGGGAGTGTTTATGGCTAACTTGCGGAGATGAGAGGAAGAGAGTGAGTGGAGAGAGAGAGACTAGAGAAGAGGAGGAGGAGGAGAGCGGAGGCGATCAGTGATGCAACAGACTGGAATGTTGATGAATGGACTCTCCCTCGCCTGTCTTAGCTCCAGTGGGGACGTGCGGAACGGCGTGCAACGTGCCAATCAAAACATTTATCCCAGGAAAGGCCGCACACTTCCTGCCCTCGGAATTCTTTGTATGTGTGTACACGTTCACATTCCCGTCACTCATTTGAGATTTTTTGTTTCATGGTTTTTTCCCCCCTTTTATTCAACTAGGATGATTTTGAGCAGACAGGAAATGAGTTGGCTTGAGTAATAAAGCTGGAGGTCAGTTGGTCGTCTGTAGGTTTTGTAGGCCCATGTTGAAATAGTACTTCACCCCACACCATTGCACCAGTCCAACATTTTCCTTACTACTCAGGTTTTTTTTTTTTTTTTTTTTTCTGTTTTCTTTTGTTTTCGTTTTTTTTTTTAGGACAGACGTTTTTTTTTTTTTTCATGCCATTCCGAGGTCTGATGTAGATTAAGTTCCTCTGTTTTTACTGCAAAGGACGTGTTTACTGTCCCAAACAGCCCTTGACGTCCAATCCAAGGTCAACACGAGCATGCTCAGACACACACGGGCGAGAGAGTTCTGGAGAGTTATGCAAGTGTTTACCTTCTAGGAGTTTGATGGCCACTGGGCTCCTCTAGGGTCAAAGGCCACAGATGAAGGGTGCCCCTGCAGACCCGAGGCGCTGAGATTCCAGAGGCCCACTGAGCCGCCTGGCCTTGCCACCATCGTCTCAGTGCACCGCTAATGGATGTTGTTTCTCACAGACAGACGCCACTGACGTCAGGCCTCGCTCTCACACTCACGCGCACTGTCTCGTTCGTTCTCAAACACACACCTACACACACACACATACACACACACACTTGCTCGCTCTCTGTTGTTCTGTCTCTTTCAAATACGCAGGTCGCACATGAAAAAACACACACACACACTCTCTCAGTTTCTCTCCTTGTCTTTCTCTCCCTCTGTCTTTCTCACTATCTCTAGCTCTTTCTCTTTCTTTTGCTTCTTGTCTTTCTCCCTCACTTACACAACCATACACACACACACACACACACACACACACACACACACACACACACACACACACACACACACACACGCCGTGCCCATCTTTGTTTTTCTGCTGTTTTGTGGTAGCTGTTTGTCCCGGCCCCCCTGCAGCTTGCATTGGCTGCCTGATGCCATGCTGACTCGTCTCAGGGGCTCGGGCTAATATGAGCTGATTGCCACAGTCTATGCAGGGAGCGTTGCACTAGCAAGATAAGGCAAATGTCAGAGCCGGCATAGTGTGTGTGCGCTTTATTTTTTATGTGGCAGTGTCTGTGTTTATCCACAGCGAATGACCCGTGTGTGTGTGTGTGCTTCTCTCTTGCAGATCCGTTACATTTCTCAGACGCAGGGGTTACCCGGGGAGCACCTGTTGAAAGTGGGGACAAAGACGTCTCGCTTCTTCTGCAGGGAGTCGGATTCCCCCTATGCAGCGTGGAGACTGAAAGTGAGGCCCCCGACCCCGAAACACAAACACACTCAATCTCTCTCGCTCTCACACACACACTTACGCTTATAAACACACGCACACACACATATGCACACACTTACCTAGTCTTGCATGTAGTTGTATGTTCTCTCTCTCACTCACTCACTCACTCATTCACACATACACATACACATACACATACACACACACACACACACACACACATACACACACATACACATACACATACACACACACAGTCACGGTCACACACACACATACAGTCACACACTCAGCCACACACTTAAGGCCCCTTAACCTGCAACACAACACTACTCCCACTGTTCCAGCTAAGAGAGGAACTCTGCGCAACACAGTTTGGCCTACTTCATTCTTTCTTAGCCGTGGCCTTTCCGCAGGCTTTGTCATGCGGATGTGTCTGCAAGCCCTGCCTTCTTGCTGAATGTTCTCTCTCATTTCCTCCCCCTCACCCCTCTTTCCCGCAGTCCACCGAGGAGCACGAGACAGAGACGGGAATGAAGTCAAAGGAAGCCAGGAAGTACATCTTCAGCTGTTTGGATGATATTGCGCACGTATGTCCCACTTTGCTGGCTTGCTGTTTGTTTTATTTGATTGGAAAAAAAAAAAAAAAAAACCTGAGTAGTTGAATGCGTCTCATAATGAATGACACACATGCACACAAGGAGCTCAATTCCAGCTGTTGTTGCATAGGGCTTGTGTCTGATTATTATTATTTATTTTCCATTAAGTATGGCTGCGTGCTGAGAAAATGAGTCTTGAATAATCAGCGTGTCCATCTTCATTGATTGGCAAATAAAAGTTACAAGCAGAGATGGCGCATCAACTGTATGAAAATGCTCCAGAGCTATTCTCAGAACTAGGCTCAGTGCTGTCATGTACTTTGCTGATTTTGTTTTTGCCCCGTTGAACCATTCTGCAGGTGAATTTGGTGATGAATCTGGAAGGCAGTGATTTGTTGGCCGAGAAAGTGGACCGTGGAGAGTTTGTGAACTTGCTGAAGAAGATGTTGTTGATTGACGCGGAGAAGAGGATAGCCCCGAGTGAGGCGCTCAGCCACCCCTTTGTCACAATGCAGCACCTGTTGGATTTCCCCCACAGCAACCAGTGAGCAGAAAATACACACACACACACACACACACACACACACACACACACACACACACACACACACACACACACACACACACACACACACTTTACTTGACGTAAGACAGTGAAACATCTAAAGAGGAGAACCTTCTCCCCATGAACACACCTGAACCCCATTTATCTTCCTGCTGAAAAGCAACTGAGCTGTGAAGTTCAAAGCCAAAGTCACCCCTGAGCCAGTGCCTCTATGCTCTAACAGACGTCAGCACACTCACGTGATTTTTGTGTTTGTTTTCATTCGATAAAGCGACTCTGAAGGTCTGATTTTCTCCCCGCTGTGTCTAGTTGAAAGCGCTGGTAGGCGTAAAGCCTCCCGAAGACCTTCATTAGCTGAATCTGATGCGCTGTAATTGGTCTGTGCTTTGTGTGAGGTGGAGGTTTTTCAGAGCGGCTTGATACCCCAGATTTTAACTTTGCTCTCAAAGCCGCGCATTTAATGATCCAGCTCCATCTCTGCTGGAAATAGATGAACTTTGAATCCTGTGCCATGTGAATCTAACCTCCCGTATCTGATTTTTCCTCTCCTCTCATCTCTTCTCCTCTTCCCTTCTCTCTTCTCTCTTCTCTCCTCTCCTCTCCTCTCCACAGTGTGAAGTCCTGTTTCCACATCATGGACGTTTGCCTATTACGCCCCGGGCCGCACGACCCAGCCAACCGCAATAAGGCCCCCTTCATCCGCCCAGTGACCACCACCACGGGGCCCACCCTCACTGTGCCATTCAGCAAAATGGCTGGCGTTCACACACAAGTAAATGTCACTGAACCTCTTCTCATTAACTTTTTGCGCCGTGCGGCAGCAGCGTCGGTGGCAGCGTCAGCTTAAATGTAAACACTTCTGGCGAGGATTAGCACTACTGGATGCTCATAGACTCGTGAAACCGACGCGCCACCTGGGTTTTTTTTTTTTTTTTCTGTCATAATTTTATGGTGAAGTTTTTATGGCGTAGCTGATGAGCTCTCCATCAGCCTTTTCCACCGTTACAACCCATCCACCAGCTCCTCATTACTGGCTGTTTAATGATAACGTTGGATATTCTCATAGGAGTGTGTGTGTGTGTGTGTGTGTGTGTGTGTGTGTGTGTGTGTGTGTGTGGTGACGGTGGTGTTGCAATCTGATGTTTGTTGTGTCAGAGACTTGTCGAGAAAGGTTACGTCAAGCATGGCACATGGGATGAATTCCAAAGCCAGACGAGAAATATTTCTGCACTGAGCTGTTGCCTGGGGGCGTTTTTTGGGGCGTCTTGGTTGCCGCATCAGGTTGAGGACTCGTGGGAGAGAGAGAGACAGGGCGAGAGAGGCCTTCGTCTCACAGTCCCTCTTCCAGGAAGCAGCAGTCTCTACCAAGCCAGATGGGCCGCTGATGTCAGTCAGTCATTTCTCCCGCACGTTTCTGTCTCCAGTGACGCCAGCTTGTTTACCTTGCCACCATTGTTCTCGTAGGCCCTGGCTAATGTGTCACCTTACTGCGTTGCCACGACGCTCAGTTGCCATGGCAGTGCGCTGACGTCGTGGCAACGCGGAGACCGTGCATTTGGTTGCTGGGAGAGAAGAGCTTGGTCCTCCTGGTTTGTAGTCGTTTTGTAACCCACCCCCAGCCCCCCTCGCGTGGCTGCTTTTCCGTTGCCCTTCTCTTGAAGCTGTTATGAAATAGACCTGCCTGGATTTTTTTTTGGTTTTGGTCAAGGAGCCCTTTTTTTCCTCCCTGATGAAATAATCAAATAGAGGAACATGAAGGAACACTTGGGGTCATGTGTAGCCCTCCGTGCGTCAGAGCCGACAGCACAAATCACATTTTCATCCGTGGAATAGGTAAACCCAGATTAGGACCAATACACAGTGTTATGGGGGCGGGGGAGCTCATAGCTAGTCCGTGAAAAAACGAGAAATACAATCCTAGTGGGTGTAATCATGGGTAATGGGGTCCGACCTTTAGTTCCTGATCCAGTGCTGGCGTCCACACAACACTTTGATCACGTTTGAGCTGCCGTGGCGTTACGGCTATAATTCAATAACCCTGATTAAGCAGTTACACAGGAGCGAGTGAACTTTGAGCCAAAGGCACATGTTTTCAGATGGGAGCAGGCTTTTGCAGATAGCTCTAGCAGTGCCACCTACAGGCCATTTTGTAGTGCTGCCACCACAGGAATTTGTCCTTTGATTCGAGTCGTACCCTGTGTTGCCAGTGTTACTTTAAGCATGTCATTTATTTAGGTTCACACCTAGTTTTATTGCTCCCACAGTTGCATTGCAATTCTCGTATTGTATTCTAAGCAATGATGGTTCCAGTTCAGTATAGATGTAAACAAATATCTAATGTATAGTGTCGGTTCTTGCAGTTGCCTTAACTGCCGTCTCTTTCATATTGTCAGTGTATTATATAGTTTTATTTATTGGTAGCATGTCACATGTTGTGCTGCATATTATGTGCTGGTAATCTTTGTTTCAGCTGAAATACTAGAATGCGCAGTAATGTGTTTGTGTGATGTAATGCTTTGCATGGCTACAAAACCGCTGGTAGCTAATTTTAGCCACCAGTCCACCCATCCCTAGGGAGGTGTACAGTAAATTTCACTCTAAAGCTTAGGTTTTGTGGTGCCAGGTTTTATCTTCTGTAGATTTGTGGGGTTTTTTGTTTTGTTTTTGGTGGTGGTGGTGTTTTTTTTTTTTCTTTTCTTTGTCCTTCCTGACTGGGGGGCGTAGTCATGTTGACCAGTATAGTCAAAGGTGAACAGCACATTTCACAGGTAAACAACACACGTCTAACTCCTGTGTGCTCATATTCTCTCTCTCTCTCTCTCTCTCTCTCTCTCTCTCTCTCTCTCTCTCTCTCTCTCTCTCTCTCTCTCTCTCTCTCCTTCTTCTTTTTAGGCTTTAGCTCCATCAGCCCCTTCAGTGATGCACCCTGGGATACCGCTGCAGACAGGAAATGCACAGTTTGGCTGCGCTGACTCGTTCCAGCAGGCGCTCATCTTATGTCCTCCAACCATCCAAGGTACATTCCATTATCCTTGCTGGAATGCTAGGGACTTTCGCAAGCTGTTGCCTGGCGCTCACCCATGAAAGTACCCCATAATTATCAAGCATTTACTCTTTCCTAGAACATTTTTCATGTGGTTGCGTGGCTCCGGTTGTAGATTAAGGCCTGCACACGTAAATAAAGGAATAGTGTTATTTAAATAAGGTACATTTTTAGACTGGCTGCCTGTGGTCATTTTGTAAAAACAGATGCTTTGTCTAGAAGCATGCCAGGCAGGAGTGTTTGGTGCTTATCTCAGCCAAATGGGAAAAGCAGAGCAATGGAGAAAGAGTGCTTTGTAGTTTAGGGGAAAACCAGTGGAATGGTTGCAGGCAGATGTAATGTGTAACGGTCGCACTGTGTTTTTGTGTCACAGGAATGCCCACAAACCCCAACAAACCTGCAGGCTACTCGGTGCGCATGGAAAGCACCGTTCCGCTGGTCACCCAGGCCCCCACCATTCAGCCCATTCAGATCCGACCAGGGGTCATCACTCAGGTGAGGGGGTGGTGGGTGAGACAAGGTTAAGGACCATAGCCAGATCTCCTCCGTTTTGTCCAGGCCCTGACCTAAAGCCAGTGCCAGTCGAGTATGAGACATTGGCATAACGCCTCCTCTTCTGTGCCAGCTTGTGTTGAAAAGTCTCCCTCTACCGTGTGGGTACCCTTTACCGTGCCCTTGCAGCGATGCACAGTGTTACAGCAATGCTGCACTGTGCTGATGATGACTGCCTGAATTGTGAAAACTAGCATTTTCTTCTGTCTCAGCAGGCTTGGTCAAATCGAGCCCAGCAAATCCTGGTCCCGGCCTGGCAGCAGGTGACTCCGGTTGCCCCGCCACCCACCACGCTAGCCTCGGACACTGTGGCGGGTCCACAGAGACTGGCAGACTGGGGGTGAGTGTTCAGCTTAGGAGCCCTGGCACCTTATCATGGGGTAGCCTCAAACACCACTGTTCATTGCTTCTTTTCTGTCTTTGTCCTGTGCCTGTGTGTGTGTGTGTGTGTTTATATTTGTGTGTGAGTGTGATATTGTTATTCTGACCACTGTACTTGGTGGCAATACATTTCCATCAGTACCATGCTGTGACCATGCTTTTTTGTAATTGGCTGTTTTCTCCTCCACACCCTCCCATGATGTCATCCACCCACCCCCACCCCCACTCCCTTCCCTCCCTTCTTTTCTTTCTTTTTTTTTTGGTTTGTTTCTTGTCTTTGCAGGAAAGTTCGTCCCCATGGCAACCATTACAGCTCCATGCTGCCCCACCCCCAGCCACTCCTAACCAACCAAATGACCATGTCTGCCCACCAGCCCATCAGCATAGGCATCGCCCATGTGGTGTGGCCGCAGCCCGCCGCTAACAAACGCAACAAGCCCTGTGTCAACAGGTTCGGTTCCTCGCCCATCGCTGTTGCACTAGCCCCATTGCCAGTTGTGGCGACATTTGTCATGCACGGCACACACACACACACACACACACACACACACACACACACACACACACACACACACACACACACACACACTCACACACAAGGTTTCTGTTAGCTGAGTGACTTTTCACAGTGCCAGTCCACTGACGTGTTGAGTAAACAGTGCAGTGAGACTAAGATTAGAAACAGATTGAGGAACACTCCCAGCCTTTCTAGTGTGTTCCTGTCTATTCTCACACAATGAGATATTATTGTTTTGCTTTCACAATTTTGTTTTGATTTTTTTTTTTTTCCTTTTTTACATAGATGGGACAGCTCTGCTGAGTCAGACCGAGTAATGATTTACTGTAACCACCTGCCATGCTGGTGTGTTCTTGTGTATATTTGTGTGTGTGTGTGTGTGTCTCTGTGTGTGTGTGTGCATTGATGGCTGAATCTGTGTTTGTTGATCCCGTCAGGAGCAACAACTTCACCCACAGCACAAACGCCCAAAGCTCAGCGTGCCAGAGCCCAAAGATGGCCACCATCCACAAGAGTGCGGAGGCAGAGGAAGCTAAAGACCACCGGAGGTACGTCGAGGCCAAGCGCAGCGAGTGCGCCACCGACAGGACGCACCCCAGGGTGGAGGAAGCGGACGTAGTGGAGGAGGAGGAAGAGGAGGAGCGTACCTGTTGCAAGGTGGAGGAGGAGGAGGAAGAGGAGGAGATAGTGGTGGCGAAGAAGCAGCAGCGGCAGACGATGGTGATCGACTCGCCCAGCCCTGCGGTCAGCGTCATCAGCATCAGCTCGGACACGGACGAGGAGGACCAGACGCAGCGGCACTCGATGGGAGAGTGAGTCACATAAACACACACTGAAACTAACGTTCAATGCCATGAACAAGCTAGACCACCAGCAAACTCATGGGCCTGTTGCCATTCCAAATCATCTGAATTAACATAACTAGGCTTTAGGTGCAAGGTTTTATGGTGCTTTAGAAAAAGACGAAACTCGCTAAATGTGTTGGTTACCCTTTGCAACAGATTTTTGGACAGTTTGTTCAGAATCATCTGCAGTTGTGTATGTGTTCTCATCGGGTTTTTATTTGGGAAATTGGAAACTTGGAAATTGAAGTCATGAGCAGCTAGCTTAGTCTTTTTCAATAGGCCTCCAGTACAGCCTGAGCAGCTGTTCAGGCTTACCAGCATTTCAGTGGCATTGTTATGAGTTAACCTTATTTACACTCTGCTGTGCTCCTGACATAGTTTATGAGATTATGAATGAAATTCTTTATGCCTGCTGGTTAGGCTCAGTGCCTCTCTGCCACAAAGAGCAGTTTCAGCGCAATAAGCATTGTGCATTCAGGTGAAGACTATCTGTGTCATGGCACATAAGTGTAAGGGGAACTTTTGTACGATCCTATTAGATGCCATGTCTTATGTGTGTGTGTGTGTGTGTGTCAGGTGTAAGGGCAGCCCTGAGTGTGAGGCGTGCCAGAGCACCCTGAACATGGAGCGGGTGTGTTCCCTCAGCAGCCCAGACTCCACCCTCAGCACCAGCTCCTCTGCCTCTGTGCAGTCCAGCGGATCACCCTGCAAACGGCCCAACAGGTAAGGCACCGCTACACCTACCTACATGTAGCCCTCTCTCAACCCTTTGTCTTGCTCTGCTTCGTTAACTCACTCTCTTTCTCTCTCTCACTCACTCACTCACTCACTCACTCACTCACACACACACACACACACACACACACACACACATACACACACACACACACACACACACAAATATACACACACACACACACACACACACAAATCAAAAATATACACACACACTGGGGCAGTGGTTACTCTAGGGGAGTTTTGTAGATGTAGATACTGAAGCACACACCCATTTACACACACCCACAATGATCCTATTTACATGTACATGAAACCATCCAAGGGTAAATGCATCATCATTCATTATTGTAATGAAGACTTCTAACTTGCATGTTTTTTAATAGTAAATGGTAATGGTCTGTAAAATGGTAGACCTTACATTGTGGTGTATATATCTCCCTTCTCAGCATGTCCGAAGATGAGCAGGAGAGCGGCTGCGACACAGTGGACGGCTCACCGGCCTCCGACTCCTCCGGGCGGAACGACAGCCCCTTCCTGGAGGGCCGCTACATCGCCGACAGCAACCAGAATCGCAAGCCCTGCGTCACCACGGAAATGGAGAGCAGCAAGCCGGCGGTGCGCACCATGGTGGTGCCACCCATGAGGATGCAGAACAACAACAATGTGGCCAGCCAGCACAGCACCAACGCAGGTGAGCCCATGTCCACACACACACACACACACACACACACACACACACACACACACACACACACACACACACACACACACACACACACACACACACAGAAAAGCGGCACATCTACAATAGGTTTTGAAGAAGCATCAAGCACTGAACCTACCTCACATGATATTTCTAACTGGTAAATGAACTAAGGTGTGCATATAATTGGTGTAAACAGTGATCTATACATAGATTTGTATATTCTCAATGGATAATGCATTATCGCTGCAACTTCATATTATTGCATGATGTAATGTCATTGTTTGCCTACAGTATTATCGTGTTCA
Source organism: Sardinella longiceps (assembly GCA_027497455.2). Taxonomy (NCBI): domain Eukaryota; kingdom Metazoa; phylum Chordata; class Actinopteri; order Clupeiformes; family Clupeidae; genus Sardinella; species Sardinella longiceps. The sequence continues at coordinate 17,148,758 of JAODXP020000010.1, forward strand.
TCCATGTCAATGAATGCTTAATGCAAACATTATTAATCCTAAACACCGTGTTTGCATGGCCTGTGTCCATTTTGTCATGTCATGTGTTAGATCACTGAAGTCCCAGTCCTTCCTCATGCATGTTGTCTGGTTAACCCAGAAAGACTGTGTCGCTAATCTGTGATCGCTGATCCTTTTTGCAAACTGTTGAGCTGAGGGCCTGGGAACTCGGCTAATTCCTTCCTGGTCACAGGGCTAATAGGGAGACTGTTATCAGGTCAGAGCCGCAATCACCGGTGCCGCTGTCTGCTCCACAGGTGAATTGGCGTGGGATTACGCGGCCTTTATAGGTCACCGAGGCTCCCACAGGTGATTCACGGCTGCCGCGTCACCACGCGGCCCAGTCCGACCCGACCCCCACCCCCCCAACACTACTGATCTGCGTGTCTGGATGCTGTGCTTGACTCTGTCCTCTTTGGCTACTGGAGTTATTTTCCACTCTCACAAACACTTTGCTCTCCAAATTGTCTTTTTAAGAGGTGTTGAGACCCACCTGTCTCTTCTCCTCTCCCCCAACTCCCCTGCCCAAATGTTTGCTTCTCAGCGTGTTGACTCTGAGCATGTTGTTCTAAAGGTGCACTGTGGCACTCACAACACCTCCGGTCGGGCTACGCATTCATTGGTTCACCATGGCCTCTTGTCTCTCAGAGCGACAGAGCCCATGGCGGCTTGTGTTGTGGATGTGTTGTCCCGATAACGCGAGGGTGTCGTGGATGCTTTATGTAACCTTTACAGGAGTTGCTGCCTGTCTCTGTTGGTATCTCTGTCCTATGTAAGTGCTTTGTCCAGCATAGGTCAACTGCGGAACACGGTTTGACATTTGACTCCTTGAAACAGATACCTCTTACCCGCTCTCCCCCTGCCAATCCCACCCTATCCCAACCCCCACCCACCAATCCACCCCCCTCCCCCACCTCTCCTTGTTCTCACATTCAAACACTCCTATCCGCTACGCTCTTAAAAGGCCACAGTGTACTATTCTAGGCCTGCCCACGGTGTATTTTTAGACTGCGGCATGACCCACAACTTGAAACACGAACGAGATTAGTTACCAATTGGCTTATAGCGCCCCCCTCCCACCCCCACCCCCACCCTTAGATCTTTATTACAAGTCAAGTCTTATTTTTACCCAGCTCCAGGCTTTTGCAAGTGGCCCTGTCATCACTGGCACTGTTTTACATAAATGGTGGCATATTTGTAGCGCAAGATCTGACAGGAAGAGGGCTAAAAATGACTCAGCACAGCCCCTAGTTCGCCTCAGGACCGAATGGCAAGACTTCTATTTCTGACAGCTGTGCTGTCCTTTTGCCAGCCTTCTTGAAGCTGGTTGGCAACGGTCAGATTGGTCAGCTTTTATTTTATGCTGTGGGCCTTTAAGATCTAAAATCATTCTTGTTTCTCAAGTGTTTAACATATTCTTGCCCTCCCCCACCCCTGCCCTGTCTTTCTTTCTCTCTCTCTCTCTCTCTCTCTCTCTCTCTCTCTCTCTCTCTCTCTCTCTCTCTCTCTCTCTCTCTCTCTCTCTCTCTCTCTCTCTCTCTCTCCTCCTCCTCCTCCTCCTCTCCTCTCTCAGTCTTAGAATCTTCATGCCTATCCAAAGGGCGCAATGGGCCCGGCCGACAGGTGCCCTTCTCTACGCCCCTCCTCAACCGCTCCCAGAAGATTGCCCCTGCATTCCAGCCGCAGCAAGCTCCCCAGCTGCAGCAACAGCCGCCGCCACCTCTCACCTATGGGCAGGTAAGTCAGCACCTCAGAGACTGTGGTTGAGATGAACCAGCCAATAGCCCAGACTGAGGAGTGCAGTTTGTACCATACTGCAACAGAATCAACCCCTGCTGATGTCCAATCAAAATGTAATATTCAGCGAAACTCAAACAATATTCTGTCAATTTCACTTTTGATTATACACACAGCTGTGATGTAAGTTCGCGATTGATGCTTTAGCACTGCCTACCGGTAATGCCTCTTTTCCATTACATGGTACCGGCTCGGTTACAATTCTAATTAGATACAATTCTACTTGGTTTCTTATTTTTACCATTTGTTTTCCTCAATGGCAAACCAAAAAAGCAAGTTTAGTGGAGCCAAGTGGAGCAGTGCTAGGATGGTGTTGCGGGAAAGGGACATGAAGGGACTGCTTATGCTTTAGTGCTAACTGCAGGTGTATATACAGACCAGAGCTTGGTGGCCCTGCTCTTAGCACAGAGGAGGAACATGCATGTGGCCTCTATTGTTTTTGTGCAGTAGATAGTGACTTGAGGTCACAGTGTTCACTTCCCTACTTGACAACTTTTGACAACTTTTTTGATGTTCTGTTCCCCCGCAGGTGCAGCACTACGGTTCCCACCAGGAGTGGAACGGCAACTACACCCACCGGCGGCCGCAGGCCTACATCCCGCCCACTGTGCATGGTCACACTTTCTCGCTGCAACACGGCAGCCCTACGCACACCTCGGCCCACCCCCCACCGCCGCCACCGCCCCCGCCCCCTCATCTGGGCGTCCACCCGCACGCCCAGCCGGCCCTGCTCTCGTACCCACCCTCGGGCCCCTTGGTCACGGCCGCCCCCATGGCCCACCTGCTGGCCTCGCCTGGGGCCACGCGGGGCTCGCACGTCCTGCAGCCCGCCTACAGCATCTCGCACCCGGCCGGGCACATCGTCCACCAGGTGACGGTGGGGCTCAACCCGCGGCTGCTGCCGTCGCCCACGCTGCACCCGCAGGGCCAGTTCAAGCCCCTCTTCCCCCCGCACTCGTATATCGCCTCGCCCGCCTACGCGGGTTTCCCCCTCAGCCCCACCAAGCTCAGCCAGTACCCCTACATCTGAGGCCCCCGCCCGGGGTGGTCTACGGCGGTAGGAGGGCCCCCCCATCCATCTGCTCCCCTTATGCCTGCCCCCCTGTGTCCACCTCCACGTCTGCCGGCCCTCTGGGGCCAAGAGGGGCCTTCACCCAATACACAAACCACCATCTGGTTCTCATGCCCAAAGCCATGGCACATCAGAGAAAGCAAGCTATATTTTTGAATCATGTCGACTTTGGTGCAATTGAACTTTGAGCTTTAAAGAAAAAAAAATTGAAATGGTTGAAATGAAAAAAAAAATAATTTGTCTGGACAGGTGGAGTTTACAAAAGAAGAAGGGGAGGGACAAAAAAGACAGGAATTCACAGAAAGAGAACGGACGAATGATGGACTGACATGAATGAAATAAGAAACACTTTTAATGTGTTTTGCACATTTGATATACTTTCTCATCGGATCTTCTATGAGTGCTCCTCTACACAGGTGAAAAATATTGGGCGTGTTGAGAAAAAAAAAAAATCACATTTTAACACCGCTCGTCCCAAACCTATTTTTCTATATTGCCTTCTTCTAACTTGTGCAAGACACATCTGCAGTTGTAAAACCACCCCAAGTTATCCCGTTGGCCGACAGATGCACATGTGTCCACAGTTTGGTGTTTCCCGTTTCGAGTATTTGTACCTTTTTCAGTGTCCTTGGTGTTTTCGGTGTCGAGTCACATACCAGATTATAAAAAGGTTGTTTCCCCTCCCCCCACACACTGCATGTGTTCTTGCATGAGCAGAAATGTTAACGGAAAGATGCCTAGACGTTGCTCTTAATGTTTGTGTCACCAGACTTGCTGCATTGTTGATGTGTCCCCACCCATAGTGCCTTAAATATTTCGTAAGTCGTTCATGTTACTACTTATATACAAATATATATATATATATATATAAATATAAATGTACTGGACTGCAGCACTTGAAATTCAAATCAGTCCATGCATTCAACGTGTGTATATGTATATGTATATGCACACACTCAGATATATGTATTCATGCATAGATAGGCATGGATGTAATGCATTGCGCATACAGGCAGTGCTTATTTTTGGATTCGGTGTCTATTGGAGAGTAGTGAGTTACTTGTTGTTCCTTAATAGGAGAACAGCATGCTTTGCTGTTGCGAATGCTTGCTGTTCAGTTTTAAATGTTCATAATTTGTCTTTTTGTTACCTTCCCTGATCGAAACTAGTGTACAAAGAGCAAGCGTTGAATATAGCTTAATGTTTGATAATCAATTTCTATTTAGTAAAAACTCTTACTACTAACAGTATTTGTACTGTTTAATGAAACTGCAATACAATCTAAATAGTTGTTGATTTTTTTTGTTTTGTTTTGTTTGTTTGTTTGTTTGTTTTTTCGTGTCCGTGTATTTTGATTTTGTTTGATTGGGTTGTTTTTAATTTTCCTAGTTGTGTAGAAGTATGGTGGGCATGGCTTTGACTAGATGAAGACAAAAATGCAAGTAGGTCTTTGATTCATGGTATGGATTCATCTTAGCCTGAGAAGACCATGCAGTATTTGATATAGACACATATATATCTGAATATATATATATTATATAGAGCTAGTCTATTTAGTGCTGAAGCTTGACAAAGGTGTGTTATACAGTGTGCAATTTTCTCATTTATGCATGTGTGACGAGACTTTAACTCCCCTTCTCCTCACCCCTTGTCTTTATTTTACCATTTCTTTCAAAGCTTATTGGTGTCGACTGCTTATTTTATACATTCCGTCAGGGAGAAAAGTATATATATATGCTGGCTGTGTGGGTTTTTAATTTTACAGTTAGTTTTGCTAGTTGCGTGTGTAAAGGTTGTGTGTCTCTTTTTTTTTTTTTTTGTCTCTTACTTTCAAAATGAAGTTGCTTGTGCAGCACCAAAGACTGTAATTCATTTCCTGAGCAAGGTAGCTACTCATTCTTTTTTTTTTTTTTTTTTGCATAGAACTCAAGTATACTGTAGGAATTTTAGTCACAGGGGTAAATTTTAAAGAAAAAAAAAGCGTTTAAAAAGCGGCTGAGGTTCTGTTTAGCTTCTTGAGCGAGTAATAAGTCGTATCATTTATCTTGAATGTATCATAGATTAAGCTGCTATATAATGATTGCCACTTCAAATAGCTGTGAAATGAGGTGATTTTTGTTTTCTCTTTGTTCATACCTAGCATTCTTTTTGTGTAGGTCTCTCTAATTACCTGAAATAGAAGTGTTTTTTTTCTGATTTTTAATATATATTTTTGGCTTTCATTGGTTGGAGTGTCATTGTAACTACTGTAATGCTGATAATGGATATTAGTTGCATTTGTTTATGTTTTAGGGTGTGTGTTTGTTTGGAATCAGTATTTTATCCTCATTAACCTTTTTGGGCTCATCACTGCATATAAATGGATGTATCGATGTAACTTAATTTTTGTATGTTTTCATATTGGTGTTTTTGTTTTGTTTTTGTTTTTTTGTTGTTGTTGAAATGTAACAGTCATAACTTGCAGGATTGATTTAACTTTTTACATTGATAGTAGTTCAGATTCTACTAACAGATGTTTAGGCTTTGAATGGGGCTCTGCACTGCTCTGAGATGTTTTGGCGTGAATGATGATGGTGAAGGGATTGTGTGTGTGATTGCTTTTGTTACATCACTCATCACAGAGCACTTGTTAGCAAATGCAGTAGTAGCTGTTGGAATAGGGGGGGGGTCACCTATGGTTGTTGTATGTCAAGGATATGAGATGTGAATTTGTCTTGTGTACCAAACCATGAAATCTTTTTTTCTTTTCTTTTTTTTTTGTCTCTTAAATTGAGATCCAATTCAGTCCCATTCAAACTGTTAATGTTTCTGTTAACCAATGAACTAGTGTGGAGAGAAAATAACAATACAAAGCAGGATGAATCAGTTGTGTAATATCAAAAAACCGAACTTAGAAGAGCAAACCATGCCAGTCATTTGTTTTCCTTGCTGATGTTGAAGTTGGTGTAATTTACTGTTTACGTGCCTTGAGAATCTGTGGTTAAGAGCATTGAAAGAATGTGGCTGCCCTCTCTCTCTATCTTTCTCTCTATCTCCATCTCTATCTTTCTCTATCTCAGTCTATCCCCCTGTCCTCTCTCTAAGAAAGGGGAATGGTTTATGTAAGAGATGGTGTACCGAGATCCATTATAGATCAGTTTACCCATGCAAAAATGATACAATACACACATGCACATAAATGTGGGGCAAACCGACCAAAAAAAATAACACAACAAAAACAAAACAACAAAAAAATAGTCATTCCAGGGATCGAAATACACCTGAAGGATTTTTTGTTTGTTGTTTGCTTCTGCACGCTCCCTTGACTGTTGTCCACAGCTTAGGTATAAAGAGAGAAAGAAAAAGAAAAAACCCTCAAGAAAAACCTCAAACAAAAGAAGGGCACCTGCACTCCACTGTCATAGTGGTGAAACCTGCTCTTTTTTCTACTTTAGCTTGGCGACTCAGTATCACTATACTGTTGATTCTCTTTAGTGCTGGACACGTGGCCTCGGAGATTGTTTTTTTTTTTTTTTTTCTTTTTTTTTTCATTTTATTATTTTTTTGGGCCTTGCAGTCTTTGCACTCTTTTAAGTGTTCTTAGATATCACTGGGATTGAGCTTTGCTCTTTGCGGGCTCAGAGAACCCCAGGACTGCGGATGTGTTGTGCACGGATTCACGTGTTACACATACACACACCGCAGTGAACCTGCTGTCTCACATGTACCTTTAATAGCACTCTCACAGACACACACATACTGTCTCACACACACACACACACACACACACACACACACACACACACACACACATACACTGCATGGTGAAAGTGAGGGTCACCCATGTATAGTTACAGTTTGAGCGCCTCCATTCACACTTGTACTCTTAGGGCTGTGCAAAAATAAGTAACTAAACAGATGGCAGTTGTTGCCGTCGCTGTCTTGGGATGTGTAAACTATGACTAGCATGTTAAGCTGCTCTGTGCTTTAAGTAGGCGATATTGGTCTGTGGGATACACTGATTGGATGGCAGTGGGTTTTTGATCAGCTTGACTGTTGAGGAAGGGACAGAGACCCGTGTTGTTTCATCTGACCTGAAAAAGCATGGCCTTGACTTCCTCCTCCACCCCCCAATTGCTCCTTGTCTAAACCATAGCTGTATTTCGATTCCTGTGAAGTGGCAATCACCAGCGACTATTCATGCACAGTTTCCCATGTACAATGTTCTATATATTTCAAAGAAAATCATTGGAACTGTATTTCCCTTTGTTTTCTTTTCTTTCACTAATCAGCAGTAAGAATTTGAAAATGTGTATTTGACCTATTCATTTATTTTTTTGTCGTTTCAACAAGACATTGAAAACAGCTGTTTTTAATTGCCTCAATAATTGCTTTTAACATGTGATTTGACACCTTTCAAATGGTATTACGCTCTTAGAAAAATGAATTCAGGGTCTTTATATTGATCTGACATTGCTACTGTTATCCTGATGCCCATACTACTCATTTGAACGGCTTATTTTTAATCTACTTCGAACAGTTATACTGGTTGCTTTAAAATCTCACTGAAGTCTGTAAAAGTTAATTCACGCTGCAAGTTATAGAATCACCATTTTAAGATAACTCATCTAACAGGCTTGATTACTCAATCCAAACTGTTACTGTTTTTAAGGATTCTTAGATTTCATTTCAGTGGCTTTATTCTTTTTTTTCCCCTTTTTGATTGCTTTTTTTTTTTGTTTTTGTTTTATGCTACACTAGTTTGCCATGTAGCAATTGCACTGTGCAATATTTTACAGAATGAGGACTGGGAAAAAATACCCTCTGTAATGTCTCTACAGTTTGCGATAGTGTTTCCTCTCTAGTTCTCAGTCATCTAGATGTGACCAAGCCTTCTCTCCTTTGTCACATTGAGCGGGTTTTCCAGGTGACTATTTTGGTGAGTGTCAAAATAAAACTTTATGGTGTATTATCGTCAAGATTCACTTTGAATTAAAAAAAATCTATTGCTGCATTCAGTGTCAGTTCTGTCATTATTATTGTCTGGGTTGAGAGCGATCTGCAATCTGGGGTGCTAGTGGTTTCCAGCAGCATTACGTAATACCTTATAACAAAGGGTGAGCGCATGGGCTCTGATGCTGAGCACTATGAGATGCCCAGTAATATATGCTGCCCCCTTGTGGCTGTGAGCGATCACCACTGAAAACTGCACAAAGCCGGTCTAGGCTACTTTGGAAATGTTTTTGGTGTTTACAGCGTATGATGCTGTTAATGATTCACATTAGCCTTATATTATACTAGTTGTCAGAATGTAGATACATAATGCACAAATGATGATGATAGTAGCCTACATAATGCACAAATACAACAATCTATAGTGAACATCTATAGTTACAGGCAGATGGAAATATTTAATGATTAACCGGACAGTGGTTTTTGGCATGCAAATGAAAAACTTTTGTAGTAAATAAATAAATAAATAAATAAATAAATAAGAAAAAACTATCTGTGCCTATTGATGTTATGCGAGATCCAGTGTCCACAGATACAGATTTAAAATATCAGCTTCAATGTTGAGCATAGGCTTACTTATTTGTCATAGAGACAGTAAAGACGCTGGGCTGATGAAGCTACTTGGATCTTAAACAGTTTAATTAATCCAAGCCATAATGGACAAAATTAAAATGTGGTGCATTCTTAGTAGCCTAGCGATGCAGTTGCAATATCTATCCACAAGGGGTCGGGTATTCTTGAGTCGAACCAGCACAACTTTACTTCTATTTGGCAGGTAAACCGATGGCACTTACATTTATGTATAATTTCAGGCTGTGACCGCAGAGACAGTTTACCTCGTATCGTAATCATGTTCTTCAGTCATCAAAACGCAAGGGATATTGCATGCATCTCCAGGAAACCTTTCCGTCACGCTGCGTCGCAGTGATGGGTGGACTGTGCTGAGCTCTCCACAAAAGCATCCCTTAAATTTGCAGTACTGCTGCTGCCTCCTCGTAGGCAGAGACAAGCCTCTGAAGGACCGCAGCGATCTCCACAGGCTGACGAACTGATCAGATGTCTTGTGCACGGTTGCAGCTGCTGCAACGCATCCTTTGGAAACACAAATGGCTTCCAGTCTAAGGAGTGCGCAGAGAGATTTTGCCGAATTGGATACCTGCGAAAGGGACCCCCGAATCTGGTGCGCAGTGAGAGGAATACGCGGGGGAGCAACTGATTGTTCATGGAAAAACGGGCGTAGAGCCGGCCAGAAGGGAATGTTCATAAAATGTATTGTATCTATAGGAACGCTCCTACTTCTTCTGCAGTGTGCGGTCGCACTTGAGGGTAAGAACATGACTAAAATGTATTATCAGGACTTGATGCCACCACAGAACAAAGACTAACTTGACGCGTAAAATGCCAATTGACACCACTTTGCTCACTCAACTGCCAAACATTTACCTGGCAATTCTTAAATGTGATGTGAAAACTACTTGAATTCTTTTTGTACGTGTTTTATATTTGTTCCATATTGCTCTGAGCAGAGCAGGCATTGCAGGTCTGATTGCAATTTAAAAGTTAAGCAGAATTTCAGCTAGCGCCGCTCCTTTATGTTCAGTGCAGACCTAGCGTTTATCTGCACTAATAGCGAACCGTGACCCATCACGTTTAACCTCACAGCCAAGTTCAGATTTATGCAGAATTACATTGATGACTAGACACAGGCGCATTCTCTTAAAACGATTCATCATATGCAACTCCCAGAGGGAAGAAGGTTTCCTGTTAGTAAAAGCATCTAATTGGCATGGGACGGTGTGATGAGAGTCCGAGAGAGAGAGAGGGAGAGAGAGAGAGGCGTGTAGTTGCTCTTGTTGGCTGTGAGGGTTGCTATCACTGTGTGAATGCAAAGCCCCAATAGTCGTTTAAAGACATTTGTATCATGAGGGAACAGTTTGTCCTGAGTGCCACCTCTGATTGATATTCCTTAATGACCTTGGGCGCATACACCGAGTCCCTTTTATTTGCTGATTGTTAGGTAGCTTACCACACATTCCACCTGTCATTTTTAGTTTGGCATAGGCATGAATCATGTCACATATAGGTAGCCTAAATAGTGCATAAGTGAACAATAATGTACACAACTTTTGTAATGGCCACTGTTCCTTAGCGCACAGGTGGTGATTGTCTCTCATCACCTATGTCCTGCACCTGAAATGAGGTGTTGGGTGTCATAGTGAGAGTTGCTGTGAGCTTCTCCGGGTTGTCAGCACCAGCGGGAGGCAGGAGAAGTGGGTCACTCATTGGGCAGGAACTCAGGTATAGGTGTGTGTGTGTGTGTGTGTGTGTGTGTGTGTGTGTGTGTGTGTGTGTGTGTGTGTGTGTGTGTGTGTGTCCTGCCCAACAGTGAGATGGCCTGTTCTGATAGGGAAAGCATTTTTGAAGAGATTTCTGAAGCATCATCTTCATGCTTTTTAAAAACACAGTCATTTCATTTGTAATACTCCTGAACAGCAGTGATGTGGTTTAAAGAATGGCAGGTTTCTCATGCAGTCGTTTTTCCTTTGCTTACTTAGATAGACTGATGCCTTTTCCAGTGTTGACTTTGTGCAGAATAGCGCACAACCCATCTGCAAATGGCCAGGCTTATACAGTGTAATGTAGAGTGCATGTTTCAATGAGGTCATTAATAATGGCAAAGAATTTGTTAGCACAGAACAGGGCATAACATTTATGATTGTGTTGTAATTTTCATGACAGGGTAGGTGTCCAAAGCACCCCAGACACAAAGTCACATCAGACACAGATTTTATTTTTTTACACCACATTCTCAAAAATGTCAGAAATGCACATTGTTATGACTTCTGAGAATATGGAGCCTTGTATTTGACCCTTGATTTATCTTGTTTTGCAACTGGGGGGTGAATGTGTATTTGCACCAAATAGTCATGAAGAGAGGATTTGTTATCTTTTATGTGGGTGGCATGTAATGAAAGGAATTTATAGTATTTCATTTAATATCTTGTAGACTGCACAAAGTACATGATGTGCCGTTTGTGAGGACAAGTTATCCCAAATGTCACCATCGAAACAGTGGCTGTTGTCTACATAGGACTGGCAACAGATGAATTTTAACTGCACACCTTGAACATCGCCTCAGTATGACCAGTGGGATGCAAGGCAGACTTTTTGTGTTTAAATGTATTAATTTTATTCCCATATTTTAATGATTTAGTGCATTCAGGTATTTCTCTTCCCTGATATTTTCCTCACTTCCAAAGTTATGTATTCTCAATGATCAATGCTTCACCTTGGCATAGCCACAGTGAGGGTCTTGTCTATGTTCTTGGAACACACTACATTGAGTAGACAGATATGGATAAGATTACCCCAGTGCTCTGATAGATGGTGTATTTCATGGAAAGGAGTTATATGTGTTTAATTAATGTTGTAAAGCAAAGATTCACACATTTGACTTTAAAGAATCTCAGAGCCTCACTTTCTTTGTAGACTACCTACAGATTTTTATTGAGGGAACTTGGATGGAGTGTTGATGTGATGTTTTTTCCTCCTTCTCCTTTTTCAATATGTTATAAATAATTAACAACCGTTAACATCAATTAGCTAAACACTGATGTCCAGTCTGACCCTCATTGGTAAATTGTGCCCTGACTCGCTGTCAGGGGACAGGAAGGTTTTTCTGCTTGTCACGGGTCATTAGCCTGATAAGTGGTTTGAAAGTTAATGAAGGTGTACACAAGGATATGTGTATGAGTGATGAAGATGCTTTTCACCCTCGACCAGCTAGGGATGAATGGGGGACTTGTTCCCTCTGGACAAGCTGTACTCTCTCTAGCCTCTGCTAGGCTAAATGTGAGTTAGCATCTTAGTGTGGAGTGAATGTCTCAAAGCTAGGGGGTTTTGGACTGGGATTCGTTCTTGCGACTCAAAACGCTTTAGTGTCATTTTGGTTTTTCATGATTCCTTTTGCCCAGTGAAATGTAATGCTTAGAGCGCTAAAGATGAGTAAGCCACCCCCACTGTGTCCTAAATGCACTTCCCTGTCTTCATTAGCAAGCTTATCACTTCTCTATGCTAAACTGACAGAATCTCTAAAGCCAGCTAGAGAACTGTAATAAAAATAGTTACAATGCTCCTTAAGGGAGCAATAAAACCAGGCAGAGTTTTAGGTCAGAATATGTTTAGGCTATGCAGCATGTGCCACTCTTCAAGTTTGCTGCTCAAGTAGGCTAGGCCTAATGACTGCAATAAAATTCTCAATATTATTGATTTTTTTTTGGACCTAATAACGCCCAAGTGTAAAACAACTGGTAATTTGCTGCAGACCAGGGCTGTCAAACTTATGAGCATTATGCTTTTTCAGAGACCCCTCATACTGCCATACTGTCTACATGCATGACCACAAATATCAGGTGGGAAGAAAACACATTTCCCTCTGTTTCTGACCATCATCGTCACAGTCCTAATGTATCTGTGTTCTAACTACTTCACAACTTAGTATTGTCCTTCCCTTCTGTCAGTAAGCAGTTCCATGATGTACCTCGTAGGTGAGTTCATGCAGGATGTGTTGCAGAAACGGCATAATTATTTTTTGCATCTTTAAAACAATTTTCCAAGATTTTTAAATTAATGAATGAAATTATATAAAATTTCCGCCCCTGGTGTAGACATGAAGCTGTGTAGGAAATTGTAAATCACCTGTTCGAGGTGAGGAATAGCCTACACCGAAATAGGAAGATTAATGAGGAACGATCTATTGAATCATTAGTGGTCGTGTATTGATTAAAGGACAAGAATGCAGCATTATAGGAGAATAGCATTAAAATCAATGCCCCTTCAGTAGACTATTTAGTGGACACACACAATGGAATACTTACAATGTTCGGGTCAGTGAAGATCTGTTCTGGCCATGTTCGGTCCAGTTGGGTCTAGCTCCTGGTTCCTCTGAGGAAATGGCAGTGGTTCTGATGAATGTATTCTGTTGAGAAGGCAAACATGGCTCTTAATTAGCATCATGTGCCATCTGCCCCAGATTAGCTCTCCTCATTTCTCTCTCTCTGGCAGAGGTACACTGCACAAGGCAGGGCACTATACAGCACAGCTGCCCAAAGCCAAGAGAAAGGGTTCTTGAGGAAAGGGTTAGCATGTCTTCAGTGTTGCTTTGGTGTGACTTTTTAGCTGTGGTGTCTTAGTGGGGTTTTTTTGTCGTTTGTTGTTCTTTGTGGGTTTCTTTCATTAGGCTACATCTGTGGTTGTGGTGTGTTTTTCTACTTCTGAACACAATACCCAGACGAGCATTGTCAAAAGAATGCAAACAATAGCGGAAGTTGAGGCCTCGTCTTGAGTCATTTAAAAAAGACAAAGCAAGCAAAAGGGAAGTTTAATAGGGAAAATGAGTGGCAAAAGCAGGAGGCAGACGCGTCGGCCAGATGTCGTTTTTATTGCCGGCCCTCGCCTCTCCTTTCGCCTCCTCATCTCTCCCCGCCTCACCTCATCCTCATCCCCTGCCCGAGATTCACACTCTGACAGGAGGACAAACATGGCATCGCCAAAGCGCCTCCAGATTGATGTCAGGCACCAGGCCTCATCAGACCATCAGTCCTGCTGGGCCCCCTTCCAGCTCCACACCACATGCCCGCTGCCGTAACTCACCCGGGCTGGCTAGATGCGCCCGCAGGCAAGCTGCGTGTGTGTGTGTGTGTGTGTGTGTGTGTGTGTGTGTGGTGTGGTTGGACTTTATGGCAGTGGTGTGTGTGTGTGGTGGGGTTGGACTTTATGGCTGTGGTGTGTGTGTGTGTGTGTGTGTGTGTGGTGGGGTCGGACTTTATGGCTGTGCTAATCAGATGTCAAGGGCCATGTAGCTTGTGGCGAGCCTTATTGTGTGCCTCTGAAATCCACAATCTTAATGAGATCCTCAATCTCTACGTATATAAATGTGTTGTTAGTGTCATCATAGTGGAATTCGTCTTTGTTGGTCATGGGCCCTATATAGTTTTTCTCTGAAAGACTTTTGCACGATGAAAGATGCCCAATCACAACATGGTTTTTAAACCCAAACTGGAAACAGCATTGCCCTCTTGCATACAGTAGATATGCTAATGAGAAATTTGGCGGAAGGGTTATGCAGTTCTGTGACACCTTGGCTGAGAGATCCTCACGAAAGTACAGAAAGAAAGTGCCATGCTTAAAACTTTAATAAAGCCCTTTTGCTCAAGGAATAAAGTAATAAGATTCTTTTTTCTTGTTCTAATCAGCTACAGTACCTTCCTGTCAAGGGGATGTTCTCTCCATCATGGCCGCCTTTGTCCTCCATACTAAATGATCGCCATGAGGGTATAGACACTGATAGAATGTTGCTGTTATTAAACCTGCTGGCCTAGAGGTGCTGAGCAGCACCCCGAGGCCCAGACTGAGTACTGCCAAAGAGATGTGCTGACACATTGCTCTAGGAGGTGATGCTGTAGTGCTACACTACTGTCACCTGGGAGCTGATGGGCAAGAAGTTAGCATTCAGTCCCTTATCTATGGAAGTAGGTGAGAGAGGCATGTATTTATAATATATAGATGGAGGGAGAGAGAGAGAGAGAGAGAGAGAGAGAGAGAGAGAGAGAGAGAGAGAGACATCTACAGTAGCACTGAGAGAACATAAATTCTTAGCCATTATGATCAGTGAGAGAGGGAAAGCACAGGCTGTCCGACTGGAACTCTGCAGATGGTTTCTTTTTCTGCCAGAGTGATTGTCATACTTTGCCATGGCCCATTATTTTAATGAATAGGACCATCCAGTAGAGCTTGCTCTCTCTCTCTCTCTCTCTCTCTCTCTCTCTCTCTCTCTCTCTCTCTCTCTCTCTCTCTCTCTACCCCCCCACACCTCCACTATCTGTGACAAGAAAAAGAGCTCGGCTGCTCCAAGGTCCTGGGCTGCCATTTCAAACTGAGGTGCTGCAATAGGAAAGAAGACAAGAGATCAGCCAGTAGATTTGGTATCACACGACATGGAGGGATGTTTAAGCCTGTGCACCTCCACATTAGGCCTGTGTGTGTGTGTGTGTGTGTGTGTGTGTGTGTGTGTGTGTGTGTGTGTGTGTGTGTGTGTGTGTGTGTGTGTGTGTGTGTGTGTGTGTTTGGCCTCAGGGAGAGATGACCAGGGCTCTAGATAAGCCTCTGTGGCAGCCTTAGTGATTTCATCACTGAAGTCACATGATCTCCACTTGCGCCTGAGCAGTATACTGTTTAAAAATCAATGCACATGGTTAAGCAGAGAGAGACTAAACATGCATGATCAATAGAAACAAGTGTGTGTGTGTGTGTGTATGTATGTGTGTGTGTGTGTGTGCGTGCATGTGTGTGCGTGCGCATTTGTGTGTATTAAAAATAAGACAGAGAACTTGTAGTATGTGTGTGTGTTTGTGTGTGTGTGTGTATATTAAGAATTTAAGGCAAAAAGTGTGTAGTATGTTTATGTGTTCATGTGTGTGTGTGTGAGTGTGTGTGCGAGTGTATGTGTGTGTGGGATCCTGCATGAAAGTGTGTATTTTGCAGGAGATTAGTTCTTGTGTGTAAGGGCATTGTGTTTATTTGCATACGCAGTGGGCGTGAGGTTCGACGGCCCTGCAGCATCAGCAGCTCAGTGCCCTGAACACCGCAAAGCACAGACAGAGAGACACAGAGAGAGAGAGAGAGAGAGAGAGAGAGAGAGAGAGAGAGAGAGAGATTGAAAGAGAGAGAGAGAGAGAGAGAGATTGAAAGAAAGGAGAGAGAGAAAATGCGACC
>JAODXP020000010.1:17166930-17194430 GCA_027497455.2 Sardinella longiceps
ACATGTATATTCCTCCTCATTTTCCATACAGTATACACCAGGGTACATATACTATACACACACACATATATATACAAAAACACACACATACACATTACTTCATCGGCTATTATTGATACGATTGGCTATGAACTACGTACAGAGACGCTTATAATAGACATTTGTGGCGGCCTTAAAATGTGTCTGAACGATCATAAACTATGCTTCCTCTGTGAGAAAATGAATGTCATCTCCAGACTAAAAACTAACCAACTAACTAACTCCAAACTAACCACGGAAAATGTATGTTTTGTCACGTCTGAAACAACCATGAAATGTGATTGTATGATGTGAATGATTACATGAAAAGTTTAGTACAAATATATAAAAACACACAAACCCAAATACAAATACAATTGCATTTCACTGGCGATACAGATGTGACATTTCTGTGGAAATACCCATGTATATATATTTATAAAATAACATTATGGGCAAACCAGACTTTTCCAAGTTTATTATTAAACAGGCTAAATTATGCATGAGCTCCTGTGGCAGTTCTCCATTTCTCAATTCATCAGGAGCAGTGAAGTGCTCTTGGTGTTCAGGATCTCACTCACAGACCTGCTGCAGCTGAAGATGAAAATGAGAGAGAATGAGAGACGTGAGGCAGTAAAGGCTGTAATTGTCCTTGTTTCATCTCGCTCTACCATAGACTCAGTGCTGGTTCTAGCTAAGAGGGAGGGAGGGATGGAGGGAGGGGGGTGGTGAGGAGAGAGGACAGTCTCAGAGCTTATGCAACACCTCTTGCTGTGGAGTTATAAACAGAGAGAGGAGAGAGGATGAATAAATGTGATTTATCACCGTGCTCGATTGGATCGTTCAGCTTTTCTGGACTGAATCCACATCATTTAACTAGGAAATTTGATTCCACAATCTCTCTCTCTCTCTCTCTCTCTCTCTCTCTCTCTCTCTCTCTCTCTCTCTCTCTCTCAGTCTTGGCCTATGCCTTGGGCAATTTTGGGTATACCTGTAGGCCTTAATATTGAGTCTCTTCAGTCATTATTGACAGTATCAGTGTGTTGTTAAGCACATCCTGTTCTGGCCTCTGCAACTCCCTTCCTACTCTTCCAGACAGATTAATGAACACAACCATTCACTTTTGACCTCAGTCTCAAACACAGCTCTTATTCAATCCTAACCTGATTTGAAACTTGTTTACAGCACTGTCAAAATAACCTCCGAAACACAAGCAAGTAGAAAGACACCGGACATCTCAGAGATAGATAAATAAATAGACAAACAACTTCACACAACTTTTATGGTTAAAGGAGCAGACATTTCTCTGGGGTGTCTTCAACAGCTCTGGAGCTACAGTGGCTGTCATCATTATTCTTCCTTCCCTAGTTCAATGTCAGTTGCTGTTGGCTGCTGTGGCCTCAGCCTTGAGCATGGCTGGATGGGAGGTGCATGTTCCTGCATGATTAGATCCCCCCCCAATCCCACACACACACACACACACACACACACACACACACACACACACACACCTGGTGGCTGTATTTCCTTGTGAAGCAGGACCAGGTGACAGACGCTTGCCATGTCTCTGCCAGGTGACACACGAGAGTTAATGCGGCTGTCAGTCATTTGTCAGCTAGGCGACAGTCCCACCCCTGTGGCACATGCTAGTGTCTTCAGTTCACATAAATGTAATTAGCCGTGCTTCTAAGGAAGGCAAACATCCTGGGACATTTCCATATCCATTTGTGTCTTCCTCTATAATAAAGTATCTACTGTAATAAAGTAGCATTATGTCAAGAAATCCACCTGGCACCCACCTGATATATGTGACCGTGTGTGTGTGTATGTGTTAGTGTTAAACATGTATGTATGTGTGTGTTATGTGGTGTATATGTGTGGATACACAGCGTGTGTTGAGAGTTTCAACATAATTGCATTGCCTCAGTCAGATCCTCCATAGCCGTCTGTCTTGCCCTTGTGTCTGTGTCGGGTAGAGTGGGGGTGAGCATGCAATGACACGATCACTCACTCCTCACATATATAAGGAAGTCATCCACTCACCACACATGAGGAAGCCAAATGCATAGAGAGGGCTCTGGCCCACGGGAAGAGATAGCTTTATCGATCGACCCCACCACAGACACACACACACACACACACACACACACATCCCCCTCTGTAAAGCTTGGTGTGATTTAGAACATGCTAACAGTATATCTGTCCGCAGTGCCACCCCACACTCATGATGGAGTGCCTTTGGGAAATGTCAGCGATGCCAGTGGCGTAGGCTCTTTCAGCATGCAAGCACGCTCTCGCTCTTTCACGCCAATGAGGAAAGTAACTGATTGCTGTTGCTCTGGCAGCTTTGTGTGCGTGGGAAGTGGGCCTTTGTGGATTTACTGTTATGGTCTGATCCAGTGCGGAGCTGCAGTGATAGCACTATAGGCTACGCAAGCAGAGCAGGGTGATCTAAAGCCTGCCTGGCATCAAGGTCAACTAGCAAGGGCTTACCTTGAATTCCCAATCCACTCTCCTTGACTTGCCTAGATAGCCTCCGTACATATAGAGTCGGCACAGTCACCACCTCAACTCGAATGATCTGAGAAGTCACTTTGACCCATGTTAAATTGATTAGCAAGTCTCAACCAGTTAATTTAAGGTCTGTGTTCTATGAGTGTATTTCCATTCTATGTGTGTTTTCCATGTATGTACTGTACCAATGCACCAATGCTGTTTTTTTTGTGGGTGCAGTGTTTGTCTCAGGGGTTATGTTGTGTTCCAATGCAACATCTGCTCCAGTGAAATCAGGTCACTGTCATTGGGTCACAACAGGAGGGGAGGGTTGAACGATCAGCCTGACCTATTAAGATAAGGATAGGTCCACTGCTGCCCACAGCCACAGAGCCGGTCTCTCGGGGGCCAATTATGTGAGTGAACAGCTCTATTTGCCCCCCGCTATCTCCATCACTGCCCCCCCCCCATCTCTCCACCCACCCTCACTCTCTCTCCTCCCCTCAGATTTGTAATGCTATCATAATGTTGATGCAGGAGATAGGAGGAGAGTGAAAGACTCATTGGTGCATCTATCCACATACACTTCACCATGGAGTTGGGCTTGGGTGTTTTTGATATAGTGCTGAGCAAGCGTTTACCACCCTCGCCCTGCCCCCTCTCAGCAGCCTCGGTGAGCTATCGATTGTCTGTACTGTTTTTCTCTGGGCTTCACACAAAAGGTTGGGAAGTCTACCGCTGCACCCTGGGGTCTCTGGAAACAGATTTTACCCTGAATGACAGATGGCACATGGAATAGCCCCTGTTCATTCAATTTGATTTTTTTTTATTAGGAAGGGGGTGGGGGCGGGCAATGTGTCATGGAATGTTGGCTGTTTTTTTTCCTGAAGCTCTCTTGGGGATTTTTTGTTGTGTGTTTGTGAGGATATTGTGTGTGAATGTGTGTCTGACTGAGTTTCACAGGAATTGAAGAGTTTGGGGAGCAGAGAGAAACAGAAAGAGAAAAAAAAAACTGAAAGGTAGAATTGGGAGAGTGAAAAAAAAACAATAAAGATAGAGGAGAACAGACCTGAAATGCTTGAGAAAGATGAAGATTGGTGACATATGTAAGAGAATCTTCAACACTATCACTAAGTGATATGCTTTTGGAGAGAGACTGGGATGGAATCACAGGTAAAGCCTTTGAGTTAGTGGCATCTTAGAGAATTCCGGAGGAATTTGACAACTAAAGAGTGTGATCTCCTCTGTGCTGCTGCCCCAGAAGAGGCTGGAAGAGGAGCTTGTGTAACTGCCCTCTGTCACCTCTATTCCCCACACCTCCGTCTGTTTCGCTCTCTCCCTCGAGATACGGCTCCACACCTCCCTTCTCTCTCCATCTTTTTCTCTCTCGCAAACACACACACACACACACACACACACACACACACACACACACACTCTCTCTCTCTCTCTCTCCCTCTCTCTATCTCTCACACACACACACACACACACACTTTTTCTCACCCCCTAGCATCAGGTTCAGCATCAGCAGTGCTGAGGGATGTTGATTTCCAAACAGCATCATCCCTCTGTCCAGGCACTCTGTTTTCTAGGAGTGCAGTGCAGTAGTGCAGTGCTGTTCAGACTTGGCCTACATTTCATTGAATATAGTCCAATCAAAAGAAGTGCAGAGAGAGAGAGCAGCCTCACTCACTGTCCTGGATAGAGTGGAATGCTGGCAGGAGTAACTCTTTTTGCCTCTCTTTAAAATGACCTCACTTCACTCCCCACAGAGCTCGGCGCTCGTCACATGCACTCGATTCAGATTTTGGAATGCCTTAGCCGTTGACAGTAACTTAGTCTGACTCAAGACACTGGTTTAGGGAGAATTTCTGTGAAGTCTTTTTCTTTTCTTCCTCCCACAGTTTCCCCCCCCTCTCTCTCTCTCTCTCTACACCCACTCCTTAAAAAGATAGTATAATTAAGGGAGTTCATTAGAATTCACTCTACAGTTCAATTGGACTGTGGGTTGTATAGGTAAATGAATGTTACCTTAGGTTATAATGGTAACGCTTCATAGGACCTGTCTACTTGAGGCCTGTTCTCTGTCATGTATGGTTAATTATAATGTTAGAAATATATGCCTCGTTTGAATGTGAGAAGGAGTACAACCAGGCGGCATAGAATAATGAACCTTAGCTAGCAAAGCCAACACATTTAAAAGGAGCCTTAGAAATCAATTGAAGGCAATTAGTGGACAGAAGTTAATGAGTCTAATGTTAGTACTTTATCTTTGCTTAAACAAGCCACATGGGAGTTCAGATGTGAGTGTTTTTTTTTGTAATTTTTTGCTGAGTATTCACCATCTTATAATTGTTTTTGTTTGGGTGGGTGGTTGATGATTCCCCCCCATCCCCTCCATGGTCATCTTTAATTTGCTTAGTCATAACATTACAGGATATAACGTTAATGAGGACCAGTGTTTATGTTTATTTGACTTGGGAAAACAGCAGAGGGACAGGTATTTTTAGGAACAGTAGATGCACTGCCCAATGGTTGCTGTTGGAGTATAGGCTCCACTTGAGTGTGAGTCTGATGTCAGATGTATCTGATTTTAGCTCAGTGGCTAAAGGATGCAAACTCCCCCTTTCCTCAGTAGAGACTAAAATAGTAAAAAAAAAAAAAAAAAAATCGATAGCGTTACCCGGCCACATATCCTCAGTGGACCAGGCTAGGACCAAAGTCATTTCATCAGTCTAGGAGAGCCTCCCTCAGTCACTACACTCTGAAATTCACACTGGTAGAGATGGGCCATTTTAAAATGTCTTTACTGTGAACGGACACTGGAGACTCAGTCTGTCAGAAGTTGGATGATCAGTCCAAAGGCAGAGCAGAGGGCCTTGAAGATTTAGCCAGACGCTCGTAGAAGAGGGACTTTGTTGTGCAGAACAAACAGCGTCAGGACTGGTGCGGCCGGCCGGCCGCAGACCGACCAGGATTAGCAGACTGAGAGATAAAACTCTGCGTTTCTCAGAGTCTCATCCAACACTCTGATGGTGCTTGTTATCTACCACATGCTCAGGGAGAGCGCCAAAGATCTTGGTCTCAGTTCATATGAAGAGTCTAAAATACCCATTTAGTTTGCCAATCGCTATTTTCTGACTTATAATTTGCAAAAACATTTTACAGTTATATATGTCACCAGGTTAACAAGGCATTACAGGTGTTGAAATTACTTGATTTTTTTTGCTTTAATCATCAAAACTATTAGCTGTCACTCCTACAGTGGAAGCAGTCATCTATCTTACATCCTATAGAGCTGAAGTATTTTCTTTTTTACAGTAACTGAAATTTAACTGATGTGTAGCTGTTGAGTGCTCTGTACCTCATGATACTGTAGGAAAAAGAACAAGAAAATTTGATGCAACATAGACTGAATTACGAACCATTAACTAGCCTACTGTTAACTGAATGGGGCATAACAAAATTAAATTGAAAGTAAGTTACCGTGCCCCATGCACTTGATAGTTGCCAGTTCACTATTTGATCTAAATTGTATAAAAAAGGTTTCTTGTTCTTTGTCATAGCCTACCCATAGCACCTCGAATGACAGGCATAAAAGATTGATTCACTGGATTTCTCCTTTAAATAGATAGGCCAAGAGAGGCTAGTTACAGCAGTGTCCTTGCCCAGAGGTTGGGTGACTTGACCACCATAATGCAGCTTTAGTGAGTCACACCTCACCACTCTGACTGTTTCTCCATGTTGTGTTAGCTTAGCTTAGCTTAGGCTAGCTGTGCTGATGAGCCAGAGGGCCTCAGTGCTTCTGTGTCCCAGCTGCTGTTACTGTCTCCACCTCTCCCTCTGTCTCTCTCTCCCTCCCTCCCCAAGAGGACTGCTTCTACAGAGAGTCGCTAAACAAACACACTGCGAAATCTCCCATTAGACATGCATTTAAAATGTTAAGCAGTCTTACAGCCTCCTTTTGCAAGGCCAAACATTATCTTACTTTATGTAATGAGCAAGGAGTGTGTGTATGTGTGTGTGTGCGCGTGCCTGTTTGTGTGTGTGTGTGTGTGTGTGTGCCTGTGTAACAGAATGTGTCTTTGTGTGTGTGCATCTGTGTGAGAGAGTGTGTGTGTGTGTCTGTGTGTTTGTGTGTGTGTGTGTGTGAGGGGGGGTTCATGATGCTATTTTTACAGTGCAGTGTTGGGGGGGCTCTGGACTCCAGTGATAGGCTGGGTAGTATGAGGACATTACTTTAGAGTAGCTCATCTCCGGGTAAAACACCCTTGAATGGGAATATGCAGCACACTATAGGCCTGCAATTAGGCCATCTCGTGGCACACAAGCAGGCAGGCAGGCAGGCAGGCAAAGTCACTGAGCTCTTTTCCTCTCTCTTCTCCAGTCTTGCTTCAAAGAGCTTGTGCTTATAAGGTGGATTCTTCTAGATTTAACACACTAACTTCAACACTAACAGTAACACAGCTCATCAGCTCATCAACCATTCTAAAGGACGTTTGACGTTACACACACACACACACACACACACACTCTCTCTCTCTCTCTCTCTCTCTCTCTCTCTCTCTCTCTCTCTCTCTCTCTCTCTACACACACACACACACACACACACACACACACACACACACACACACACACGCCACTGTGTTTCACTGCAATTACTAGACCTTTTGATCGGTATCAAATGTGACTCATGTTCACAGACCATTCAGCATCCAAGGCCTGGAGAGCACATGCTGAGCTAGTGGCTGACCGTTAGCAGAACGGACCATAGAGATCGTTAGTGAAACAGTGATTATCCTGATGTTGCCCCACATTAGCGCTAAAGCGATAAGCAGTCTTGTGCTGCTGCTGCTGCTGCTATGCCACTATGGCATTCTGGTGCTCATTATGCCCGGGTCCAAGTGGACACAGATGGGAGCTATGAATAGAGGCACAGAGAGGAAGTCCACCCTGCTCAATGGGAGAGAGTGAATGGCTTAGGTTGAGGAGAGAGAGAGAGAGAGGGAGGGAGGGAGGGAGGGAGAGGGAGGAGAGTGAGACGTGGAGAGAGGAAAGAATGACTGAAGGAAAGGAGAGCTGGGGAGAGAGAGAGAGAATCCGGATGCTAGCTCATATCTTCTGAACTGGGATTATTATTGACAGGTGGTTGGACCTTACACAGTTGGCACGGCCTCCGCTCTCCTGTCTACTTGTATTGCCTTCCTTCACTCTCTTCCCCTCCCTATACAATCCATCCTAACCTTACTTCCATAGTATCTCCCTCTATCCATGGCTGCCTTACAGTTATCTATATCTATTATAGCATTTTATTTGTATGTTTCCCCTGCCTTTGTCCATCCTCCTCTATCACCTCTGCCCTCGGTCATCTCTGGTCTCGGTCATCTCTGACTCTCCCTGCTCCCTGCTCTGTAATGCTGGGTGCTTGAGGTGGGTTGTTCCATATGCTCCCTCCTGTTAGAGCAGGTGGCCGTCGGCGGGGGGACCTGGTGTCCACAGGTCTGGACAAGCACCCAGCCACCATGCAGCTTGCTGTTTTCTCATTGTCAAAGGGGAGAGAGAGAGAGTGTGAGAAAGAGGGAAGGACAGAGAGAGAGAGAGAGAGAGAGAGAGAGAGAGAGAGAGAGAGAGAGTGAATGAGTGAGAGGGAGGGAGCCCGGAAGTCTATGTACATGGTCTTGAAATGATTGAACAACGAGCAACGTTCCTTTCAGGAGTATCGTTGGAGTGTAATTCTAAAATTCCATTAACACTGCAATTTGTATGGAGTGATGCAAGTATTTCAGGTCTGTTTGAAGGCTCGTCATGTCCTTTCCTAGTATTTCCTAGTGCTGGACATGAAAAGAATATAGACGCTATTTTCATATGAAAATTGCATCTGTCACCTTTTGTGTTGTGTGCACGTACTGTATACACTGCCAGCTCAAATATTACTCCATGTTAGTGTACATCTTGTATCTTGTAATATATTACATCATGAGCTCCATCTAACATGGAGAAAAGTGTGCACTCAGCACTTTTCTCTCCACCCTCTGTGTCGGCCTGGGCCAGGACTGTGCCCTGTGCAAATACTGGTGTCAGACTGGAGCTACTGTGATAAACTGCGAGCGCGTCAGAGGTTAGCTGAGTGCGCCCTTATAGCAGGCAAGAAAACATATACACACACACACACAGACACACACACACACACACACACATACGCAAGCCAGAGGATTATGTGACAGGCTTGCAAATTTTTATAAAGGAGAAAAAGAATCCCCCAGATGGATGTGTTGAGGATGTCAGTAGGGAAACGTGCCGGGACTGGTAAGAGCACGGAGGTGGCAGAGCAGCGCGTGGATGCGTGCCAAGCCATTGACAACCATCCGACGGTGGCAGCCTGCAAACTCTGCAAGTCAACCACAGGCACCAGACAAAGAAATGTGATACACAAGCTCTTTCTCTCTCTCTCTCTCTCTCTCTCTCTCTCTCTCTCTCTCTCTCTCTCTCTCTCTCTCTCTCTTTGCCCCGATTTTCCTCTCTCTCTCCCTGAAGGTGACATTAGAATTTGATAGAAGCGGAAAAGGAGACGGTAGTCTTGCTCATTTGAGATTTTAAGATGATTGTCGTTTAAAATGCCGTTCTGGCATCTGGTGAATTGAGTTATGCAAATCAGTGTCATTGAATTTCATGACGAGGACCGCACAGTGAGAAGTGTTTCTTGTTTAGAGGAATTAGTGACGAGCGTATTGGAATTGAGTCATTGTTGTCATTGTCATTGTTCAGGTGAGATGAATCATACGCCTGGAAACAAGACCAATCATTACATGAATCTGTTTCCATTTGGGCAGACTGTTTATCAGGGCTTTGTGGAAAAATGAGGCAATTTTCATTTTCAGTAACTCAGCGACTCAGTGAAATTCTACCCACGAGTACACCTTGAATGTCCTTACATAACACACCAGTGTCTCTGTATCTTTTTTTCCCCCTCTGCAATTGAAGAAGGCATCAGCATTTCCATTGATGGGAGGAAAAGAACGAAAGAAAAAGAAAAAAAACTGCTGCCATTTTCAAATGCTTCTGGGCCCCTGTTATTGTGATTTCCTTTCTTTGTTCAAGGAAGCTGAGTATAGAGAGTGAAAATCGTTGCTTGAATTGGCCAAAACCACTCAACAGATCTTTTTTTAAAGACATATTTAGACAAGAATAGCCGTTAGCCAAAATAACGTGTAAACATGTTCTGTCTCCTTCTCCTTTTAGATGACCCTAATTATGAGACTTCGGGGTCTTCAGCCTCACCTCAGGATCCGGTCACCGTAGCAACATCCTCTCACCTGCTGGCTGGCTTCATGATGCTTGAGGAGGATTCGCTCTCCATCGTCCAATCGGATGACTCGAGTCCTCCAGCAAACACGCGAGAGCAGCCGGCATTCTCGTCCATCCTGACGCTGCTGGCCAGCACGGCTAGACGGCCCCAGAACCTCCTGCAACCTGGGTCGCCTCCCGGAGGAAACCTCGGTCAGAGCGGGAATCAGACCACCCAGTGGCTCACCGATGACCTTATCGATCGAGCTGAGCCTTCCTTCACCTCTTCCTCCTCCTCTTCCTCCTCTTCGATCCTGGGGCCGATCGGCAACTACTCCTTCAGCTCAGGTTTGGCCTCCACCCTTACCAGCATGCAACTGGGTAGCATGCCCCCAGCCCAGTCTGAATCCACACCCCATTCCATAACCTCACTACCAGCAGACACTGCATTGGACACCAGCCGGCCTACTGTGCTACAGCCCCACATCTCATCGCTCCCATCATTACAGTCATTACCGCCGTCACCATCACCACCACCATTAGCGCAATCACAGCCATTAGAGGCCGTGGTGAACCCATCATTCCCAGTGTCAAGCACACCAGCACACGCTCATTTCACCCAATTTGTTTCTCCTCCTCCACCACCACCACTTCCTCCTCCTCCTCCTCCTCCTCCTCATCCTCAGAGGCTTATGCTCCACACCATTTCCCCCACCTCTTCTGATGCTAGCCCTGATCCCAGATCAGTTAGGCTGAGCGCAGAAGCAGTTTCATCTCATCTTACCCAGTCCATTACAGGCAGTCTGCCTGGTGTTGTCAGGACCAAAGAAAGAGTTAACATGGCGATGAATACATCTCCCCCAGTAGGCATCACAAAAGAGCAGTCTGTTTTCTCATTGAATTCACTGTTAGTTAAACACGCTTCGTTTTACACAACAGAAAGAGGTAGTAATAATGACCCAACAAGGGAAATGAATAATAAAGAACTTGCAAATGAGAAACGTGCAACATCTAAAACTCCCTCAACCGTATTTATGCTTTCAGCTCACCCCGCTGAATCGCTTCACAATACTAGTACAAAACCCTTGACGGGTCCAGGGGAACAGACTGGGTATCCAATCTTTAATTCAGAATCTCTTGTCCAGCCAGCAGCACTGAGTCCCATCATTTCTGTGCACTCTGATACAGAAGCTGCACATATCACAGCATCTGACAACAACAAGACAGTAACAGCAGGGCTAGTGACTACATCTCCTCCAGTAGTTCTGTCTTCAAATACAGATCGGATCCCAGAGAAACTGGGATCTCCAAAGCTGTCTGTAACAATAAAAGACCCTTTGGCTTTTTCAGCAAAAACCAGAGGGATGACGGGTAGCGGTGGCAGGGAGCCAACAGAAGGTTCTGATAAAGCTGTGGCTTCAGCCTCAAACATGCCGCCACATGTCTCACAATCAACTGGCGGTCAGACTCGTCTAAAAACATATGTTGATGTTTTATTTACATATTCATCAGCCAGTGTGGGTAAACAGCAAACAATAAACAGACAGCCCACACACCCTTCTGTGTCTGAAAATAATCTGTTCCAGAGTTCAGGGACTGGCTTTATGCTGTCTAACAGTTACAAGGGGACAACACCAGGCACTACCTTTGGCAGACCAGCTGTCTCTATAAATACGGAGCAGACTGCTTTGATGGCTATATCTCCATCTATTTCTTCTAATATAGCGGTCAGAGAAATTTCCAGAACAGAGCTGCCTTCACCAGCAGACACTATGTCAAGTGTCCCATTTACAGAAAATTTAATTTCTTCAGGGGACAGAAACTCAGATACAAGTTTCATTGGTAAAAATGATGGTGATGAAGTAATGACCTCCAGTCTGGTTATATCCGGCACTAACATGGCTCTCAGTCACTCTCCTGCGACAGAGACGGGGTCACCTCTGAACTCACTCTTAACCTCAGTGACCTCCTCTCTGACCTCTGAGTCCCCGCTGGTGTCACTCCTCACACCTTCCACTCACGCTCACACTCGTGCTTCGGACAACCAGGCCACTTTATCGCCACCCGAGAATCTGACCTTCCCCTTATCAGTCACCCACACTCATGTCCCCTCTGGAGCCCAGGCACCAGCTGTCTCCCTGGGGATGGTGTCTCTCTCCCCAGCCGCTGCCACTGCAGGAGGCTCAGCAAGCGGCGTGACTCAGCCCCTCGGAGCCGCGCTGGGAGTTGTCACTCTGTCAGAGCCGGTCAGTCCCTCTCGCTTAACAGCGCAGCTGAATTCTGAGAGCTCTCGCACAGAGACTGCTGATATCAGAGGCCCAGTGTTGAGTCCTGCAGAGCCCCTCTTTAAAT
Organism: Sardinella longiceps; assembly: GCA_027497455.2. NCBI lineage: Eukaryota > Metazoa > Chordata > Actinopteri > Clupeiformes > Clupeidae > Sardinella > Sardinella longiceps. Next base: position 17,179,078 of record JAODXP020000010.1, read on the forward strand.
CCTCTAGCTTAACAAGCTCCGTTCCCGAACCGTCGGCACACAGCCTCACGGAGCAGGGTGCAGCGTGGAATCACAGTGTGCTCAATGCACTCAAAGAAATGGACAAGTCCTCAAATCACACACCAAGAAGCACGAGACAGTCTAGACAGCCGTCGCGGACTGAGAGCTATCCTGAGGTGATCTCGCTCTCGCTCTCTCCACTCGCAAAGCTCTCCAGAAGATCAGAGGGCCCCTTGCTCGCCGAGAACAGCGCTGTCTCAGTGAGTTATGAAAGGGATCCCTCAGAGAGGGCCTCAGCCAAATTGCCATCACTGCTTGTGACAAGGCCTCTCCCCTCAGACACCGCTGAGAGCCCCACTCGTTTTTCCCCTTCCCTATCGCTCCCCTCGCACATTCCCAGTAAGGCGGTACAAACACTTACGAATCGCATCTTCAACTCCTCCTCCCCCTCTTCCTCCTCATCACCTTCCTACTACTCCTCCTCCTCCTCCGCCTCCCCTTCCTCTCCCTCCAACTCCTCCTCCTCCTCCGCCTCCTTATCTGTGCTGCAATTGAGTCGAGAATGGGTCGGCAGTGCTGCTACCATTAACGCCTTAGGCATGCAGACAGCACAGTCAACTCTGACTAGTACTTCTCCATCCGGCTTCAGTTTGGCTACCAGGCCCACTTACGTAACCTTGCCCATGAGTCCCCCCGCTGAGACGGAAGAGAGAATGAGGAGGCCCCTCTTGTCTGACTCCCCTGTGGACTCGGGCAACACAGAGCGATATGGAGACATAATCAATGTAATGGACTCTAGCGCGCCCGAGGACTCGGTAAGGTCAAAGGGATACACACTTAGAGGAGATTCCGCCGCGCTAACCACGAATCAGGCTCTGACCTATCAGTCTGCCAGCTCCTCATTCACAGCTTTTGAGCCACACAAGACATTCACTGATGACCAGACGGTAGTGTCTGACCCTGCAACGCAACAGCAGTCGTATAACAGCAGTCTTACATCAGTGAACAATTCAATTCATTCCAGAAGTATGTTTGGACATTCGACTGCTTCAATTGATACTGAGTACAATGGAAGTGGAGTTAATGTACCTTGGGTTACTGTAGGGCAAAATGTGGCTCTGTCAACCGCAAGACACATGTCTGCTGTTTTGGCTGACAGTAAATTGACATTTAGAACAAATAAAACCAATAAGGCCAAAGAACATGAGACAAAACCTCAGGCAATGTCTGCTACGCTCAGTATGACTCAAGGTAATAAACCTGAATCTTATACCCCACCAAGTCATTCACCAGGGCCAGGGCAGACACCATTACCAATAATCCACACCTCTACCTGGTTTAAACACACTCTGGAGAAAGGCAGTCGTGCTACTCCATTTCAGCCAAACACCAACACTAAAAATATTCTCTCTTATAACTCATCACTTATTGATACTGTTTCTCCCTATCTGGGAGTTATAACTCGATTGCAAAATGCTGCAAAACTGTCTTCTACAAGTGCCCCATACTCAAAGCCCTTTTTTACTGACCAGACAACTGACTCTGGTTTAATTTCTGAAGGCAGAACTTCTCAGTGGTCTGCATCCCCAGGGGTAGAAAGCTCCACAATGGGAGTCAGTTCACCCACAGTTCCCTCCAGCAGCCTAGCACCAGTGACTACCTCCACACCCCCTTTCACCCCACAACCATATGATATCACGCCAACGTCATCATTACAGTCATCTCTGCCGTCTGGCTATGGCACCTCTTCATCTCCAACATCACAAGTAATGTCACAAGCATTATCATCATCATCATCATCATCATCATCATCATCAGTGCTATCTACAGTCTCTCCCATATTCCAGTCACTCCAGACTCCAGACTCATCATCCTTACAACTTACATTGACCCCATCACCATCACTATCCTCTTCCTCATCCTCTACTTCATCTTCATCACCATCAACATCACCTTTTTCATCAGTGCTAGTGCCACAGTCCCTTAAATCAAAGTTACTTCAAACACAGTCATTATTTTCATCAGCACAGACACTCCCACAGCCTACACCTACACCATTATCATCATCATCATCATCACAGTCAACTTTATCATCAACACCATCATCATCATCACCATCATCATCATCATCATCATCATCACTAACCACTTCATCATTGATGAAGCATCAGTCAGCATTCTTTTTCAGTCCATCATCACCGTCAACTGGAACTTCAGCCCTGAATTCACCTCTGACATCATCATTAACACCAGCATTAGTCACCATCCCATCTCCACTACCAGTGTTAGCATTATCCCCAGCTCCATCAACACTGTCAGCTTCCACACCACTGTCCCCTACATCACCTCCACAAACATTATCATCACCATTATCACATCTTCTGTCAGTGTTAGTGCCGACATCTTCATCTTCATCTTTATCTTCATCATCTTCTTCTCTGCCACCATCACAGCCACTGTCAGTACTAATATCAACTTCATCATCACCATCACCTCCACCATCATCATCACCACCAACACCATCACCACCATCATCACCATCGCCATCACCACCATCACCAGCAGTGGCTTATCCTACATTTGAATGGTCCAGTGATAGATTACACAGTACTAATACTCTTGTGGAAACCAATGAGAAACATTTTCTTATTACAGAGGAACCAGCAATGGATGATTTTCTCGCATCCAGAGAAGCAGGTGCTTTTTCCAAGGTGAATGACTCTGCTGGATCCCCTTCCCAGATGAAGTTTACAGACTCACCACCTCCATCTTCTGCACCGGTAACCCCGAAGACCTTGGTGCAGATCACCACCATGACCCCCACCACAGTAGCTCCAACGACAACCACCACCACCACCACCACAACCACCACCACCCTGGCTACAACCACCACTCAGTCTACCACCACCACAACAAGACCCACTACAACAGAACCAACCACCACCACTACCACCACCACCACCACCAAAGCACCACCAAGGACATCAGCCCCAGTGCGGCCACCAGCCCGCACCTTAACCATTCAGACGCCCAGGACTAGTGCACCCAGAACTACCACTGTCCTGACCACCACCACCACTGCAGGGCCGCCACCACCCAAGTGTAACATCACCAATCGCATGTTGGTCAAATCAGGTGAGAGTCAATGCAAATGACATGACAGTAAATGAGAGAAATATGAATTCACATTAACCTGGAAAAAAACCTGCTCAGCTTTATCAATTTCCATGTTGTTCTACAATTAATTATTTATTTGATAGATTTATTGTTGTCATAGTCACTCTCCTTTGCCTAGTCACTTTCTGTCTGTCATGTCTCGGCCTGTCCTTGGCACAATTTTTTAACACTTAAGGTACATTCTGACTGTAAAGATAGATAGATACTATAGATAGATAGATAGATAGATAGATAGATAGATAGATATCACATAGTATCACATAGTGATTTTTTGTTGCTTGATCGACTGATTGATTCGTTTGATCATTTTGTTCTCTATTCTCCCATCAGTTTTGGCCATTCATCTCAGGAGGAGTCGACTGGAGAGCATTCTGAAGCAGAACCTACCCAGGGGTTTGGCCCAGGCTTTACGCAAGTCCCTGAATGACAGTGCTCTCCACATACAGGTCAGCTTATAGAAAATAGAGAATAGAGGTCATCTTATAGACCATATAGACCATCAAGAGAGTTAATTCCCACAGGGTTTCTGTTTTACTGAAACACTCCATATGGCTGTTTGATGTGATTTAAATGGACAGCAGCAGGAATAGTTGGGAAATGAAATAGAATGTCCAAGTATTGGCTTTGTTTTTACTGTCTATAGAAGCTCTCTCTGGTTGCTCCTATACACTCTTTCGCACACGCGCACACACACACACACACACACACACACACACACACACACACACACACACACACACACACACGTCTTTCTGCCTGAAGAAGGTCATGTCAGGTGGCAGTGTTTCCAGAGTAGAGAGCAGGAGTAGGGAGGAGAAAATGCATCTCGCTGAGGGACAGAATTCACACTTCACAGGATAAGGCCACTTACTGTAGATACAGCATGTCGGCTCGGAGTACAGCCTCTTGAAATGCGAAGAGATGCACGGCACTGCGGCAGAAAATCTTATGTGACAGTCACTAGAATACTCAGTTAAGACACCAAAGTGTCTTAATGTCAGGCTGTCCTTTCCCCCAAAACCACTCCCCCCTCTCTCTCTCTTTCTATGTCTCTCTTTCTCTCTTTGTCTGTCTATTTGTGAATTTTCCACTTATTTTTTCTCTGATTTTTCATATCTCTCTGTGCCTTTGTTTCTGTATGGATAGGGAAAAGGTCACGTGCCATGAAGCATTGCTTTAACGAGCTGTAATTGAGGAGGGCAAGAACAGCCACGCTTAATGACATGCAATGATAAATTGAGGCTTTGAATTAGTCAGTATTGAATTTGAAATAAATGAGGGTAATGATCTGTCAAATGAATTGGATGGCAAAGCAGTGTAGGAGGAGGAGGAGCATCACTCCCCCTTTTCAGTGACTTCAGTGGGTCTGGCGCACTGTCTGGACTTCAGGTGTCAAATCCCCTCAGGTGAAGCTGTATCCTCATACATCTAGGCTTATGAAACACTGTGCAATACCATGGGTTGGGCATATGGATCTTAAGGTTAAATGGGGCTTTGAGACATAAGCTGTTTTTGTCTGAAGTTGAGAACATGGAAAGCCGACGTTTCTCCTTGTGGCAAAATGAGCTCTGTCTCTTTTCTTTACCTTTATAATCTGATCATCCCCTCCCTTTTTATCTCTCTGTTAAATGTTTCCTGTTTTATAGCTGAGCATCTTTCCCTCAGCTCCTCAATGAGCTCCTGTTTGTGCAAATATTTGAATTTGAGATGAGGTTGTGTAGATCAATGACGTTTTAATTATTTTTTAATTACAGAGAGAAGATTGTAACTGCCTGAGCTAATAGAGTCAGAAAAGTCACATTTTGAAAAATGAAGCTCAGTAATGACTGAAACCCATAAATGGATTTTAATCTTTTCCTTTTTTTTTAATTTCAAATCCACACAGCTGAAAGGTGTGGCAGGTCTTGGCATCTGAACGAAACCCAAGCCCTCAATAACAGCTTCACCTGGGTGGAGGAGAGTTCTGGGTCCTCAGAGACACAGTAGACACAGTCATACAGGGCCAGTTCACATCACACCGGAACAAGGCTTGATTGTCAGAGGCTAAATCCAACGGAATCATGGCCCTCTGCACACACTGTGGTCTCTCAGTGCGCTCGGTCTCTGGGCTGTCCATCAACATTGTCATTCTGTCCACACCATGAAATTGATCTGTTTCCCACACACATACACACACATGCCCTTACTCACATACATGCACACTCTCACACACACACACACACACACACACACACACACACACACACACACACACACACACACACACACACACACACACATAGATGTATTGTATTGACAAATCCTGAGCCAGTAGCTTGTTAGTGAGAGGCTGGTTTCAGCTCTCTTCCCATGGCTGAAAGACAGGCCGAGTCTTTTTCTCTGCTATATCATCCCTCTCAGTCTTTTTCCTGCTCTTGGCCTGTCCTTGTTGTCCTCCACTCTACCCTTTTCTGTCTCATCTCTTTTACTTTTGCTCTCTCTCTCCCTCCTCCTCTCTCTCTCTCTCTCTCTCTCTCTCTCTCTCTCTCTCTCTCTCTGTCTCCTACTCTCTCTATTTCTCTTTCTCTCCGTGTCCCTGTCTCTCTATCACTCTTTATCTCTTTCTGTCTGCCTTCTGGCTTCCCCGCCCCATTGTGGAATAACAGCATTGATATCCTGCCGTGTGTCTGTGATTAAAGTCCTGATAGTGCTGTCCACTGGACTGCTGGAACTATTTGTACAACTCAAGGAAATTGACTTTCTCAGTGGCGCGCGCTTTGTATCAGAATGACAACTGCGAATCGAAAGTCGTTAACAGGCCAGTGACTAATGCAAAACGTCATTTATGATATTGACTAATATGTTTCCAGAAGATATGAAAACCCCAAGAAATGTCTAATTTCTGTCATTTTTCACGGGATTCATTTCAAAATGCTGTAATAACGTTTCTATTATTTATCTCGCAATCCATGGATAGTTGGTCCCCTGGTATTCATGTAATTACATTAATGAAGATCATGTATAATTGAACTGTAAGTCTGTGCCAACCAGGGCTTCCCGCTTGATTTTTTTCCCCCGGTTCATTTAATTCCAACTAGAATCTATATTTGAATGTTTCAGGTTTGGCATTTCACATTACCGGTACAGTAAAATGATCATTCCTGAGCCCAAAAAATAACAAAAAAAAAAAAAAAAATTCAAGTTGCTTTGGAAAAAAATGCACAAATGTAAATACTGTATAAATGTAAAATTTCTGGCGGTTAGCCTTGGTGCTATGGGGTGGTGATCTGGTGTCTCTTGCTATATTATCTCCTCAGGTTGAGAGTCTCTTCACAGTGCCCAACGTGACAGTGGGCTATTATGTACTGCGGGGGGACATGGTGTACACACCAGCAGCAGTGATGGAGGCCCTCAATGGGTACGGGGTGGAGCGGCTGATGGCTGATGTCCGGCAGTTTGTGCCCCTGGTGCAGGCCATCCCCATCCCAGCCATGCCCTGGACCCCCAATCCAGGCATTGCACAGATGCTGAAGACAGGTCAGGAGATATCTGTGTGTGTGTGTGTGTGTGTGTGTGTGTGTGTGTGTGTGTGTGTGTGTGTGTGTGTGTGTGTGTGTGTGTAAGAGAGAACTGTTCCACTTGTTGAAATCGTGATTTCAGGCTTCCTGTCACACTTCCACATGTGTAATTGTTTGCTCTTTGTGCAGTGCTTAGATTTGTGAACGCAGAGGATGACCTGCAGTCCTGTCGCTTCTCTCAGATGATGGAGCAGCGTCTGGAGAAGGCCTTCGCAGAGGCAGAGGCCAAAGTGCTGCACTCCCAGAGCGCTCTGTCTGTGCAGGTATATCACACCGTGTGTTATTGTCATTCACCCACTGTAACCACACACTAAAGAACACTATTGCTGACGCTATGCAGCTATCAATGTGTATGCACTAGCAGTAACCACTACACTACAGTAAAGAAACATTTTTTTTTTTTTTGGGGGGGGAGGGGGGGTGTTGCCCATTACTTTATTCAGAGAGAGAGAGAGAGAGAGAGAGAGAGAGAGAGAGAGAGAGAGAGAGAGAGAGAGAGAGATTGGGTGGGGTCGAGTTGGGTTGGGTTGAGCGTGACTGGATCTGATTTAAAACTGGATCCCTGTGGACTTTTGAACCCAGGAGTGTAAACACTGCAGTCACATGTTCCACCGCTCCCTTCGTAAAGTAATACCCTGAATTAAATTGCATCAACACATTTTTTTATTCTTCATATTTCCTGTATATCTGTTCAGGCTCTGAAAAGGTTTTCTCATATCTTTACCACAGTAACTTTAGCGTAGCATAAAAGGATTAGAGTAACACAAAATGGATTTCCATAAAGTCTGTGTTTGGTAGGTAGACTATTTGTTGCTGAGCAGCTCATACCATATGTGAACTGACTGTTTTCCTGAGACCATGCTTTTGTATTCTATAAGCCCTGCTTACCTTCTCCTGTGCTGTATATGTCTTGCTTACTCAGCATCTTCAGTACCTTCTGCCTCTTCCTCACCCATCCTTAATGAGAGGTATAGGGGTCTACGCTTGAATTATGCAGGGCATTTCTTGCACGACACTTTCAGTTCAAAGTTGCCATGTTTGCGCAGGCCTTGCTTTTCAAAATATTCTGACCTCTTCCCGTTAACTGATGTCTCAGCCATGAGTGATTGACATCTGCTGTCTGTTTATATTGAGATGCTTCAAATTGGACCAGACAGCAACCTGCTGCTGACTGGTGTTTTACAGTTGTGGAATCTTCGTTCATTCATTCATTCATTCTCTGAGACTCTGCTTTGTAGTCACGTCACTGAAGAGGCGAACAAAAGATGGCACGTATAATTGGCAGCTCATTATCTTCCCCTGGGTGCATCGCTCATCACGTTTGTAAATAAAATTTGCATCTCGACCTCAGATGAAATTCGATTGTGTTCTGGGACATAGTGCTGATGTTTTAATAATAAGACTGGCGAGTTGCAATCGAGTCTGTGTTATTGCTGTGTTTGATGTAATCCCAGACTGAATTTACAGTTCGCCAGAGCAGATGAGCTTATCAAAGACGACTCTTTGGTTCTTTGAAAAACACATTTTCTTTCTTCTCATCTCATCTCATCTCTTCTCCTCTTCTCTTCTCTTCCTCTGACTATTTTTTTTATTCTATCTTTCTTTCTTTTGTTTCTTCCCCCTCTCTCTCTGCAGATCCTGAGTGCATCCCAGTCTGCTGGCTCCCCTGCAGTCACTCTTGTCTATGTGGTGCGTAACGGCAGCGTGGCTCTCAATGGCACTGTGGCCAGCAGTCTCCTGAGCCAGCTGACGGCCGAGCTAGTGGGCTACTTCCTCTTCTACCCTCCTCTCACCACCGCAGAGCGTAAGTGTCATGGTCTTTTTGGATGTCCTTCTCTCTCTCTCTCTCTCTCTCTCTCTCTCTCTCTCTCTCTCTCTCTCTCTCTCTCTCTCTCTCTCACTCCCCATCGCTATTTCTGCCAAGATAAAGTCTCTACTTAAGTTTCCTTTCTGCACCCCAGACAGTGCCAGGTTATATGTATTAATTAGAGGTCTGCATTTACTTTTGAAAGTTAAAAGGTAAAGTTTGGCAGACACTTTTATCCACATCGACTTTGGTCACACTCTTGTCAGTTACAAAGTAGCAATGCTAATCACTCTCCATGATGCTTCTTGCAGTGCCAATCCTGGGTAAATTTAAAAATGTTCAGCCTATGGTGGTTTGCTAGTTTAGTTTATTTAGCTATGGTTCAGGTTAATGATAATCAATCAGATGATCTGTTTAACCTCATATTCTGACATCAAATCCAGGTTGAGGCTTATTACTTGTAATCTATTCCATGTTGGCATGCATATGGTACAAACAGAGTGTGGTAGAGTAGAGTCAAGTTGACTAAATTCAGACTCAGATTCAGCTCACGCTCTCCTCTGCGGTCCCATCTGTTGGAGTGTAACAGATATGCGGCACACTTCTGTTGTGTAAGTGGATTAGACAGACAGCATCTGCGGCATAATGCCTTGGCTTTGCACTGGCATTCAAAACAGAGAGAGAACAAGATTGTTTTAACAAGCTCTGCAAGAATGAACGAATAGGATGAATGAGTGAATGATTGAATGAATGAAAGAGGAAAGGAAGGAGAAGGAATGGAAGTAAGGGGGGAACGTTTGAGTAGTGACACACATTTGAGATTTTATTTATAGAAGTCAGCTAAGTCAAGCATGGCGGAGATGTCTTGCTGTCAGAGGAATTGAAAGTAATGATGTTCGTTTGAGTTGGATCAGAAAGACCAAAATGCCTGAACGGATAGTTTTTGAAGCATCCTGCTGAGAGACCAACCGCTGTGCTGGGTTTGTTCATGAAATGAGCGATTTTAATGATCCAGTCATTGGGTTTGAGGTCTGATTATGAAGTCCTGTCTGTCTCATTTGGAGGATACCCCTTAACTCAAAGACCATAACAAGGCTGTTTCAGCACAGGCTGTGCAATGAAAACATGAAATAGAATTTGACAGGGAAGCCTTTGGGCTAGTGCCTTAAGCCAAGGAATGGGGGAGAGTCAGACAGAGAGAAAAAGAGGGAGAGAGAATGTCCAGATCATGGGCCTAAACAAGGGCAGACCTGAAAAGAGTGAATCGTCCTCCTGTCGGAAAGAATCCCCTAACTAGATCTCTGAGACAGAAAATGCGGATTTGAAAAAAGAAAAGAAAAGAAAGAAAAATCTCACCTGGGTCATTCAATCTCACCTCCATTTCAACCCAGAATCATACAAAACAATAATCCTTCACCTCGGTTGGGATTTGCACAACTGATCCAATATTCCAAGCCTCAGATCTACTCATTATTAGCTTACCCTAAATACAAATCACACTAATTGCATGTAAATGAGTTTTTTTTTCTTTCCAACTCTTCTAATTTGTTATGAATGAATCGGACTTTGAGAACACAGCCTCTGGGGAACGAGGTTGGGGAGGGGAGAGTTCTCTTTCTTGCCTTTTGTGTTTGGTGCCATCCGCAACGTCACAGCTCTCCTGGGAGAAGCAGAAGGAGGCTCCTAGCTCACTGTACGCTGGCATTGACTCAAATGGCACATCAAAGCCAATTAGGCTTGTAAATAATGAACACTATGAGGTTCAGTGCTGTCTATGAGACAAAGGCGGGACTCCTCAGGCTCTCTCCAGTCCCAACACAGGATGCTGGCATCGTCTCAGAATAAAATAACACACCTGTCCTTCCTCTCACCCAGAGTTCTCAGTCAGCCTCAGTGTGCTACTATGTAGCCAATCTTGATTTCCCAGCTATTGTTTCCTGCTATGGGCTTCTGCCTTGCTTGTGTGTTGTTACAACGTATCCATGCCACAGCCCAAGTGTGTTGTCTATTTAAGGTTAAAAGTACAAAGTATATAGGGCGGTGGTAGAGTAGTGTTTAAGGTATTTGGCTAACTTGGGGTAGTAGCCTGGAAAATCTGTTCAAATACCAGCTGACACCGTTGTGCCCTTGAGCAATACACTTCACTCTAAGTTGCTCAAGGGGGACTGGCCCTGAAATAATTGATAGCTGACAAATTAAACTCGGTTTGGATAAAAGCATAATGTAAATTTCACACTGGGTCACGGAAGTGAAAATTTCACTGGATAATTTTATTTTCAAATATTTGAGTATATGAGTGAAATAGTTTGGCTCGTGCACACATATTCTGTCAGAACCATTGTAGTCAAGAAACTTAAGAGAAGATTCTGAATTAAATTCTTTATTATAAATAATGCATTACATTTGCCTGTATGGCTCTGTTCAGAGGTGCCCCCCTATTTCCATGAGCACCATGAATCAGGGGGCAGCAGCGGTTAGGGGATTCTCGCCCCAGCCAAACAGGGAGAGATAAATATTCCCCCCATGAACAGAACCAGGCGACATGACAAGAGAACATGCCATGTCATACACGACAGGGCGGAGCAGGGGAGGAGGTGGGTAGCAAAAACCAAGCAGCATACAGGTTGAGGGGAACAGGGAAGAATTTAAAGGGCGTGCCGAGGGTGCGTCGCCAATCACTACGGAGGAAAGATAATCAGCTGAGGGGATACACCTGGATCAATTTAGCAATGGGATGAGAGGGGAAAGCAGCAAGCTTCTTGACTACCATGGCCTGTCCAGAACTAACGTTTAAACACTCGATTTCTGGAGAAGTGACTCTAACCACCAAAGAACCCTTCACACATCCCTCGAAATAATATGAGCTTACCTCTTTTTTAACAGCTTAACATTATAGGATGATCAACATTTGTTGGAGACTGTTCACAGCCTTTTATTTGGAGCACCATGAGTGCTTTAGATTCTGAGGTCGCCATCTTGTTAAAGTTGGACTGATGCTACATGCTAGCTCATCTGAGCACATGACTACTAATACAGGGGGAAAGCAGCCTCTGCGGCTAGCTTCCTTAATGGGGGTGTGTGGAGGTGAACTGGAATGGGGCAGACTGTGCTGCTGTCTGTGGCTCTCTCCTCATTTCATACTCCACTGCTACAGTGTGGCTCGCAGACATGCGGCGTGCCAGCTCTGCTAATCAGACTGCACACGTGTAATTGAGCAGGGACTTTCATTATGGAAAGCTGTACGGCTTACGCCGCTCTCTCTCTCTCTCTCTCTCTCTCTCTCTCTCTCTCTCTCTTCCGGTGTATTTCTGTGTGTGTGTGTGTGTGTGTGTCTGTGTGTGTGTGTGTGTGTGTGTGTACGTTTGAAACTCCTGGCTTTGAAGTCACAGAATTAAATATCAAATCCCAGTATCATTGATGATCTCGTTTTCCTTCAATCGCACCCCCCATCCCTCTCTCTCAATCGCACCTCTCTCTCTCTCTCTCTCTCTCTCTCTCAATTCAAAATAGCTTTATTGCCATGACATCATACATTGCATTGCCAGAGTATTTACAAAGATTTAATAATAATAAAAAAGAAAGAGAATAAAAATGGTGTCTCTCTCTCTTTCTGTCTCTTCCTTTCTGACTGTCTCTCTCTTATCCGTCCAATGCAGCGTTGGAGTACCACAATCTCAACACCTCTGCAGCAACAAGGGACTACTGGGTGATCACAGGTAACTCTACCATCCGTCATCCTACTGGACTTACTGCTATACAGTAGCTTACCGCAGTGGTTGATTTACAGTGGAAATGAAATCTTTATGTCTGTGTTTAGGACATTAGTCTGTAAAGTGATGGTCCGTGTTCAGCCCAAAATATTGCATGTGATGGGTAGTCAATCCTGGCAGCTCTGCTGCAGACAGGCAACTGTGTCATGGGTGCTATTCATTTCCTCCTAGTCACAGGAATAGTAAATACACCTGGGCCATGTGGAAACAGACCAGCTCTCGGAGGGAAATAGGGTCCATCAACATGGTCGTATTTCAGCCCTCTGCCTAGAACACACACACATACACACACACATACACGCACGCACACACATGCACACATACACACACACACACACACACACACACACACACACACACACACACACACACACACACACACACAGACACTCTCCATATGCCTGGCAGAGAGAGTAAGAGTAGCATCAAGGTCAGTCCAAAGCATGATGGAATTAACTTCAGCCCCAGTGTAAGAGATAAATAGCCTAGCTGTGTGCTTTCATCATGTCCCTCAGTTCTCTCTCTCTCTCTCTCTCTCTCTCTCTCTCTCTCTCTCTCTCTCTCTCTCTCTCTGTCTTTCTCTCTCTGTCCCCACCTCTCTCTCTCACCCCTCACAATTGATATAGGTCTTTCTGTGTCTTTGCTAATGGAGATCAAATGCAGCTATGGCTACATTGTAGCAGTTCTTGATGAATACTAACATTGGCCAGAGTGTATGAATCACTACCAACTGGACCAATTATCAAGTAACAAATGATCTCATACTTCACCACAGGTTATAATTCTAACACAACGAGCACATTGGCCCTAGTATTTTTGAAGTACATTGCTTTTGTCATTCCAGAATGTTATAATCTTTCAAAGGGTCCTGTGTGGATCCCTATTACAAAAGCCAAGTCCAGCCCTTCTAGTGACACCCATTCGGCCAAGTTGTGGCACCTCTTGGATAACGTGACAAGACCTCTGAACTGAAAATCGGCGACATTTCGCTGAATTAACTGGGGACACTCATATTTCAGTATCATTAAAATAAGTAATGTTTTAGCTTCAAAGGTAGAGGGGGGGGCAAAGTGGATTTTCTTGAATTTGACCCAGGTCAGACCACCAAAATCAGTGACCGTGCCCGGAAATGGGGGTCATCATCTGGCCCTGTGCTTTTGGAGCCGTGTGGGCTGGCACTGCACCGGGTCTGCTCAGCCCAGTTGGGATGAGTCACCACCAGACACTTAGACACTCACACACACACACACTCTCAGTCCTGGACAGGCAGTGCAAAGCAGCCCAGCCTCATTAATCTCCCTCTAGCACCACCAATCAGAGAAACTGATGAAGTTACCAACCTCACTGGACCTCTCTGGCACAACACTCTCACTGCAGGCTGAAGGCTGTGTGTGTGTGTGTGTGTGTGTGTGTGTGTGTGTGTGTGTGTGTGTGTGTGTGTGTGTGTGTGTGTGTGTGTGTGTGTGTGTGTGCGTCTGCGTGGAGTGGTAAGACATAATGTAGAATTTCATTTACCATCCATGAATCCTGGAATATTTATTGTGTGCTGCTGCTAAGGGGCAAAGACATTTATATGCTGCTAGTTTGTTGACTCAATTAGTGTAATATTTTTCTCCCTAAAAATACAGTGGCGACCTGAGTTAAAATCTGTCAAAAGCCTGAGGAGAACACGCATTTGATTTTTTTTTAAAAAAAACTCCCTTCACAATTCAGTGATTCATAAACTGTTAGTGAAAGAGGAAGGGTGATGTATTTGTTAGTTTATGCATTTCAATATTTTATGTCCCTCATGTTGCGTTGGCAAACAGTCCATGGTGTTAGTGATGTGGCTGGTGTGGGTGGGGAGAATGACTGATGAGATGGCTGAGGGCTTGTGTGTTTATATGTGTGTGTGTGTGTGTGTGTGTGTGTGTGTGTGTGCATGTGTGTGTGTGTGTGTGTGTGTGTGTGTGTGCATGTGTGTGTGTGCAGTCATTCAGGATGTGGATAACTCGTCTCTGGAGGGCCAGTACCAGAGCTTCGCCAGTCTAATGGAGCAGCGGCTGGCTGAGCTCTTTGTGTCGGCGCATCAGCAGGGTGGGCGCTTCCGCCGGGCTGCAACCGTGGGCAGCTACACTGTGCAAGTAAGTCATCATCTGTGTGTGTGTGTGTGTGTCTCTCTCTTTCTCTCTCTCTCTCTCTCTCTCTCTCTCTCTCTCTGTGTTTGTCAGAGAGAAAGAGAAAAAGAGAGAGTGAGAGAGAGAGAGAGAGAGAGAGAGAGAGAGTATATGATACAAGTAGATAGCTTTCCCCCTTAAATCATACAGAATATGTAATCAATGTCAGAAACCAACAACTGACATTCTGCTATTCATTCAAAAATTGTCAATAAGACTGTACATAGTTATAGTGTAAAGACATAAACAGTAATTTCTTATTTCTGATTTAAATTAATGACAATGCAGTGATTGCCAGGTCAAATGGCTTCAATCCAATGGATGTCTACAAGGAGATCATATTATGAGCCCAATATATTATATGCATACAGTATTACCAGCATTTTTAGCCTTTTGTCGATAGGAGAGCCATTAGCCAAACCTAAGTTAATATGCCAATGATTAATGATTAATGATTTTTCTTAAACTGTCTCTGTCTGTCTGTGTTGATTCAGATGGTCAGTATGAGGCGTGTGACTGGGCCTAAGAACCCCGCAGAGCTGACCTACTATGTCCAGATGAATAGTGTCCCACTGGCCGGCACCTCGGCTGCCAAGGTGCTGAACACGGTGGACTCGCAGACCATGGCGCTCACCCTGGGCTACTTCGTGCAGCTGCAGGCAGAACGTACGTGACGTGATATGGTGACGTGGGGCGGCTTGGCTTAGCATGACATGGCCTTTTCCCTTGCCATTGTAAATTGAATGTTAAATGCCAGCAGAGTCGACTTTTTGCAGATCTTAGACAGAGCCGCGAACTTGTTATGTCTTTTTTGGGGGGAAAAAAAGAAGAAATGGCAGCCATTTTTGGGTCAGGTCAGAGGGTTGGAGTGTATGGAAGGCTGTTC
>JAODXP020000010.1:17196930-17204430 GCA_027497455.2 Sardinella longiceps
TACCGCTCTGCTTTAGTTGTGCATGGACAGAGCTT
Organism: Sardinella longiceps; assembly: GCA_027497455.2. Taxonomy (NCBI): domain Eukaryota; kingdom Metazoa; phylum Chordata; class Actinopteri; order Clupeiformes; family Clupeidae; genus Sardinella; species Sardinella longiceps. The sequence goes on from JAODXP020000010.1 coordinate 17,196,966, forward strand.
GGATTTCTTACTTCTAAACTTTAGCGCCACACAATGCTTTTATGATATACTTCTCAGCTAAACTTTATGTCTGTTGTTGGCTGTGGACACAAGACACCCTGAATCGCTGAACATTTTTTTTTTTTATATGATGGATTAGATTCCTTTCCTTTTTGCTCCTCCAGTTTTGTCCTCAGCTCTCTGTTCTGACCTAGTTTGTCACGGACTGCGATTTGGCCTGTAATTTCACTGCGGTCCGTATCCACTGATAAGATTACTCTCTTTTCCGCACACACAGAAATGAAAAACACTTTTGCTCAGTGAATTCATCTCAAAGTATAAAAGCTAATATACATGCACTGGCATGGCTCCACATACGCTTAACATGAATGAATGTGTTTGCATTGATCAGAAATCATATCGGGATTTCACTGAGCCGATGATCAAAGACAAACCATGTCCTGTTTACATGCAGCATTATGTTCATGCCAAAAGGCTTTAGCGCATCTGGCTCAGCACATAGGGAATTGGACATGTATCGAGAGTGGCAGATTTTATTGAACCGCACGTTTACAAGGAAGCTGAGGTTGTTCAAGAGATACTGTCATATCAAGAGTGCCAGGTCTCATTACGGCAGCCAAAATCATTCCCTGTTTCCATGGGCAGACAGCCTTTTTCTCTGTCTCTGACTGTGCTTTGACTGAGTCACAGTGCTGCCTGATCAGATGATCACATAGACAAATGGTGTAAGAATGACTCATATTCACTACGGAACAGGGGGCATACGGCACTTGATTGTTTGTACTTTTTGTACAAACCACTCACTCTTTTCTTGTAATTCTCCTCTTCTCTTCTCTCCTCTTTCCTCCATATTGGGCCCAAGAGTGGCCATGCAGGCGGTAATACACAGGGCCGTCGCAACAAGGCAGGCAAACCAGGCAATTGCCTGGGGCCCCAGGCTGAAAGGGGCCCCCAAGATTGACTGTTTAATCATTTTAGTAGTTATGTTGGTGATGTTTTTCAACAAAAAATGACTTTAAACTGGAGTTAGACAACTGTACAATACAGATAATTATATTGATGATGTTTGAAAATTATAACAATGTGGTTCGTCTAAGTATTTACGGGGAGTGAAGGGCCCCCACGTCCTGTTTGCTTGGGGCCCCCTATGTACCTTGAAACAGCCCTGGTAATACACACACTGCTCTGGTCAGGGGTGTAAAAAATCGAGTTGTTGGTTTTTAAAGCAGCGAAAGCTCAACCGTCTTTCCCTCCCACCTCAGCCATCACAGAAGGAGCGGTCACCCAGGGGGTCATAACTTCCTCTAATGGCCATAAAGCTGAAGGTTAATTTAATGTTCCTTGAAGCAGCTCTCAGCTTCTGCCAATGCATTTTAGCCCTCTGCACACAGACTCTACCTCCCTCCCTCCTCTCTCTCTCTCTCTCTCTCTCTCTCTCTCTCTCTCTCTCTCTCTCTCTCTCTCTCTCTCTCTCTCCATCTGTGTGTGCAAGAAGGGACATGGTGTGTATTTTCAAACCCAGCTAAGGTGCGTGCCCGCCGGTTATCAGGAGCTGCCCTCGTGACACTGCCTTTGATGCTCTGCAAATTAGGAAGCAAATTTCAGTGTAATGGCTGCATTTTGTCTGAGGTGGTGTTGTGATGTGGAGTGGTGTGGTGTGCAGGAGGAGATAGCGGAGCTAGCGTACTGACGCTTGGCCCAGGCTTCAGGCTGTTTTGATCCAATTTCACATGTCTGTGCCTCTCCTGTAGCACCTTCTGCGGAAATGGCCATTTCTGTCTGACACGTGATGTATGGAGAGAGCTTCATGCGCACAGATGGTGATCATAAAAAAAAACCCAACCTGGCCTTCATGTCTGTTCAGCAATCTATAACGCCTCTGAAGATTGTGTGTATCATTTGCATGTGTTTTTGTGTGGATGTGTTTTGTTCAGTGTGTGTGTGTGTGTGTGTGTGTGTGTGTGTGTGTGTGTTTGTGATTGTGTGTGCGGTTGTGCAAGCATTTATGTGATCTTGTACAAATCGATTTCACCACAACATGGCTGTAAAGAAAATCAGTGGAGAGTGACTGACAGCTGAAGGAGATCTGAATCTTACAAGATATTTTTGTGCTTGTGTGATTTCTGTGTGTGTGTGTATAAATCTGTTTGCGTGCATGCATGTGTGTGTATGTGCGTGTGTGTGTGTGTGTGTGTGTGTGTGTGTGTGTGTGAGAGAGAGAGAGAGAGAGAGAGAGAGAGAGAGAGAGAGAGAGAGAGAGAGAGAGAGAGAGATTATGAATGCATGCTTGTTTGTCTGTGTGTGTGTGTGTGTGTGGGAGTGTGTGTGTGTGTGTGTCTGCATGGGTGTGTGTTTGTTCTTGTTTTAGTCTTCCTGAGCTGTTTAGTACAAGTATGAAACATCTGTGTAAGAAATACACACAGGTGGATTTGTTTCCTCTGACAACACTGTTGCAATGGCTGCTGGTGTTGAGCACTTATTTATGACTTGATTAGAATCTTTGTTGTCAAGTGAGAGAGAAAGATTGGGTAGCTTGTATTGTTTTTTAACTTGACAGCAAAATAATAGAAAACAGCAGTGTTATTAGTATGAGTAGGAATGGTGCAGGGACTGTCAACACAATATAATGAACTGTGCAGATGTGTGTAAAGGTCAGTGAAGTGAAGTGGTTTGAAATGTTTCAGTGATTTTATTAAAATGAATCCTTGAATTTATCAGAGCAACATATTTCAGCAGAAAACACATCTGTTCATGTAAACGGCGTGTCAAGCAAAGAAGTCTAGTTCTAGCTCTGTAGATAGATAGATTCCTCCTCTCTGGTTATCTACACAGCAAATTAAAATGTAAGAACATTTTTATTTCCTTCCCAGAGATGACAATGTTGTTTTGTTATTACCAAACAGTGCTTTGACACAGTTACCAATTTAATCACATCTTTTTAATTTGGCTCATCCTTTAGATAGATTCATCACTGAAACAATAAAAACATCTAAATGTTACAGATCTAATTTTAATAGCTACTTAATGCTTACTTTCTAGTGCCTACTTTTAAGTGTAATGAACGTGCACTGTGTTCTCCTTCCCTTCACAGCCAGTGCAGGGATTTGACTATGCCAAACAGCATCTCGGCCAGCAGGGTGGTGATGAAGAGACCTTGCCTGCCACCCAGGAGACCAAGGTGCTGCCTCTGCCCATCAGAGATGCCCCCCTGTCCCTGGAGAAAGTCATCCACCCAGATACCAGCAGCACCAAGAAGACTCTGTCCAGTGAACTCAGGAAAAGGTAAGAAATAAATAGATGCTGTGTAGAAGCCAAAATAATAAAAAGTAGCCATTAAAAGTCTAATGTGTTTTTGAATTTCCTGCATAATAACATCAACTAATTGACTAATGGTAGAGGAAAGGGATCCATTGGGCTGAGGGATTTGCATACAGTACTGCAGGTAGACCACTCTCCTCATGAAGGTCCCTGAAGGAAGGATCACAGCAGCCAGATGAGATCATGGCTATATCCATTCGGGACTATTATCAGTGATGTCCCGTCAGCATAATGGACCCGACGCAGCGCACGACCTTGAACTTTTCCTTATCCAAAACACAGCACTGAAACTCATTAGACTTTATCAGCGCTCCCGGACTCCACTGGTTCTCATTTAACGACCAAAATGACCTCATGTAAATGTGCGCCGCTGGTGGAAACCAGGTTACAACCAGCTTTGGTTCCACATTAAAGATCCCACTGATTTCTCTGTGATTGGTATTCCATGTCACCTGGGCCCCCAGCTTGATGCCTGCTGAGGGACATTTACTGCGGGCTAAATCAGCCGGAGGTGACTTTAAGAGGCAGCTTTAAGAGATCATAGGAAAAAAGGCAGCTGTAGATTCTTCTGCTTTACACTGTATGGGTCAGCCCATATGAGAGTCAACTCTGCATCTCTGTCCTTCAGTTAGTGTATCTGCCTTACAGATATGTGCTCAAATTTGTGTTTTTGTTTGGACTCCATTGCTGGGCTTATCCCCATGCCATTGAGAGTACAGAGAAAATGGTGGTTTGTCATTGTCCTCATGTTCTTTACACGGTGCAAAGTGACTTCAGAAAATGAGGAAGTTGTTCCAAGCCCTTTCACCTCTATGCTGTTGATTTCAAGAAATGGTGTCTGTGGTGAGGTTAAGCCCGTACGAAAGGCAACTACTTTCAGCGGCGTCGCATCACAAAATGGCGGCGATTTTAGCTGAAATGTCATCAAGCAGTCTAGCTTTATAATGCTGACCAGCCCAACCATACCTCATTATACTTCCACCTATTCAACACCGGCAGCATCGCCTCCAGGAATAGACCATTCATGATGCCTGTAGCTGAATTTAGAAGCCGTGATAAAATGTATCTATGGGTCTGATATTTAGAGCAAGTAATTGTTGCCATTTGGAGAGAGGGAGAGAGAGAGAGAGAGAGAGAGAGAGAGAGAGAGAGAGAGAGAGAGAGCAAAAAAAGAAAGAGAAGGTGAAAGACTTACTGTATGCTGATAACTGCTTCTATGCTAAAAGTTGAGGTCTGATTCAGTGAGTGCCAACAGTGATTCAGCAGCTTATCTTATTCCTGCGAATGTAAGGATTCTGTCTCCTTGCTGCCTTGAAAAGCCCATTTCCTTTCATGTCACCAGATGAAAGAGCTTCATAATATAGTAGCTGCCATTTTGTTCTAAAATGTTATGGTTAAAATGCTAATGCATTTCACGCTTGCGTAGGAAAAATATATATTGTGGATATTCAAAATAAGCAACTTTGAAATGAGAAAATTGCACTTTAAGGAATTATAAATATATTTTCCATACTTAGGCCTATTTTTCTATTTTATGAACAGTTTAAATGGCTTTTGGTGATTAGATAGATCTCTCTGCCCATATGCATCTCTCTCTCTCTCTCTCTCTCTCTCTCTCTCTCTCTCTCTCTCTCTCTCTCTCTCTCACACACACACACACACACACACACACACACACACACACACACACACACACACACACACACACACACACACACACACACACTGAACAGGCAAATGTTAATTGCCTTTGGCCTGAGAGCATAAATGGATATGATAATAGAAACTCCTATTCACTTCTATCCTCCTACCTATTATTTTCCTCAGACTCCCCCCTTTGCTTTACTGCAGGATCTCCTTGTCATCAGAGCATGTGTAAAGTGAAGATGGGCTGTAAAATCAGCAGAGCCTGAAGATCTAGCGGGACCCAGAGCTATCAGTGTCTTTTTCTATTCACACGCATCTGATTTAAGAGGATAGTTTTATATCACCTCTATACAGCTCACAGAATGCACATTTCATCTCTGCTTCTAGCTTTGTGTACTTACTCAAAGGACATGTTATGCAACACAGTTCATAACCCGTTTCATTTCACAGGAGGAAGTATTGTTTTTACAGTTTGTAGCAGTTTGAGGAGCTGAATTTTGAGAGATTATTCTGTTGAGCAGTCTGCTCAGCCACCAGCTGCCATATTTCTGAAACAAACTAGGCAAATGAGGATGCTTGCCCTCTTATAACTGATATCTATCATGCAGTTGTTATGACCTAAGCAATTTTGAATTCATGTTTAAATTTTAGTTTAATTTGAATCTCTCTTGAAAGGTTTTTATTTTTTATTTATTTATTTTGAATGGGAATCTTAGCATTTTAGCATTGTAAATGAGTATCATGCAATATGTATTATTAATCTGTAATCAAGAGCACTCACTGTAAGTGCAAATAGTGGTAGTGTTACTTAGCATCCCTTTCATTTTAAGCTCAGCTGTTTAGTCCACAACAAAGGTCACAAAACATGGGTTTATTTCACACTAGTTTGTCACTTGCCGGGTGTCCAAACAACCGTTTAGCAGGCAGCAGAATGTCGGTTTGGGAGCCTTTGCCCTTTTGCACTGCTGGAAAAGCTCCATGTGTTTAAAGCGCTCTGCTTTAGAAGCAAGCAAAGGTTCCTGATCTGTCCTGCTTGCCCTGCAGCTTGTAAGAATTGAGCGAACAGGTCTGCTGTGTTCATACTGTGACAGTTCATGTCAGCCTTCCAGATCCACTGTCCCAGAAGCAGTGCAGTTGACAGGTGGAAGAGATGAGAGTCATTTAAGATAAAGTCAGAAGCAGATGAGAGGTTTGTGGAAGTGACATCCTGCAGACAGTCCTTGTTAAAGATTTAACAGTGTTGTCTTGGTTTGGCGTTCTCTATTTTCAATGTTTAGAGAAAATGTGTCTTTTATCTTTGTCATTTCTCACAAGCCCCCACCCCCGCTTGCACAGAAAATGTACAAAACATTACCTAGCTCCCTTTCACAAGTGTAAATGAGTACACATCATTTCCCCCAATCATGCTTCTTGAAGCTGATTTATGACAAGTTAGCTAAGCTGAATGCATGTGTTGAATGTCTCCATCAAAAGCAAATTGCTATGGGTGTAGTTTTTACATGTTGTCACCATGCGGAGTGTTCAACTCTGTCAGTACTAATTCCCTCAGACAGCCCTGCTGTGTCTCTGCCTGTTCCCATTGTGTTGTTGTGTCATAACTGGAGTTGCCACGTGTTAACACCCTGCACAAGTGGCGCTGGGCAGTGGACATCAGAATGAGTAAGAAAGATGGAAAGGGGGGGGGTGTTAAAGGTGTGTGTATGTGTGTGGTGTGTGTGTGTGGGTGGGGGGGTTGACTGTGACATAACCGTGCACCACGAGATTGACCACTGCTGCTGTTGCTATGGTTACTTGCAGCAGGTTGCCGAGCGAAGACGGCTCCGTCATCAGCAACGAATCAGCAGCGAAGCCCTACTCTGGCAGGGCCTCGACGGCGCCCAAAGTCCCAACGCAGCAGAAAATGACAAAGGAGGAGACGCGCAAGAGGAACGGTGAGACAGAGCTAGAGCTGCCCCGACTGGCGAGGCCACCGTCTCCCACTCAGCCACTTACTAAGTCTGCCTGTCTTACCCTTTCACCTCTCTCTCTCTCTCTCTCTCTCTTTCAATCTCTCTCTCTCACACTCTCTCACACACACACACTCTCTCTCTCTCTCTCTCTGTCCCATCTTCCTTTATCTCCCTTCAACACTCCGTTCTGTCACTTTCTTTTTTAAGCTCTTTATCACTTAAGAGCTTTGACAAATGTCTACCGTCTGTGCGTCTCTGTTTTCCTTCCTCCTCCCCCACCACCCCCTCACCCACAAGTTCCCCATGCCTTAATCTCACTTGGGTGCTTTTATTTCAAATGAAAAAGTAGTTGCCCTTCTCCCTCTCCTTGCACAGCAGCTGAGTTGAGCTGAGTTGGGGTGCCCAGGCGGACGGGCCCTTTTTCTAGCGGCGGCGGCATACAGTACAGTTACAGTGTGTGGTGTAGCAGGCAGGCAGGCAGGCAGGCAGGCAGGCAGGAGAGAAGGTGGCCACTCAGCAGTAAGGGAGCAGTGAGGGAGGCTGATGAATAT
>JAODXP020000010.1:17209430-17234430 GCA_027497455.2 Sardinella longiceps
ACTCTCCCTTTTTCTCTCCTTCTGTGTGCGTGTGTGTGTGTGATCGTGTGTGCATGTATGTGTGTTGGTGGGTGTTTGTGTGTGTGTGTGTGTGTGTGTGTGTGTGTGTGCATGTGTGTGTGTTTGCGTGTGTGAGTGTGTTTGTGTGTGTGTGTGTGTGTGTGTGTGTGTGTGTGTGTGTGTGTGTGTGTGTGCATGTGTGTGTGTGTGTGTGTGTTGTGGGTGTGTGTGTGTGTGTGTGTGTGTGTGTGTGTGTGTGTGTGTGTGTGTGTGTGTGTGTGTGTGTGTGTGTGTGTGCTGAATGCAGGCAGTCCCAGCTGAGGCACCCAGCCTACCGGAGCAGACAGTCCCTGAACAGTCCCAGCCCTGGGGGAACAGAGATGGACCTGCTGGTGATGCGAGAGAGACCCAGGAAGGGCATCCGTAACAGTGGATATGATGTGAGTACATACATTTACACCAACAATCCCCCTGTAACTACTCTGAGGATTTCAGAATCTCACTATGCGTCATCAGTGATGAGGCGAGAAGTCAATGAACAGTGGAATGAAAAGCATGTTGTGAAAGACAGCAGCTGAGTTGAACAGTAAGCCCATTTGAAACACATTATACTTCATAAACTATCAGTTAATGTGTTTATAAAACAAAACAAAGTGTTAAGTTAAAGGATAACTTGATTACAATTCTGATGATACAAAAGTAAATACCTTTAAGTCATGGGAAATAACAAAAACAGGGCTACCCAGAGACGTACAAAATGTTTTTGGTCTTCAATGTAAAACAAAGTCTTGTGATAAAAGTCCATGAAGAGGCCAACAACATCCTGACTCCCATCTTTTAGAGGTGACATGTGTATCATCACATTTAATCATTCCACCCAGACTGGGATTTTGGACCAGAGAATGTTGTGCCATTGCTAGACCCATACTGCCATTCTTCTCCCCAGTCAACGCTCACATATGTTCTTCAACTGTAACCATGGTAACTAAGCTGCCTTGTGCCAGACACAAATTATGAAACATAACAAGTAGTTGCCTTTTAAGAACTATTCTGCTTTTAAAGATTTTTTTCTTTCTGTGAAAAAAAATCAAAGGCTTGACCAGCTAAACACAGTCTTTCAGATAACACTTCAGTTTTTCTTTTTTTATGTAAGGAACAGAAAATAGCAATATTGCCAAACAGGATGAAATGCTGCTTAAAACTGGGGAGGGATTTGGAAGGCAGGTCTTTTCATAACATAAATGGTGAATCTACCATGAGGACATCCAAAAGATTTCTCTTTACTAACTGCTCCATAAAAAACTTTTATACTCTGTTAACAGACGTTGTTCTCTATAAAAGAACCATAACTGTATGTCAGACATACAGTCCAGTATCTCAAGTGGCTACAAAATGTGTGGCATGGCTGTGGTCTATTGATTACAGTGGGAATGCATTGCTTTTGGCTAGATTACTGCGGATCCTCTTCTCTGAGAGTCTGTGTTGTGGGAGGACTGATTTATGAGACGCGCTGCACTGGGTCTCCTGTGGCTCTATGCTACTCACACAGGAAGTAGGGCACAAGTGGAGAAAGAGAAAGAAAGAGGGGAGATATAAAGAAGAAAATGATAAATCAGGAACAAAAACAGGAAATGAGGGAGAATGGAAGAAGCAGGAGCTGGAGGTGCAAAGAGCAAACTGGGTGAAGCAGCTGGAACTGTGTTGTGCTGCTGTTGCTGCTTCTGCTGCAATGCTTAATTGCACCGTCATCATGTCATGTGACATTATTTAGATGGGGAGAAATTTATGGATACATAAGCAAGTTCCATGCATGCAAGAATCCCATGGGGGCTAACCTGTTACTCTATGACACCGTGAAGGACATGTCATTTTAGCAAAGGCATAGGCATCTTTAGATCCAATAGCAGAAGCATCACATAGACTCAAAGTGCAGCACTCAGTAAGACACAGCGCACGCTCTCCATACTCTATGCATTTAGTGTGCTTTGCTGGCCTGGTGTAGTGTTTCCATTGAAGAGCCTAACTTAAAGCAAAGGTTTGGTGTAATTCAAGCATAGCCCTGTTGCACAAGTCTGCTGACTGCACTGATAGTGTGTGGAACGAAAGAACTTGGAACAACAAAGACTGAAGGTGAATGGAAATGCAAACAAGCAGTTTACAGTGAGCCAATGGAACTTATAATCTTACTTTGGGTTTGAAATGTTGTACTGTATGTTCCATTGTCAAGTGCTTGTTTGCATTAGCATTCGGGTTTGGCCTATGTAGTCCCAATTTTTTTCATTCCACTCGGGTTAGGGTTAGGGTTAGCGCTATCCAATGCAGTCAGCAGACTCGTACAACAGGGCTATGCTTGAATTACAGCTTTTTTTCAATGAAACATATTCAGTGATAATATGAGAATATGTCTAGCCACTGCTGTCTCTCTCTCTCTCTCTCTCTCTCTCTCTCTCTCTCTCTCTCTCTCTCTCTCTCTCTCTCTCTCTCCTTCTTGCCTTTCTGTGTCTCTCAGACCGAACCCGAGATCATTGAGGAGACAAATGTGGACCGCCTTATGAGCAACCGCAGCTACGGCTACGGCCGGCAGGTCAAAGGTCACTCTGAGACGTCCACGTTGAGCTCACAGCCCTCCATCGACGAGGTGCGACAGCAGATGCACCTGCTGTTGGAGGAGGCCTTCAGTCTGGCGTCTGCCGGCCACTCATCCTCCACCGCTGGACGCCACCACCATCCCCAGCACGCTCTCCACGCCCTTCCCCAGCATCCCCACCACCAGCTGGGGCCCTACAACCCGGGGCCACCCATCCCCTACTCCGAGGTGGTCACCAGCGCTCCGGGCACCATAAGCCGGAACCAGAGAGCGCTGCAGTGGGTGCCAGCCGGGTACGGGCCAGACCCGTACCAGTGCAGTCTTCCCAAGCCTGTGAGTCTGCACTTCTGCACACCACACACAGAGGACTGGCTCATGGACCAGTTCAGTCTATTGCATGTTTTTAGCAGATGTTTCAATTAATATGAGATTCTTTTTATTTGGATGCATGAGCTCAACAAGTTCAACATATTTTTTTTTATTCAAGCTGTTGTAAAATATTGCTGTGCTATGTATGGTATAAATATAGAAGTCATAAGTTGCACTCTTGCATATACACAGGAGTGGCTCATGGACTGATGCTATGCAACCATTCTTACAAAAAACCCCCCACTTAATTAGTTTTCAAGAAGTTTTATATTCACAAATAAGATTTTTAAGAACAACTTGATGAAAATTCTTAGGAAGATATTGGTGAATGAGGCCCATTGATATTTTAACAGATATCGGTTCATATACTGTAAATTCAACTGATATCTGTGACATTTTAACAGATATTTACCTATGAGGTTAATTCTAAGTTCAACAACATACAAGTAATCATAAAATATTGCTGTGTAAAGTACAGTATACAGTAAATAACAGTCACACTGAATGGAAATTGGATTTATCTTTTTTGAAAGGTAAAAAGTATTTTATTATCAGCTTTAGCTCAGTTGAATCATCCCTGAGTGGCCTAGGGGACTGTTGAGTGAGTATCGCTCTTCTCCTCCCAGGCTTTCAGGTTTACTCAGCTTCCTGACATGGCTATGGGGTCCCCTCCTCCCCCCATTCCACCCAGAACCGGCCCTCCTGGGACATCACTGAGACGGTGAGATAACACACACACACACACACACACACACACACACACACACACACACACACACACACACACACACACACACACACACACACACACACACACACACACACACACACACACAAACTCACTCTCAAGCAAAAACATGTGAGCTCCTACCCAGGGGTACCCACTTTCAGACACACACAAACACCCATTACAGTAACACATACAAATGCACAACCACACACACACACACACACATAGGTGCATTCACTTTAGACACATTCTGAAAATAATGTACCCCTGGAACTGCTAGTGGCCAGTGACCTCGTCTGGCACTCATGTCTAGGCCTTGAAATACTGGCTGGGCCATGGCAAAAATACTCTTCATTTTAGTCCTGCACAGACATTGCTGATTTCAATGCTACACCACAATGTAAATTTGAATCCTGTATCAGTGTACTTGAAAACGACATGAATTTCAATGACTATTGTGGGGGTGCTACAGGGATGTTTATTGTGCAGCATTTTCTGTTTGATGTGATGACAGTGCCACCTAGTGGTCTAAGTGTGTCACTGCTGATTTCTCACCACTGCTCTCCCCCTCATAGCTCTTCATCTGACCTTGGGCCAAAGCCGCGGAGTGTGGAGTCTTCTGTCACAGACGAGCCGAGTCAGCACGATAGCGCCCCCTACGTGCCAGTCAGCAGAGCTGCACTCCCCTCAGTCACCACTGACCAGCCCCTGTCACTCAACCACTCAGGTAAATGTGGCTTCCTCTATAATTACTGCGTGTCTGTGTGTGTGTATGTTGTGTGTGTGTATATGTGTGTTTGTGCGTGTGTGTGTGTGTGTGTGTGTGTGTGTGTGTGTGTGTGTGTGTGTGTGTGCGTGTGTGTGTGTCTGTGTGTGTAAGAGAGACTGAGAGTAGGAGGGATGTTATGTCATCTCCCTCTCAGTCAAACCAGGCACTGCTTTGATTCTGAATCTGCAAACTGCTGGCTTGAACCAAAATAACCTCTGTGTGGGCAGTTTTACAGCATTTTCTTTTTCCTTCTCATTTTTAGCTCATAAATAGCATGAAATAACATTTTCATTCGAAGATGTGCATCCAATCATATCTGGGTTTTAATTTAAGAGTATCTAAACCTTTCCATTTACTGCAGGAAACCCAATTTCTGCAGTCTATGCCATCCCAGCTACTCGACCCGGCTACCCAGGATACTTCCTGTCCACCCCGCCATCCTCCTACCACAGCCCATCCTGGATGTCCTACCCGCCGGAGCCCGAAGACGTGCCTCCACAGTGGGCCGAATCTGTAAGCCTCCTCCCCTCCTCTCATAGCCTTCTCCAATAGCCAAAACGCCAGGCAGGCTTCCCCTAAATCCTGCTCCAGTTGGGGCCCAAGTCCTGGAAGATTTGCTATAACAGGGAGTCTTTGCTTGCTAGGTTTTTGGTTGCTAGGGAGTCTTGATTTGACTTTGTTTAATATCAAAATACACATTGAAATGATCATGAATAAAAATAACCCTGACCTAGAGTTCAGTATTCATTAGGTTTATGTCTGAGCTTCCTCAGAGACCAATTTGTTTATAATATTCTCCTTTCTTTTTGATCATATCAAAACATAATTATTTCCATTTCTAGTTTACTTACTTCCTCTTACATAACTGTGATAAACAAAATGGTTTTCCACTATGTTGAATGATAGCTTGTGTGACAAATGTCTCTGTGTCCACCTTTTCTTATGTACACTCGTAAGAAAAGCCACGTCACGTCTTCAGGCTCTGCAGTAAGTGAGGTGTACGAAACAGAAGTGTAATCCAAGATTAATTTTCAAGTGCCCCCCCCTTCCCCTCCCAAAAAAAAAGAAAAAAGAAAAAATGAGACTGGATCCCCCTGTGTACTGAGCAGAGTAGTGAGGATGAGTAAGGATGACAATGAAGGTCAAAGAAAAGGTCAAATCCAGGACAGCATCCTAAGAGGATCAGGATTGCCCTCACTTGTGTCTCTTCATCTGTGAAACGTCTTTCCTCCCCCCATCCTAATTGAGAGAAAGAGAGAGAGTGAGAGAGAACTGGGGTGGGCCATTCCTTCTTTGTCAGATGTCTTTTTCAGCCATGTGGCAATCCCTCTGTTTTTCGAATGTTCTTCTACTTTATATCCCTGTTTTGTGTCTGCCTGTTTCAACCAAATGCCTTCACGCAGTGTCTTTTTACAGAACCAGTGTCATTTAGAAACCATTTGCTGAACTGAATTTATCGCTGGCGTTGAGCGGGACTCAGCAAAATACCGGGGTAGTTGAGCACATTTCTTTGAACGAACACATTTATCCTCTTTTTTTTTTGTTTCTTTATTTTGAAATATTCTTTTAGAGTTTGTGTGTGTTGTTGTCATGCCACCTTGTTCCGATCAAAACAAGTAATCCATTGCTGATTTCAAACTTTCTGTTTGAATGAAAGGTCACAAATGTTTTGGTCTTAGACATTTCAGTTTTCTTTCCATCTTTGTGTTTTTTTTAATCGTGACTTTAGTCTTTGTGCTTGTCTGTGTTGTTTCCTTTTTCACTCATTTGAATATAAATATGAGCATACTGGTGCAAAAAGAAAACTCACTCAAGCAAAATAAAAAAAACGACTACTCTACTCACTCTAAGACTAACAATAGCACACTCCAGTCAAATGCACTCTATGTCAACTGTATGTTCAGTATGCCTTCACTTTGGCAGCGCCAGATTGACAACCTTGTCCATCTTTCTTCAAGGTGCCATTGCCAGGTTATGCCGAGGCCTTTCCGCACCCCCGTTACCCTCAGGGCAGCCCCCTGTTGCAGCAGTACAGGCAGCCGCCATCCGCCCTGGGGTGCTTGGATCGCCCCACGTCCGCCTCTACAGCGGCCTCCCAGCAGAGCCTAGCCGACCCGCTCGAGCTCCCCATGTCCGACAACCCCCTCACCAACCTCTCCACGTCCGCCTTGGTCAAAGCCATCCGCGAGGAGGTGGCCAAACTGGCCAAGAAGCAAGACATGTTTGAGTTCCAGGTCTGAGCTCCCACTAGTCAGCCAGGAGTACTCCAGCTGTTGTGTTTCTTTCTGGGACAGACTGCTGCAGACCTGGGCTCACCACACAACACCCAACTCAGAGGTTTGTATAGATTCATGCTCACCTGTTTGGAGGTGAGCCGCAAATAGTTATCGCTGAATTTCACAATCTATTCGTTTTCTTGCAGAAGAAACCTGTTGTATGTCAATTGTTTCAGCTTTCCTGTGGGCTGTCTTTGACTTTTTGTTTTTCGCTTTTTTTCTTCAGTGGCATTGTAAAATAACATTCAAATCATCAGTGTGATGTTTGGAGATGAAAGGAACTTACTTTCACATGAAAACCAAAGCATTGCAACAAATTTATACTTTCCACTTATCATCTGTATGTCGTTGAATATCTCTCGTATTCAGTTAGCAGTTAAGTTTCTATTTTGTTGCGATTTACAGACAAGCTAATGTGCAGAAGCCTGAATCAAGGAATCACTACTTTCCTAATGCTCTTGGTGGTTAACGTTAAGAATGATTGATTACTGTATAAGGAATGATTATAATCTACATCCTATTTAAATTGACCTTACTGTCTTGAGTATACACAATGCAAAAATGTTTAAGAATCAAAAACGATTAATTTAATACCATACTGGCATTCTATGAGATTAAGTGGTGAGATTAAAGGAATATTCCACCTTTTTATGAAAATGTGTTATTCACCCTCTTACCTGGAGTTACATATGTCAGTAAAACCATTTTGGTCTCAGTGCATGTGTTTTCTTTGTCTGGCAAACCCTAATTGTAGCTTTTATTTTATTTTTTTGCTTTAGCTTAGCATAGGCGCTGGAATGTAAAGTAGCCAAAGAGTTGCTATCTGGCTAATTTATATTCCTGTGCCTATGCTAAGCTAAAGATAAAATTGGGGGTTGCCAGACTAGGCAAACGCATGCACTAAGACTAAATTGCTTTTACCCACATATGTAACTCCAGGTAAGAAGGTCAATAACCCATTTTCATAAAATGATGGAATATTCCTTTAAATGGTAGTTTTCTTGGTAGGCTGCAAGTTTCAAAAGCCTGACATGTGGACAGTTTTACTTAGGCCTGTTCTGGCTTTCCCCGAGAGTCAGAACAGTACATTTCTTGTTTGACCAAGTGCATGCCGCTGCAGAGTATTTGACTCAAGGGCTTTTTGTACATGCTGTCTTCTCTTCTCCATGTCCAATAGCCTGTCCTGTAGTCAAATATTTCTTTGCATTATATTGTGAATGTGTTACAAAAGAGCGAACTCTTTGGAAATGATTGTATCGTACCTCCAATTAAGGTCAGTGGAAATGCACTTTATTTTATAAGTAGAGATCCATTTGGTTTCTGTTAATCCTGTCAAAAGCTCAAATCTAAGTGGACAGAGTTGTGTGGGATCACTCAATATCCTTTAATGCAATGTGGTGAGCAATATTCAAAGGACTGAAGAATCTGTAGATGCTGTGCTATCTTCACACATGGACAAGAATGAGGGGTCACTCCATGTCTGTGTTCTAAGGAAACAGAGAACTCACTGGCCTAAGTTTTTTTCCCCCTGAGATGACACCTGTACAGTGTTATAGACTTGGTTGTAGACTTGGTTACGACTTTTGCATAATGCTTAGAAAGATCGATGTTTGCCCTGAGGGACACTGTTCCTCTAAGACCCATTTTATAAACAAAATAGCAGAGTAAACTGTATGTCATTTGTACATGTAGATGGAAAGAGAGACGGCCATGGCAGAACGTGGCTATTGGCTTCACAACGGAATGGGGAAAATGTCTTTGTGTTGTTTGTTAGCTGTCAAGTCACTTGTCTTATTTTTTTCAGGTTCCCTTTTGGAACTTCTACACCAGTATTGGTGTTGGTTTGTAAATAGGTAAGAGTTAAAAAAAAAAAATCAATTCTTGAAGTTATTTCACTTCTCAGCACTTTGCTGATGGGTTGTCTTTTTCCGTTATTCTAGGAATTTCATAATAATAATACAGTCATAACTGAGATGGACAATATCATTCTCTGTCAGAAGTAAAGACTTTGACTTGCTTTGTTCCTGTATGCTGTCAGTGGATCTTAAAGCTGATGTAGGTGGTCTTACTGTTTGACATAGTTCTGCTCATCTCTTTAGAGGGGTTGTGATTGGTTAATGTAGAAGCTAATAATTTGGTGTCTTATTACAGAGCACAGGGGTCCCAGGCAGAGATAGAGTTTATTTCTACCCCAAAGCCTATTTTAGACACAATAGATTTATAGCTGAGGGAACGTAAAGATGATCACTTACAGCAGCTTTAAGGGAGACACTTCATCTGATGTTAATTTGATCCCAGAGTAATGTTGATTTTTAATCTTCTTGAAACCAGTGAGCCAATAAAATGGACTGAATGATAATATGGAAAACGATTTGTGATCGTTTTTATTGTTAAATATTTTAACCTTTACACACACACACACACACACACACACACACACACACACACACACACACACACACACACACACACTCAAACACACACACAGAGACTTTACACACTAATGTTCAAGTAGCCACAGAGACACACTTGCAGAAACATAAACACACAGTTACTAAAGAATTAAAGGAAGCGGTAAGAGTTTGGAGCACTTTTTGGGAACACTTTGCGGTAAGGGTACATGAATTATCATGAAGTGAGTCATGACTAATTACACATGATCATGATGTTTTTTTTCAAAAGAATTTGATATAATTTGATATAATAAAAGTACTTATTTAGCCTACTTTGGCCTAGTTCCTCATATCTATTCCATACGTCAACTAAATTTTACCAATTTAACCATGTCAACACTTTAGTTGAGGGGGCACAAACATGATGAATTCATCATGATCATGCTAATTAATCATGACTCATGCTAATTAATCATGACTCATGATGATGTACCCAGAGTAACTAATACTTAAGATCATGTGCTATTTCAGCAGGAGGTCATTAATGACAAACAATGAATTCATGTTAATTCCTGATAACTCATTAGACTTTCAGAGATGGAGTAATGCATGAATCATGAATTTATCATGAATGATTTCATGCATGAATTCATGATAATTCATGTACCCTTACCGCAAAGTGTTACCCACTTTTTTACAATATTGCTTAACATCCCCTTCACACCTCAATTGCAGCCAATTGGTTAAATGCTCTTAACACAAAAATAAAAATGGACTTAATCACCTGTGGAATGAACAGGGAGGAAAAACTGGAATTCTGAGCAGCCTACTCAAAACTCTGACTGTCATTTGTCCCTCCCCCCTCTATACCATAGCCAGTGCTTGCCCTGTACAAGAGAAGTCTGAAGTAGCATGTATTTCATAATTTATCTCGCTCAAATGTTTCTCCAGGGTCTCCTACTGCACCTTTAGGCCAATATTGCATCTGCCGCAGCAGGTAGCTTCCACAATAATCAATGGAACTGACTACACCAAAAGCAACAGCGATGTGTTGCCTACACTGTAAAAATAGACCAGCCATCTAGATTTTTTGATGTGACTTGACTGACACTACCATAAGGACAGTGTTTACTTAATGATGCATCTGATCAGCTGCACACATTTCAAACCCACATTTATGACTATTGCAGGCAGCACAAGTTTCTCAAAATGAAAGACGGATGCTTACTGTCAATGAGAAAGCAAAGTAACCCTAACTGACTTAACCAGGCGATAACATTTATGATTATATTCATGTTGTGCTGCACAACTTGTGAAGTGTATGCAAAACCTTGTGTAGGTTAAATGTGTTCTGGAATACTGCCAGCGCTAGTGTGCCTGTTTGCCCCTAAGAAGGCTTGATACTGTACATGCATGTATAATGTTTCCCTATCATCATTTGATATTGTTTCATTTCGTGCAAAGTGTCTGGAACATCTCCATTGGCAATAGTTTTCTCTGTAGAGGGTGCCATGCTTTCTTCTTCATTGGTTGTCACAATGTTACAGTATGTGCCTGTACTCATGTGGGCCAAGTTCAGCCGTCGCAACAATTTGAAACATTTTGCTATGGTTTGTATAAAACGTATAAACAAGTTGCAACCATAGGTTTGAAAATTTGACATTTAGGCTTCTGTTTCTCACTTAGTTCACTGATTGGCCGCACAGCTCAGTGCCGTTGAAAAGGAAAATGCATTATGCTCTTCTTGAGTGGCTAATGGAACTAAATTAGAATTGAGCGGAGCCACTAGACACTGTTCACCTGGCAACTCTGAATTCACACAGGACAGATAAAGTTGCCAGAGACACAAGGATGTAACCAAAGCATAAATGTCAGGCCTGATCAGTTCAGCTCTGCAGCAGAGAGCCAAAGACTGGCAGGGCCCCTCCCTGGTGCTGCAACGTGCACTAAAGCAGAACACTAGAGGCACTAGGTGATAATACCACTGTGCCACTGCTAACCGCTAGCCAGGGCTTTTCACTGCAGTAAGGTGGAGGAGAGGGAGGCCATGGAGAGAGAGAGAGAGAGAGAGAGAGAAGAACATGAAAATGAATGAATGACACAACATGGTATATCATAACATACTACTAACTAATAACACACACTACATGAAAGTTATCTGCTTAATTTGTCCAATACCTTCGTACAATTAGGCATTACTGCAGTGGTTCTCAAACTTTTTGTCATTCCCCACTTTGGAAGGCTGAGAATTTTCACGCCCCACCTGGAAGGCTCAGTTTGCGCACAATACATGTGCTGTATCTCCGTGAGGAATACTTTGTGAGTACAGGATTTTTGTCAATGTTAGAATTTTCATGTTACTAATTCATAACTCATCACAGCAACTGGCAAATAACTCCATTGGAAAGCTCAATTTAATGTCATATGCGCATATCTGACAAATAGCTGTGAATTTTGGGGGCATGGTGCAACCGTTGGTCAATCTGCATTACTGTAATTTGACCCTGGGGCTGATTAAAATAATCAATTGTACATCTTACAACAGGGTGTCTTTGCTCTGATCGTTTGTAGCCGTCACACCCCAGGGTCCATCGATCGTGGTCACACTGCACATTTTAAGTTATAGTGTGGCTTGTCAGGCTAGATCTCATGAGCATTAGTAGTCAAGTCAAGTCAAGTCACTTTTATTTATATAGCACATTTCACACAATATAGTTGATCCAAAGTGCTTTGGATCAACTATGTACAACTACAAAAGCTAAGTTGCAGCCCACAAGTTGTGTTTGGGTTGTCATTTCAAATAGTGTTTGTGTTTTTGTCATCATCAAAGCCTCGTGATTTTTGTAAGAAAGTGAAATGTTAAACATATATCTATAGGAGATTTTTTAGATGGAGACAACTGAAAGTGTTCTAAACCTGATTGTAGTACACATTTTTGGCCACAATCCTACATGCCCATACTTTAGGATGCCAATTAGACAACCATGTGGGTCCGACGACATGCCTGCTGACAAGAGAAGACGTCGCCACATAACTCGACATTAGACGATGTTTCAGCACCGCTACTGTGGACAGCTCCCGTTAAGAATGATCGAGTTACATGTGCGCTCTACGCCATTGTTTTGCTGTAGCCTATCTTTGAAAACATTTGAAAATGAGGTCTAACCTGCGTCTACTTGTGAGATTTTTGCAGAATCTTTGAACCATCTTTCCAGACTAGTCTATCCTTCACAGGCAACATTTTCGATTTCAGTGGGACAAAAATAAGTCATTACAAACAGATACGAGAACAATCAAAATGTGTAGAAAAATATGAATTTAATAGGCTACATTGAAAATCAAAGCAGTAGCATAGGTCTTCTTAGTCGTATTCTTCTTAGATGAATAGCCATCTCACTTTGTAAGAAGTTTTCTGAGAAAAGAGACAACGTGTTACACTCACCTGCATTTTAGGCATAGATGTATGCAAATAAATAGGCTAATTACGGATAGGCCTAGAAAGTAGCCTAGACTATTGTAGCCTCTTCTTAAAGACTATGGTTACTTTGGACTGACTTTTTACAACACACATACTTATACTTGTAGTTCTATGATTGTCGCCATGTTCTCCCATTATTTTTAACAACTCGAGCTCCATCAAGCAAATGCCCAGTTCACTGACGACGTCTTGCTCACTCGATGACAGCCGACGGGGACCCTCAGGTGGGCAGAAGGCATCCAGCGGCTGATATTCAGCTATGAAGAGACTGCTTGTTTTAGGCCAGGGGAGAGGTTGAAATAGCACCTCGGAGCTCTTTGAAGTGTTGAAAGTCAAATTGGACCAAATATCAGTTGTAATACTGGAAGAATCATGCACAGAAGGAAAGAACTGGTGGTCGCCGCTCATCTTGCGTGGATATCTTGGATGTGTTTTCGTTCGAATAGGAAAAAACAAAATAGAACGCACATGTGCGACCATAGATATAGAAGCTCTATATAATTCTGTGTGTGCGACCATCTGCCATTCAACGTTGCTAAGCTATTTCTATGGCTCTAACTTGTGCGATGACACTTGACAGAGATTTTATAGGCCTTCAAAAATGGTCTAGACCATATTATTTTTAATTGTTATGATGTACACTTGCAGATAGCCAAGATCTGTGGAACAGCAGATCCAGACTTTTAAATAGTCAAGTTCCAAACAAAATACCCTTTGATTTGTCTCTTGCCTCTATGATAGCCTAGCCTATAGAAAAAAGAAAGTGACATGAAACAAAAAAAATATAAGCCTTTCTTTTCTGCTTTAGAATGGCTTACTTTGTGCATGTCCAATAATGACCTTAAAACAACTTTAAACCTTTATTTTAAAACATGTGCAGCTCACCTAGTGGTAAAGCAGAAAAGGGGGGGTTGTAAATGAGCCAAATAGGCTATCCGAGATAGGACCAATCGCCAAAATGTTGGTGTTGCTGATTCTATTTCATCACCAGAAAAAGAGGGGCTAAACATGCTAAAAAGTGATCTTAGAACAATTTAGCCAACTTGGCTGTGTTGTCTTTCCCTCTCTCACCACTTGGTGCCAGCATAGTTCAACACTACAGCTAAAAAACTAATAAGGGATCCAATTAATTCAAGCACTGGCTGCTAACTCTCGGTGGAACTCATTGGCTCTTGCTGAAGGACCCTCAGGAGTAGCATCTACCCTGGCTCATTTTGACCAAGGCCTGACTCATATTTTACGCCTCTTCCCCTGCCTCTTGCCTTAAGACGCATGTTTAATGACTCCCCAAGAGGTAAGGTCATTATTAATATCCCAGTCTACCTCTAAGACCATGACCCCACCACCGTACCAGCCTGCCAGGCCTTCCTTTCTGCACAGGTTCTTATTGTGGTTTGTCCAGCATCACTTATTCTGTCTCTCATTCTTAAAAAAACAGCCTGTGCTTTTGGACCTTGTTGTTGGGCTTTTGGGTGGGTTGTTCCAAACTGTGTTCTTTGATGCCAAATGCAGTAATTTCTCCCCAGACAGTAATAGTGGTAGGAACAGCTACAGAGCCTGTTAAAGGCCATTATAAAAGATACACACACACACACACACACACACACACACACACACACACACACACACACACACACACACAAATCTTCCTTTTCAACAACTGAAGGAACTTATAGCACTATATAAAGTGGGCAAGTGGGCGTTGACCATTTTCGACCTGGTTTGACCTGGTTCGGGGACTAAAATGGCAGTCATTTTAGCCATTGAGAAATTGATTATTACTCACGCTGTCTTAACCACACAACGTAGACTTTCAACTAGCTATGGAACAAAAGGATTGCCTATGATCATAACAATGCTACGGGTTCATATGGCATCAACCTTGATTTAATATAGACATATTTTAATCGTAATATAACAAGATGTTAGTAGCAACGGCGCAGTGACATAATTCAACGTGGTTCAGACGCGGGAAACGGGCTCTAGGAGCAAATGACGCCAGTTCAGGAAGTAATTTCAATTAGGTAAAACATGTTTTCCATGTATTTTAAGCGGAATCCACTCGCAGTAAACTGCAGGAAGTAAGTGATGTACTCAACTGATTAGGAGGCTCAGTGAACTACCATTAGGTCAAAATCTTAAGAAATGTTATCGCTCGCATTGACTTATGGGACAGGTAGGTCTTCACTTTTAGCTCAAAAAGGTGACTACAAGTGTGAACCTTCGACTATTTACCATTTTTGTTCAAATTTTTTACTCAGAACAGGAGCTTACACGGTCATCACCTACCCCATAGCTGATTAGAGCGAGTGAAGGCTTTAAGCGCCTACGAGCTGGAGTTTTCGAAACGTCAATGGTGAAAATGAACGGGCAGCGTGCTTCCGGACACAACGATTTTCGAGGGGCGTAACGGGGGCATAACGGGGGCGTAACCGGGGCGTAACAGGGCTTGACTTTCCCACTCTATATAGCTAGCTAGAACAGCTGATGTTTGCTGCTGTTTGCAGTGTTTGGTCAAAGCCCTGTCCTCAATATTAAGTCCAATCAGAATACAGGTCTATGTGTGATGTTTCATGTAGCCTACGTCACTAAATTGAACATTACAAAAGGAGATTCTGTAGCCGCTAGAGAAAATTGTTATGAGCACTTACAGTAAGTACTGTAAATGAACAAATGTTAAGTGCCACTCCACACTACTGGACAAATTGGATATTAAACTGTGACAAAAGGTAATTACTTCAAGCTTGAACCAAGGCTTGAATAAAATCTGGGTCTGATTGCTATGGCAGCAGATTGAACTGTTCTTTGCATTCATGATAAGAAATTACCCTGGTCTCTTATAGCCATCAGTCTACTCACGGAGCTTATCAATTGGGTTTTAGGCACTGAGCAGGATTTAGGAAGAAAAGCTCCCTGTGAGGGGGAAAGTTAGTGTATGTGTGACACTACATCTGTCTCGCTGTTCACTATTGTGTGTGTGTGTGTGTGTGTGTGTGTGTGTGTGTGTGTGTGTGTGTGTGTGTGTGTGTTTCAGAGGCAAAACTTTGCAGCCCATTCACTAATGTGATTGTGGTCATGGTGCACCATTAATTTTAGACACATACTGTGACTTACAAGGACTGAATTCTGACAGACATTCAGAAAGCATCAGAGCCTTGAAAGGAAATTCAGTTTTGTAGGGGTTTATAGTAAGAAAAGGCTGTGACAAGTGATCTGACGTGGTTCTATGTCTTAGGAATTCAGAGCTTGAGATGCTTAAGTATGCATTTGCACGTGTTCATGAAAAATGTATTTCTGGCCAGATTTAGAATAAGATGGAACCAGAGCTTACAGTCATGAGAACTGTGTGGTGGGGCGGCTTATGTCTCAGTCATGTACACATTAATGAGAACATTTAACATGACATGGGATTAAGTCCTTTAGTTCAGTAACTCTCTCAGAGATGAAGCAGACTCTATGGACACGGCTACTTAGGCGCTCATTCACACCATCTTTATCAATTATCATTTACCAGCCATATTGGATGATTATAAAACTGGGTGACATGACAGCTGTCTAATTGTAGTAGAGTTGTCCAGTCTCCCTGATTGAAGGGACACGTGATTTGTGGCTGTGCCGCATACAATGATACATGCTCCGCAGCACAGGGCATACAAAATAAGATAGCAATGAGAGACATACACCCAGAGTACACTTGCCTACCACCTGTATGAATAGGGAATACAGGTAGGAGGTGGGATGAATTTATATTGGTGCATTGAAATAAATCAGACATCCATACTGTCACCTTGCAGCTAGCACTGAGAATTCTCATATGCAATATGAGCAATATCTACAGTATAGTGCAACAGGTTGTTGTTTGAATGTCATCCAAGTATGTAGGGAAGCTTTAATGAAACACAAGATAGCTGTGTGCTCACAAAAGGCTTTGGAGGGAAAACATCTGTCTTGCATTTTATATTTCCCTGCCATTTACTGACAAAGATTGAGCAGACTTGTCAGAATGTGTCTGAATATTTCATTGGCTTTGTCAGCTAAATACTCTTTCTGCTGATCTAGGAATACATTTTATAGCTTGACGTTCAACAGAAATGTTCCTGTTCTGAATAGGCAAGTTCATTGTATAGTCTTCCAATCAGTTTTAAGAGTGGATTTGTTATATTTTTCACATTCGGATGGACTGTCATTAGGTCTCATAGGCTTGCAAAAAGTGGGAACTAACTTTGGGAAAGTATATGAACCAAACTCAACATTGTACACTGCTATATAAATACTGACTAGCCTCCATGTCCCCTAAAGTGCCACTGTTTATAGCTTGGCAGACAGAGTTATGTGATTAATGATGGGATAGAGGAGTCACAGTACAAAGGGTTTGTGGCCTTAGTTGAACCACCAAAGCTTCTTTCAAGGGGGCCTGTTTGTCCATGGCCAAGAAAATAAACAAGCAGTCAAAATTGGCTGATGTCAAAACTGTATTAATGGCAGTATAGCAGTGAAACAAACAGAAACAAATACATGAAATAAAGAAATTGTTACAAAAATTGTACGCTACTATTCTAAATAACAGTAGTTTATTAACTTCTACTAGATAAAAAGATACAATCGATAGATAGAGAGGCAGATACTGCCTTTGGAGAAACCTGCTATGAAAGAGATTATTGTACTCTGACAATATGCTGTACCATATCCAGGCTGTTAGCGGGCTCTTTTACTTTGCATTCCTCTAGAGCACGTTCAGTATGACCTTTCATCACAGGCCACCAAAATGCTTATGGATGCGCCTCCTGAATTAATAAAGGAAACGGGGGTTAATCTTGTACCCTTTCTGCCTGTACTCAGAGAGTCACACATAGCACAGAAATTCATATTTCAATCCCCTTGTTTCTCTAGTCTAAAGAAAGTACAAGTCTTTCAGTTTTTGACAATGTACCATGCATAAATATCAGTACACAACTGGGCTACTGTTTGGTTCCTTCTGTACTTATGATAAGGTGGAAGGTGAGAGCAGTATACCCAACCTTTGATATCTTGTTATATTTGTATGGGAAATTGTCTTAGTTCTGGGACGAGGACAAGTTAGCCTAATTGTTGACAATGAAGATGTTTCCTCAAACGAAGTAATTTAAGATCGTAATTAGGCCTGCCCTTTAGAATATACCCAAATTCCTCATCACTACAAGGTCATCATATAGCTATCAATGTATGGAATGCATCAGTGTGTACGCAAGTGGTGTAGGGAAACCAGCCAGCCTCCTCTTGTCTAAAGGTTAACAGCCATGCCTCCTTTCCCTGCCCATGAAGCTTGAGAGAGAGAGAGAGAGAGAGCCATGAGTAAAATGGTGTTGTCTATGAGGATTGAAGACTGTTGTGATTTTGTCTGCTGTGCAGTTTTGCCACATGCACTGGGGCACTTTGAACTGTTATTAATGGCCCTTTCAACACTAATTTATGCCTGGTTAGCCAGGCACTCTTGACTTTGCCATGACCTAGCAGACAGGTGGACCAAGTAGAGCAGTGGAGAGCTGCTTTATTCAGATGTAATTGGTTCGCTTAATCATGTTTAAGTGTATTAAAAATGCCTATTTGCATGAAAAATGGCCGTAGTTGAGCCAGGGGTTGTTTAGGTATGTTGTGTTACTCTCATGACGCCAGCAGGTGGAGATGTTAATCACTTCATTGCATAGTTGCATGGTGATAAGCCTGCTGTGAGCACCTTCCCACTCTCTTTCTCTCTCCCTCTCTTTTTCATTTTAAAGCATAAGTGTATATGTATGTGTGTGTGTGTGTGTGTGTGTGAGAGAGAGAGTGTGTGTGAGTGTGTGTGTGTGTGCATGTGTTACAGAGAGAGAGAGAGAGAGAGAGAGAGAGAGAGAGAGAGAGCGAGAGCAGTGTGATGTTATATCACTTATGTCACTGCCATTACTTGTTTGGCACAGTTAGAGAAAGCCACCATATGCTGTGTGCAGTTTAATTAGGTAACCTCTTTATTGCAGGCCAGTCTATGTAGGTGTTTCCAAAAGTTTGCTGGCTTAAGTGATGGTACCTAGGTGTCATGTACCATACTGCAAGTCTACTGTTG
This sequence comes from Sardinella longiceps, assembly GCA_027497455.2. Classification (NCBI taxonomy): domain Eukaryota; kingdom Metazoa; phylum Chordata; class Actinopteri; order Clupeiformes; family Clupeidae; genus Sardinella; species Sardinella longiceps. Next base: position 17,228,112 of record JAODXP020000010.1, read on the forward strand.
AGTGTTTCTGAAGAGAAGTGACAATTTCATTTGTTTCAAATTAATTTGTTTATTTGAGATTGACCATCAGTAACAGTTGTTTATGAACCTTTATAACACGCTATGTCCAAACTGTAAGGCTATTGGATAGTTGTCTTTAGCACATATCTTCTCACTGTAGAGGGCACAGATGTCATTGACAGCCCTTAGTGCAAAAAAAGTTTAGATGACTTTTAATAACGTATACCAAGATGTACTGTATACTGTAATCCAGACAGTAACATGAGCATTACTTTAAACATACATAAACCTTGCTGCCCAGATTCTTTTGAAATCCAATAAGATTATCTTAGGGACAGGAACTCTCACTAGTTGACTCTGGTATTCAGTGTTGATCTTCAGATATTTTGAAAATGCTTACATATCTCTCTCAGAATGCAAATATCCATCACACTCCTGCTGTCAGTCTTTTCTCAAGGCAGCGCACCCCGCCACTGAAACACATCGACATCAGTCTGTCAGCTAGTTTTATGAGATTGAAAAATGACCAGCATTCTGATGCTATTGTCAAAACTGGCAATTTTGCTGCACGTTTGTCAAAATATTACTCTGTATTCTATGCGGTATGCTGCACTAACACATTCAAGACATTCTGTAGAGGCTCAATGACAGTCCTGCTGTATGGGCTTGTGGATGAGATTTAAAGTAAAATAAAAAAGCAGATTATTCAACACTGTATACAGCCTGTGTGCCTTAGCATCCTGTTTGTTTTGTTTTGTTTCAGTTCTTCCTTGCATACATTTACCTTTCAGAGTCTCAAATAGCAAAAGAAATGTTTGCAACCTAGAAACGAGATGCATGCATACATGAATATGGTTAGGAAATGCTGTTTTTTTTGGTCTGTCATTCCTTTGTCACTGTCAAAGTTGCACCTTGAGGTTGATCTTATGGGAAAAGAGGCAATACAAATATGCTCCCTCGTGCCAGTGTTAACACACTCATTGTAGCCATTGGAGCTGTGCTGTGCCGTAGTGGAAGATTTCTTTACGATGGCCGCATTGAACCATGTCGATGACTTCACTGAGGCTCAGCCAATGGAGAAGAGTGCATGTGTCAATGCCAAAATGACTCACACTGTCTTGCTGGTGAAAATAATGACCTCTAGAGACCATTCGTTGTATTATCTCACACAAATATCCATAAAATGCAGGTGCAACATTTTCCCAACCTATCACCAAGCAATAAAATTCTACCGCTTTTACATGATTATTATATAAATGCCATTTCTTCTGAGGCCAAAAAAGTCATCTTACCGCCGCCTTTGTCTTAGGAAGAGCTGCTTTTAGGCCGTAAATTGGTGGCAGTAGCTCTGAGGGAACAGTAAAACCTCTGTGCTGTCTCCCTCCTAAAGCCCCATAGTGATATGTTCATATCCTTCCATTATGTTGCTCTCCTTCATATGGCTTCAGGGAAATGTAAGTGCATAAAACAACTATGTCTGGTGCACTTTCTAACTTAGTGGCTCAGTTGCTTTTACCAGCCAAGCTGATAAGGACACCTCTGCAGATCAAACACAAGAAACATTTGCTATCAGCACTGACGTTTATCAAGGTTTTTTTGTTGTTGTTGTTGATTTTTTGCACATGGTGTTGTCTGGACATTAAGAAGCATCACATTGTAGTTTGTTTTTTTATATGTAAAGCTGCAGAGCTACAAAGGGAAACATGGCAATGCATTACTGACTGAGAAACAAAAACTGTGCAAAAATCATGTTACGTTCACATTTCAAACTAATTTCTGAAGTCATTTCTCACTGGGTTCCTGTGCAATGAGATGACTGATTTTCTCAAGCATGGTGGAAAGACCCCACCTGGTCCAGAATATTCTTCTGGCAGCATGGCTCAATGACTGGCTCCATCATGTGACGTCAATGATACTATCTGTGGAGCAAAACATTATTGCCTCATAGCAGTCCTCCCATGGGAAAACTCACTGCTCTTCCTTGCCACGTCTGCACCGAGTCGGTTACTTCCACACCTCAGCCTACGCTGCAGTGCCGTCTCCCCCAGCACCAATCTGTCGTCTTCCTGCTGCCTCCAAACATATCCCACTTTCGCTCGGCAATGGAAGCAAACTAACCACCACCCAGCACGTTTCCCATATGTTTTCCGGAGTATGTCACGTTTCCCGGTTGAGGTAGAACCCAAATGCACAGCAAGACTAGAGACTTTAGGAATTAACTTGAGAACTTTACTTGAATCAGGAACACAGGACAGGAGAAAACGCGACGTACAAACAATGACCGAGCAAGGAACACTGAGACACAAGGGCTTAAATACACAGACTAGAGGATACAATCATTAGACACAGGTGGACAAGGAACATGAGGCAAGTGAACATGAAACGAGAAACAATAATCCAAATCATGAGGCACAGGTGAGGGGCAAAGACACTAGGAACTCAAGAACTAGGAACTAAAACAGGAAACACAAGGATCACATGACAAACCAGGAACTAGACGGTCACGTGACAAACTAGGAAGACAGGAGATACACAGGGGGCGTGGACACAAGGTAAACAGAAGCACATGGAACACAGGAAGGCGAGAGACAAAACACAGGTGAAACTAGAAAGATACATAGAACACAAGAGAAACCAGACATGAACCAAAAACACAAGAGAAACACCGAGACAAAACCAGAAACCTGACAGAGTATAGGACATTGAACATATAGCCTAGAAATGTAGACGTACCTTAGTGAATAGGATTTGCTCAGCCAGTACATCTAGCAACAAGCCATATGGAATTATAAGGTCTTGTGATTGGTCACACACCGTTGATGTTCACCAATCACAATGCTATATGTTTAGAGTTTATGTTTGTTGGGTGGGCTTAGCCAAGTACGGTGGACTTTTGAATTGGCGTTTATATAACCGCTACAGTAACCGCTAGTTCCGATTTGAGTTTGGTCTATCGATCGTTGACAGTATAAGTATTAATGTTATGGTTTGGCTTGTCATGGGTTGATTCTCCCTTTGCTCTTTCTTCCTTTTCTTTCCTTTTTCATATTCAGCTGATACTTTTCCAAAGTGTATGAAAGAGATGAGTTGCAGAGACAGTATTAAAGCAGCTCGGGGGTTAAGTGCTTTGTTCAGGGCCAAAACAATGCCTTCATTTGGGTTAATGGCTCATTACAGGGTGAATGAAGATTCTTTCTGCATCCTCTATCGCCTAATCGTGCAGTTACAAGCACTTGCAGTTGGAAACACAAGTTTTGGAGTCAGTCAGTCAACATTACTTTTACAAAATTGATCTTCGCTGCTTCTTATTCTCCACAAAAATCCACTTGGATTTTTGAGGACAAAGTAGCTATTTGTAGGAGGAGCTCTGGAGGTAAACAGTTGCAGACTTGCTTGGTTCTGCTTTAATATCAGCCAGGCTAGTAGCTGATCCTCAGCAGATACCTTGGCCAGGAAAGAGCAGTGCAGTGCTACCTTAAGAGTGAAATGGAATGGGTCAATAAATGATTGCTCAATCAATCCTTCAGGTACATGTAACCTGCTACAAGTGTAATAGTAGTTTAAGTGATAACTCTATTACACAGTATGTGCTGTCCCAGTGATTCTCTGCAAAAAAAACCCCATTAGAATCAGCTGTATCCTACTATTCACAGAGCCATAGCCATCAGGCCACAACAGTGTTTGAAGACCCCAAGATCTATGAAATGTCACCATTAGTGTTTTTCACTCTAACTCCAGAAATTCAATATCAGATCACATTTACATTTACTACAAGTTGAATACTTTTATGACTATATGTGTGACGCATAAAGGATCATGAACTTGAATGTGCAAGCGCTGATCAGAGAGATTGCTCTCAGGGAACCTGATGCCATCATCCCATGTCGCAACCGCATGTCATCATCCCAAATGTAGACGACGACGCACCTTTAAAACTACTGGTGCAAGTGAGTATTTAATATGGTGTGTCAACAAAAATGATTCCCTAGACTTAAGTCCTAACACTGTCATGGGAAGCGAGGGAACAGACCGGGGCAATGTGTTGCAAAATCAATCAAGAAAAACAGAAAAGTAGGTTGAGCTCTAATTGTTACATCGTAGTGTTAAACAGGGCTGCTTTGATGTGTCTGTTCGCAGGGTCTGCTGAGCCACTGATTAATTTTTGTAGACACCCAGATGGCTAGCCATGATTACATACAGAAACTCGTTTAGTGCTGCGTGAAAACCAACTAATCTCCTCCACTCCCTGCTCAATCTTTGATGTGTCTCTTCTGCATATCTTTTTGAATGAATTGCAGAATAAAATACAGAAAACATATGTCAACATTAATATGTAGCCTACAGAACAATGTTTATTCACCCTATTACAGTCAATGTAAAGTTCAACCTGTCCTTGATTTATGGGTGTGCTGTATGTGGGTGTTGAGGGATGTTTCACATTGAGGTTGCATATTAACCCTTGATTTAGTAAGGTAACTCACATTTTAGCTTTCACTGGACCCTTTTTCAGCATCTATATCTAAACCAGAATGGCAAACAATTGTTTGCAGATGTCTTCAACACATTGCTTCTCACAATAGAATCGACTGCCCCCCAGTATCACAGAGCCAAACAGCTCTGAGAAAGTAATAGACTTGCTAGTTGACCCTGTGGGGTGGGGGTCATATTGTGCCACACTGTGGAGTTGTTTGAGCCATGTGCTTCTCTCTTTTTTTCCCAAATGAAAGTAGACATTTTGTATGCTCCACAGTATATCATCACATCAATCCTAAGTATCTCAAAAGTTTTTTTTCTTTCATATTGGAACTGAATGACCAAAATATCAGTTTCACAGCATGAACATAGCCATGAATAAAAACCATTTCAAGTAAACAACACCGTGCCTCATTCTTGTGAACATTTTTTACTGTACAGCATCCCCATCCTCTTCCAGCCTGAGCCCGATCCAGCTGGTGTTTTTCCCACTGCAAGCTCCCAGTCCTGGGCACACACTGGCTAACCCTGGGGGTAATTGGCTGTCTTTCCTCCACAGAGAGGTCACTCCCTCCCACTGACGGCTTTCTCATCAGTCGGAGTAAATAAAGGGCAGGGGGTGGGGTAACAGAGAGGCTAATCAAAACAGCAATGCAGGGGGCTCAGGGGAAAGGCTGTCGTGACCCCCTTGCCCACCCTTGCCTCTCTCTCTCTCTCTCTCTCTCTCTCTCTCTCTCTCTCTCTTTCACTCTCTCCCCCTTATTCACTCTGTCTGTCGTTCTTCGACTCTCTCACCTTGCCTCACTCCCTCTCATACTTCTTCTCTCACACCTTCTCACTTTCCCCGTGCACTCTGTCCAAAGCTGTTTTTTTGATGACTTTGTGTGTGTGTGTGTGTGTGTGTGTGTGTGTGTGTGTGTGTGTGTGTGTGTGTGTGTGTCTCTCTCTCTCTCTCTCTCTATGGCAACACAGAGGATGCTTGAAAGTAAAGACGAGGAAGGGGTAGAGGACATATCAGCGCTAGCCTGTAATAAAACAGTCATTATCATGGAGCTCAGCTTCATAACCGCAAGTAAAACAAATAAAATGGGATCAGTAGAAGGTCATACCAAATAGGATGGGGAAGATCACTATACACTATATATACTCTCTCTCTCTCTCTCTCTCTCTCTCTCTCTCTCTCTCTCTCTCTCTCTCTCTCTCTCTCTCTCACCACCCTCTCTCTTCATTTCTCTGTTTTATGCACTCATATTCCACAAGCCCCAGGTGAACACTTGGCATGAGTGCACTGACATTTCCCCCTCTCAACAGAATATTCAGTGACAATAATTTGACATGCACATGAACAGAAGGAGAAATGTGTCCCTCCCCTAACTACCTATTTGTCATCCACATGACTAATAACTTTCAATTTCTTACAGTTTTCCTACTGTGTGTTTACTGTAATTATGCAAATGCATTTGTATTCTCTGCTGTATCAAAACTATGCTATAGAACCCTACTGTATAAAATTGCCTTAGGGGGAGCAGGACAAGGGCTGCCTCTTCTGCCTGTTTCAGTCTCTCTCTCTCTCTCTCTCTCTCTCTCTCTCTCTCTCTCTCTCTCTCTCTCTCTCTCTCTCTCTCATCAAAGCAATTCCAGTGCCAGTTCAACAGCACAGACGAGACAGATAATGAGTCAGTAATGACACTCAAAGAGCAGTTGTTATAGTGCTTAGATGAGGAGTATGAGCAATACATACAGTACAGGAGTCCAGTGCTGGTTAAAATGGTGATTTTTAACATGGTGCTGTGTATTTGAGTGTGTGTGTGTGTGTGTGTGTCTGTCTGTGTGTGTGTCTGTGTGT
>JAODXP020000010.1:17239430-17264430 GCA_027497455.2 Sardinella longiceps
CTGAAATATCAATATGTGAACGTACTTGTCCCTTATGTTTGAAACATCCAAAAGACTTCAGAAAGGAATGTCGGAAATATTGTGTTTTTATGTGAGGAGCTTCTATGTAGAATCAGTAAGCAGAAACACCAGACATTCCAACAATCAATTAAATGACATTGTTGCACCATGTTTGATGGAAGAATGAAATGCCCCAAACATGAATTGATAATGCCTCATTTTCTCTGCATTATTTTATCCTAGGCCTACTGACAATTCAGAGAGAGAGAGAGAGAGAGAGAGAGAGAGAGAGAGAGAGAGAGAGAGAGAGAGTTGCTCTCCACTTGATGTTGATGAGGAGCCCTGAGACAAAGAAAAGGTTGCAATTCCACAGCATTTTCTCTCATAAGCAGCTTACTAACAGGCAGGCCTATGCTAATTCAGTCACTGAAAATGTTTTCTCTCTCTCTGTCTCACCAAAATGCCCCATGGCAATTATAAAATGTTATGTTTACTGGTCTGTTAACCCTACATTACTATCCCTGATCCTATAGTCATATAGGCCTACTATAGTATAGTATAGACTTATTGGCTTGTAGATTCCTATACTTTACGGCCTCTGCTTGAGTTACCATTCAAGCGTCAAAACGGACTCAATGTACACATAAATGACAAATGTAGCCAACTATGCACAAGATCACCCTCTTGCACTTCACCCTTGCTTTGGATAAAAAGCCTCTGCTAAATGCACAATGCTGAGTCTCTCTTGCCCCATGCTGCTCAAGCAAGATTATCAAGGTGGTCCCCCTCAGCACAATGTCCACGAATGCCAGAGAAGATGATGAAACACAAGTGACGGCCTATCCCAGGCTAATCGTAACGTTAACGTTAACGTTACCACACCAAAGACACAAATTGATGACAGCGAGCGCACCATTCATTAGCCTAAAGAGGAAAAACATTGGTGACGGCGCACCATGCACAAAACTCTTAACTTACTTTTGTGCAGTCCTCGTCCGATTTTAAGTCAAATTGTCTCTATCTCGATTCTTCTTTTCCACGTATGAAAACTCTCCACTCATCCATATTAGAAAAAAACCTTCACTACCGTCTAACTGCTGCAACGTTAATAGTAAACTGTGATTCTGAGTCATTGTGGGTTGGTCTTATTATTGTATTTCCTATGCCAGCTTGGGGAAGGCAACAACTCTTCATTTGACTTCCTGGTTTTTCTAAAGGTCTTGGCATGACGTTAGCATGTAATAGAGTTTATAATGGAAAGGTCAGTAGGTGTCCACACAGCTGCATTAATGCACCTCAGACTCCATGTTCATTGACTTAAACTGTCGATTTCTACTAGCAGACATGAGAGAACAAAATGGAGGAGACAGAAAAGTGTTAGACGATCTTTATAAGGACATAAATCACATGCTTACTGGTTGTGTGGATTATGAGAGCTTTGGCCTCTCTCGTAATTGTGGTCTTACATAGGCTGTTAAGTCACCAGGACCTGCAGTATAATATCAGCTTTCAGTGTTTTTTTTGTTCTGTTAACGTCATCTTATAAAAGGACTGGAATCTGAAGAGAGTTCATTTATATTGTGTGTTGTAAATATTGATGGCTACAATTATGATGCAAACAGTCATTAAATACAGTGAAAGCAAGCTGTTAAAGTCTCTCCTAATGTTGCTGTTTGTTTTTGCCAAAGTTCCAAAAAGTATGAAACAAGTCCACTTCACTTATATTATCACTTACAATGAATTAAAGTGACAGAATATAGTTTTGCATGATTTAACCACCTTTTTCTTGTTATCCTGTCTTGAAACCTACTTTTCTTCTTGACAAATAATCTTTCTTTTGGTTTCATCATTTCTAACCCAGTTCTCCATTGTCTCCTTAAGTTTAATGAAGACGAGGAAATAAATAGGCTACCCATTACTTTCTAACAAGTCACACTCGACAAAAACGGTTACCTGGGGAAACTAACCTGAGATTAAAAATTGATCTGGGAAAAGGAACTTGAGAGAACTCAAAAGAAGACTCTGTGCTTCTCTTTAAGTGTCCAAGGAAAAGTATTTCACCCTCTACCTGTTTTTTTTTACTGTGTTGTTTAAGAACAATCACTTGCCCTTAAACACCCACTCAATATATCTTAGTGCATCCTCCTACACTTGAAATTACATACTATTTCCAACTATTTCTTTTTTATTTCAAGATCTGATGAAGAGGGGAGAAGAAGAAGAAGAAAAAAAAGATATACTCTTCCCATCCATTATCTGGTCCTATCTCTCACTGCAGTAATTGCTTACTTCGGAACCTCCACTTTCCTCACCCTCTAAATGTTTCACACCGTCAGCTCATGCTGATCTCTTCCACTTTAGAACCGTGGGCATCAAGCCATCAGACCTGCCTACCCACCACCTCTCCTCTTGCCCCCGTCACCCCACCCTGTAGGTGTTGGCTATTTACGGCCAGGACTGAGGGGAGATGCCGAGGTGAGCGCTGCTCTCCTCATTAAAACCGGAGGCCCAAAGACGCTGTAATTAGCTTAGTGGGAAAGGGGTGGACAGGGGTGACCATTAATATAAGTATGCACTCAAAACACTCAATGGCCGCCTAATTACTACTTACCAGAATACCTCCACCGGCAGAGGCTGTCACGACACTGAAGATTCACGGGTCAGCGCTCACCCGCAGACACCTCCGAACGGCTGAGAAGGCCTGACCGGATCTGCATGTAGCCATGTTAGAGGAATGATCACTTGCTATCTTTGTGAGCACTTGGGGAAAAAATATTGCAGTTGAGCGCATAGATTGTGCTCTCTGCTAATTTAGCCATTCCAGATGGTAAAAGTACATGAAAGCTCTCAGAAATGTATTCAGTGTTGAGAGTAAGAGAATAATCTTCAAATGGTATAGTTTGCTATTCTCAACAGTATGCCTCTGGTTTATACTGTGTGATGTTTGATTGATATACATCTAAGGGATAAATGCTTAAATGGGACCCAACTCTGTGTATGTGCTCACTAATTACACTTCACCGTCCTCTACATTACATGATCGGATTGCACTGAAGTTCTCTATGATGTGTAACACCATGCTCAGTGCTTGACCTTTGCGGCAAATGCTATCCTCTTGTGGCCAAATTAATGATATGCACAATTACATGCAAGTCGGCTACACACAAGAAATTAATTAAGCGATGAAAGACCCAGGCATTGAGATTTTGATGAGCATGAACATTCTAGATAATTCTTACACAATTTCACCATCCCTCGAGGATTCTTAGAGGTTTCCCTTTTAAATATATACAGTACTATATGGCAGTGAAGCTCGCCGATACACATTTCCAGAGCTGGCTCGCTAATATGAGAGCATAAAAAGCTCAACCTGATTGTCAAGGCTATGGCAGCTCTCATGAGACGGCCAATACACACTTCAAACTGCAAGAAGAGCATTTTCTGCCTTCTCAAGTCCCTGCAGCTGCCATAGGGTCAGATATTCCATTTTCATGTGGCATTAAATGCAATTGGAGGGAGTCAGCGTTTCTATGTGGCCAAACATCATGCATCTGTATGCTCTCAGAGCGGTTGCACTGGGAACAAGCTCAAGTGGATGTTCAGTAGCAGGACAATGACGACAGAAAAATGAGAGGGAGTTCACTGAAGGCCGTGTGGAGAGTGGAGAGGATGTGTTTAAAATGTAGCTCAGCACGTTGATGAAGTGCTTACGATATGATTAAGGTGTTAATCTGGCCCCCGATAAGAGAGAGAACAGTGTGGCTGTGATTGTCAAATAGCTGGGGTTCACAGTCTAATGCCAAATAAAAAGAGACGTAACAGGGCAGATACTCGCTCATTATTAAGGGATTAGCGATGGCAGGACTTCAATCAAGGCAGCTTCACAAGGCAAATGTTCAGAATGTACACAGAGTGAGAAAGGCCCCTAAAAACTAATAAGGACCCTAAAATTGAAAGCAAATATATGCAAGATCAACATTAATTAAAGGACTGCATGGCTTTCTAATTAAAATGCCCAGCTTTCCAATTTATGTCTGTCTCTTGGACAATGGAATCCTTTGTGTGAGTCACCAATGGAGGTTTCATTCAATCAAAAGTTAGACCTAGAAGGTATTTATCAAATCCTTCAGTGAAACAGAACTTGAATGATATGAGAAAAGTTCTGCTATCAATCGGCTATAACGGCATAAAACTGAAGATCTCAGTGGTCATACATGTCTAAGACTGTTGGCTTCATGATTACACTTGAGCAAACCTGTCCTTGGCCCTGATTCCCAATAACACTAGATGAGTTATGTGTGTTCTACCAAGTAATGTAACAACTGTTGGGTAGTTTTTTTACACGTGTTTCCTGAATGTGTGTGTTGCATGAACATGTCTTTTTTACACTGAAATGTCCCCATATTTGAGGATATACTGTAGGAACAGGTCTTGTCAAAGCTATAGTGTTTGAACTTCGAATATCGGAAAATATACGTCATCTCATGTGTGAGCATTGTTGAATTACTGGTCAATTTACTGAATAATAAACCTAAGACTGATCAATGATCCCACAATCCTGAGAGCAATCATATGGACTGTACCTTCAAGTTAGCCTGGGCGAAAGCGACTGTTGACTGTTGTCATACAGTCTGGCCCAATGCAATTGAAATAGGTTTTCGTTTGGATATGACGTATTCTCTCGCCTGGCTCTCACGCCTACAACTTTTGCTTTCAGTATTAACAGATCTCTGGCAAGTTCTGATCTATTTTGACATCGTAGTGGCAATAAATCCTCAAGATCATGGGTGCTAATGTCATGTACCAATTTTGTGAATGTAATTCGAAAGTGTGGGGGGGTGGGGTGCGTTTGGGGTGAATAACAAACGCGTTCCTATCCTGTAGGACTACAAAAATTTGAGACATCGCTCTAAACTGTGTGCTGATTGGCTAAACCGTAGAGTAACCCGAGGGAAAGGCAGCTAGGGGGGCTTGGACCAGACTACGTACGGAGATAAAATGTTTAGCAGAAGTTACGTAGGATGGCATTGCGAGGCTGCCTTCAAGTCACCTTAAAGCAAAAATTACAATGTTTACAAAACATATTTTGTTGTTACTGTAATCAACATCAGAAGGGATATTCATCCAGTTAAATAGACACAATGTTGTAGTGTTAAAATAAGAGAGATGGGTAAATTATGAATTTTAGGATTTTAGGGGACAGCAATACACATCTGCCCAACAGAATTGGAAGTTTTATATTGTTTTTATATTATATTTTAAATAAGCAATATCACACGAGTGGGAGTGATGTTATTAGTGGGATATCGCCACGAGTGTGGTCCGGCCATCGGCACAAAGCCAAAGGCTGAGTCCAATCAGAAATAATTGACCGAACCTAACTGTTGTACACATTAGAATATAGCAGTGAGATTTAGTAATATTTGGTGCGTAAACTGTTAAAGGGTGCATAAAGTCTGTTTCCAAAATTTGAGAGCATTAAGCCACCACTACATCCTTGCTTAGACACAAGAAGTATGGTATAAATCCTCAGGAGGAAAAAAGGCAGTTGCCTGACAAATGCTTCTAGTGCAATGGAGGTCAGTCTGTGAGCTGCGTTGTCAGTGGTGTATTGTGAAATCCATCATCGCCGCTTTCCCACGCAGTGCTTCATGGCTCATTTAAGGCTCTTCTCTCCCACACAGGTGCCACACTCTACACAGACAGTGACAAACGCTTGCTTACATACACTCACACAGACACACACAAACACACACACACACAGACACACACACACACACACACACACACACACACACACACAGACACACACACACACCCTCACACTCACACTCTCTCTCTCTCACACACACACACACACACACACACACACACACACACACTCACACTCACACACACAGACACACATTCAGCTATCTTGGATAACTTCCAAGCTTCCAAGCAATAGCCATTATACATGTAAATGTCTTCAATATGGCTCATCATCCAAGTGTGATTGCAATAGTCATAAGTGCAGTTGACTTGATCAAAGCCCCATTAATATGTATAAGAATCCTGCAAGATGTGGGCAAGATATGGCATTACAATAGACACTGGTGCTACAGCTACACCCAGAGATCACACTTTTGGAAAAATAAATAAATAAATAAATAAAACCTATGTGGTACACTTCTGGCGTACTACACCCAAAGCAGCTGTCACAGGCCACTTCCATCAGTACTGTCCACAAGGGGGCTGGGCTGGTGGATTCCTTTGGTCGGATCTGCGTTATGGCAATGTAAAGCTAGATGACCTTTAATTAACTACTGGGTTCTGCTCAAAGGACCATGTAATTTTACATTACACAACTTCCTCTTCCTGTTAAATAATGCTTTTGTCAGTGCTGGTAATTTGATTTATTGTGGAGAGACTTTGTACAATAGGAGATTATCTTCTCCTTCCTTGGTTTTAATTTATCAGTATTTCGGTTGGCTTCACTCGGCTGTGTTGTGTCTTTGTGGTTGTACGTATATTCTATGTTTCTTTCAGTCAAGGACTTTGTTCTTCAATTTACTATGACAAAGAGCCTTCATGACACGGGCCCTTGCCTTGACATTTCAGTGCAGACCACAGAAGCCGAGTTGATTAAATCAATTTTTTTTTTCTTATTTCAGGATGATAATGGGCCAATTTTCCACTGCTTATCAAGTTACTTTGCAGCCCTTAGAACTTTCCCCATGAAATTAAATGTTCTGAGCTAAGGAGAAAGTTAATTTCCACAGCCCAAATTTTTTTGTTAGGTAAACATTCTTTCCGATATAAAATACTTCTTAATAGCATATGTAATTGAGCATAACGGCAGAGAAGTCCTTATAATTTCGAAGCCTTAACAAGTAAGTAATGCTAAAGCAGAATGTTAAATCAGCCCAAGACAAAGCCCTCTCTATGTCCTGGAGAGCTCTAGATAAGTTAAAGAAGTCTCTCGGGGCTTAATAAATAGTAGCATAGAGGAGGACTTGAAGGTGACCCGTCGTTACTGTGTCCCAGACTCTATAAGTTACACCAGGCACACACCACACTTGTATGCCCTTATTTTCAATTTTTGATTACTTCTAACCCAGGGGGGAAATTGACCTCAAGTCCATTGCACAAAAAAATTGAATCATTAGTCTTAAATACATCTTTTCTCTTCTCTCCTTTTGTTCAGGGATACACTTCCAAGTGTCCCAGAATATACTGTCTGGGTCAACTGACCTTCAGCAGAGAAGAGCTCTTTCGGAACAGCTTGTACCGGAGCACACTGAGTGGATTTGCAACTCTTATTGTATGAACTCATTCCAGTCAGGGTCGCAATCTCTGCTTGAGAAAACGAATGTAAAATGCAGTGCCATAGATCACCTTATTTTATTCCTTGAAAACAGATTGAGAGAGCAAGTGACATTTTTATCAGAGGAGAGGCAGCCACAAGCCACGGATAGCTGTATTGTTTAGTTTATGAAACTGAATTGTTTCGTATATGATATAGTTACTCTCTGAATAGATTTTCGTATATGATTGAATTAGTGAATAGTATTATGTGGACTTGTGAATGGCATCAATGACTCAGTTCAGAGCTAGCTATCGTTCCCTCCACTGCAATGTCAGCTAACAGCTGGCGACCAGCAGTGGTCAAACTGACAAATGTGTGTCCAGTGTCAATGCCAATCTACCAGATGATCCAGTCATAATACGCAGGTCAACCGGGGTCAAACCAGAGAGGTGCACTGCCTTCCAATTCAGCCTTGCAAGTGAGTCCCATGGGTACATATGTGGCTGCCAGTGTGCTGCCCTATAATGGTTCTACCATTGTATCCTGTGCTTAATGGATCCTGTGTGAGTCCCTGCAGGGATAGTGACTGATGGTGTTCTGGTGAGCGGCCAAAAGCTATGCAGACTCCACAGTAGCCTGCTGTAGGCGAATCGTTGGCAGACAGCAGCTTGGTAGGAAAAGGCACAGTTTGAGTCCCAAAACAGCAGCTTCATGACAAAAGGCACAGTTTGAGCCCCCCACAAAACAGTAAATTTGTTGTCCGTGAATTATTGAAATGAATTTTTATCACCAATTCCCATTTTCAGCATGAAGCAAAAGTATTAATACATAAATATAGAGGGTCAAGAAGTGTGGTTGAAAGCCTAAAGAAAATATGTGTGTTATGTATGGTTCATAAAAGTAAATGGTTCTTTGCTTTGCTGTGGTTGGGTGTTTGGGTCTCAACAGTGCAAATAGCCTACAACACATGTTTCAGTATAAACTATATCTTTAATGTGTTTTCACTTTTTAAAAGTGCTTGCTTCAGGAATTATAATTTAGCAGCAGCACTGTGAAAGCCTCAGATAGGCTACTGTGGGAAAATGGGCTCAGCGGTTTGAATTGGACCGTGGTGGTGAGGACCCCCCTAAGGTACGCAGCCTAATGGAAGCCATCTCTCCAGTCTCTCTCCACTGCATTGACCTTCCTGTGGAGTAATGGGATTTTTCAAGGATCATAACAGTATGTATAAATGTGTCCATTTTGAAAAGCATTTTTGTGACATAAGAGCTGCTTGCGCATGATGAGCCAATTCTACGCATGGCTGAGTCTCTTCTCCCCAAGCAAACAGTCGCACAGACACAACAGAAAGACAGGCTCAAACACACACACACTAACGTTAACGGCCTATCCCAGGCTAATCATAACGTTAACGTTACCACACCAAAGACACATATTGATGACAGCGAGCGCACCATTCATTCATTAGCCCAAATAAAGAGGAGAAACATTGGTGACGGCGCACCATGCACAAAACTCTTAACTTACTTTTGAGCAGTCCTCGTCTGATTTTAAGTAAAATTGTCTCTATCTCGATTGTTCTTTTCCACGTATGAAAACTCTCCACTCATCCATATTTAAAAAAAAAAAAAAAAACCTTCACTAACGTTACCGTCTAACTGCTGCAAATAGTAAACTTTTCAAAAGTAGCCCAGGCATTTTTTGTGACTGAAACTGGCCTTCATTTAAACGAGAGATGTCACCTCAAATAATATTCTACGTTACAGATATCCTGCTATACATGTTGGGATCAGATTTTTTATGAAAACCCCTTCTGTTTATATTTCGACTCATAGCTATCAACTCTGCACGTAGCCTAATGCGCAGGTTCATTAGGCCACACACACACACACACACACACACACACACTAGAAGGTGAGGTATAGTTAAAGCAGCAGGAGGTCAAAAAGAAAAAAAAAAAAACATTCATATGATATGTAAACTCTTACTTAGTTTTACAGTGAGGTTACGTGCTGAAGGTAACATTGTGGTATTCTGGAGAGTTCAGGAAAACATTAACAATGTTGAATGAACAAATTTAGGCAAGAACTCTAGACATACTCTAGCGGGAGCAAGTTGAATTTGCTCAGCAAGTACTAGCTTTTAGCCTGGCTTTGGCCATCCCCTTGGTCTATGCTTTAGCTTCGCACAAGGGTCTGGCATTACACCATTGATGAACAATCGCAAGCTGGAGTGAACTGTAGAAGTTTGAAACTATTAAATCTAATTTAACCCAATTGCTGACTTTATGCACCAGCTTGGTTGTGAAGTAAGCTACGCTACAACAACAGAAAACGACATTATCTCTCACAACCCCTGATCCTGCTTGCTTTTTAGCGTGGTATGGAATTGATCTCTGCAAACTATGCCAATGACCGGAATGCCAGACGCAGTCGTGGAGGGAAATGATTATTGAGCAGAGCTACGTAGGAAGGTAAGTCAGGCTAACTAGCTATGAGCCATAGGTTTTACTCAGACATAGGTGGTGTCTATCCAATCACAACTTTCAAGGTTGTATTCAGACATCATGGTGTTTATCCAATCACAATGTTCTATCTGGACAGGGAGTCATTTGGTGGGCTTAATTGTTTGTTGGCTTGTTAGTTGTTCTGATTGGTTGTAGCCGTTGTACCGAGGATCTATCAGTCGTGGTCAGATTATATATTTTATGTTATATGGTCTGGCTTGTTAGGCTAAAACACATTTGGAAGTTCACAGCAAAAAATAGTTTAAATAATATTGGTTATACAAAAAGCATTGTACTAATACTCTCATCATTGTGAGCTTTGAGCTCTAGATCTACAGCACTGAAGAAATGTAAGACCCAGAGGGAAACAAAAGTTTATGGTTTATTATCTTTAGAAGGGCTTGTGGAGTTTAAGGAGTAGGTAAGAATGGTGTAACAAAAAACTTTCTAAGTATGCTGGAATAACACAAACATGAAATCATTTTGAATTCTGTCTAGACTACTGCTGATGAGACTGAGTGAGTGCACTGGAAAATAATGGAAGGTTACACCTGAAATGTATTTGAGTGTAGCCTTAATGGTAGCGATATTCATTGATTACTGTAATCAAAAATGCATGACATAAATTTAACCTATAGGTGGGGTGTTAGTAGCACAGTGGACTATTCTAAAGTGGGGTCAAATTAACGTTTGCATTGTAGGAAGGCGATTAGGTATTCATACTTTTTGTTATGCCCTTCCTACCTACTCTTTAGCCAGTACTTGACAGGCTATAATATAAAGCATTATTGGTAGGGCTGTGTCATAGAGTACAGACTGATACAGACCAAACAAAAGCTGCTAATTTCTCCATTGTTTCAACAGGATTGCTGTAATGGTTCAATTTGCAAAATTAGTCATTTACCTCATGCTGGTCTCTTCTTTTAGACAGAATCTGATATCTGAATATTGAACATTTAAGAAAATTACAACCAGTCTGAGGAATGGGTTTGAATATTTATTCAGGTTTTCAGTAGCCTATGCCCATGCTGTAGCCTACGTTGAGTACATGCATGTCATATCATGCAATTCTTGAATTGAACTTGAATGATTAAGATTTGATCATGTATATTCCACAACCTGTATGAATTTGAAAGTTCAACGAGCACATCAGATGAGGGGATAAGTTTACTATGCTATAATCTACTTTATTTGTGAAATGACCTTTACATTTCTTTCAGTGCTTTATCTCTGCGCTGAGGGTTCATCCTCACAGATGACATAAAATCAGAATAACAACCTAGTTTTTTATTATGCATTTGCAAAGCCATTCATAAGAGTTTGAAATGCATTTTTATGGTGGTTTTTCATTATAATGGCATCTCTTTGCAACAAAGTAAAGCAAAGAAAAAAAGCATTACTAACCAACATGCTCATGTCAATGTCAATACATGCTTCTGTCATGTTTTGTTTTTTTCCCATTTCAACAACAGCATGAGATAGCCTAATGAATGATCATGATACAGTATTCTGCAGTGTATAGAGATGAGAGATGCAGTGGAAGAGGCTGAGAGAGATGTTTACCCATACCTTAGCAACTGTAACCAGGGACTTTTCTTGGGACATTTCCCCCCAAATCAAACCAATGCAAAAATAAATCAATACAAATTGCTGAAATAATCGTTGGTTCCACATGGCAGACTCCCCCTTTTCCTCTGTGATTTCACACACACACACACACACACACACACACACACACACACACACACACACACACACACACACACACACACACACAGTGAAAGAGAGACACACGGGACTACAGCACTTGGCCAGGCTTCTTAATTTGCCTCTCATTATGAAACTGTATTTGTGGTTGTTAACATGGCCATGCAATTACACACACACACCCAGACACATTCACACACACACACACACACACACACACACACACACACACACACACACACACACACACACACACACACACACATACGTGTACACACACGTGCACATACACACACACACACACACACACACACACACACACACACACACAGTTCTCCAAAGGGACTGTGGCACACTGTGGAGTATTAAAACCATAGCCAGCTGAAAGTGGTTGGTGTTTACATCCTGGTGGGTTTTTGAAATTCAGGACACCACTCTCTCCCTTTGTTTAAATTCACATTACCACCGCTACAGGTCAAGGTCTTCATTTCAGAATGCATGGAAAATATCACTGCAAAGGTTTCAAACAATTCACTGGGCAAATGCCAACTCTGTTGCATGGTGTAGTCTTGAATTAAGAAGAGGACACTAAAATGTGTTTCAAAGCCTGAAGTGCAGCGGAAAGCCTTGCCCTTTCACACAAGCATTATCATGTGTATCAAGAGCTGTACGCTCGTCGGATGCGACTTAGAGAGAGAGAAAGAAAGAGAGAAGGAGAGCCTCTTCAAAGGTCAGATGTAACCAATGTTGGGGGTCAAGTCTCTGTGTTATTCATAAGCAGCATGTGATGCTGATTTAATATTGATTTCACTATAGAAGTAGGTTTCACATGGGACTGGTGGTGTGCATTTGTACGTGTAGGCTAGGTGTGTGTTTCATTTCACCTTCCAGTCCAATACAATAGGCAGGTGAAAGGTGTGGAGTATTGATTTCAGACCTGCACAGTGTTTTTTTTTTTTTTTTTTTTTTTAGTTTATACTCTCTGGCAAGTGTTAATAGATCACATCTGCAATCTGTACAGAAATGACAAACAAGAACAGGATCCTAACCTAAGATGAACTACCTACGCACAATGTGGAAATAAAATGCTTTGGATGTACGGGAACATTAATCAAAACACATTTAAAATGGGAATGAGCATATAAAGTATAAAAGTATAAAAAGTAAAGTATAAAGTATAGAAAACAAACAAATAAACAAGAAGTTGGAGGAATGAGATTCTCTATATCACAACCTGTTATAATTTTATTTCACTGAAATATAGGCTAATGCATATTCAATTTTATCACTGCACTTTCAATTTCAACAGACCACTATAAGCAGCAAGAATAAAGTCACAAAACTGATCTGGAAAAAAAATATTGCACCCTTGTTTTCCGAGCTACAAATGATCACAGAGAAACATTTTAAGAATGTGGCAAAGAAAACAGTGGAAAGGAAATTCAATGTGAAACACGTTGAAAGAAAAAAGAAATAAAACATACTAGCAAACTGAAAATATGTTGTGGTTCTTAATGGTGTGAAGACATTTGGAAGAGAAAACAGAACCTTGAAATTCAGACAAATTAGTTGGAATAGGTGATAAAGCTATAAAAACCCATATAATGCTTAAAATCCTCAAAAGTATAATATACCATTATGTGTCATTTAGACTGCAGCAGTTCAGCAGAAGCAGACACTACATCATCTTGTGTGCCTGTGGTTGTTATAGCAAATGCAATACTATGCTCTTATAAAATCAGAGGTGCTTTCTTTGAGAACCTATGAATTTCTCAGTCCTAGGGGAGCAGTGTCCCACGGAGGCTGCTGAAATACGGCATCACACAGGCGAGCTTCCAAGGGCTGTCATGCACCCTCTGTCACAAGTTTCTTTCTTTCTTCTGCTTCCCCTACCCATCCAGGCCATTTCCTTAATGAGGTTGAGCTCAGTCATGTTTCACTTTAACACCAGTCCCCATCTTATGTCATGGAGATACCTTTTCTCCAATTACTCTAAATGGGATGAGCTAGCAGCGTTCCCACAACCATATGACAGCTTCTCACTTTATGTGATGACAACACACCCATCCGTCTTGGTTGATGATTGACAGCCTATGCAGTAAGGGTGTGACCAAAAAAAGATCTTTCACAGGCGACGCCACTTTCAACTCTTGGACAGGGGACTTGGGTTGTAATACAGATAAAACAGTCTTTGTCTTCCATGGTAATGAAGACCTTGACCGGTAATGGATGGGGGAAGCAAGGCCAGAGAATTGATTTTTGTCAGAGCTGCCTCTAAGAAACCCACCCTTGACAGGACACTTGGCTGTAAAAAAAAGAAAAAAAAAAAAAAAGAATAGGATTCTTCATCTCTTTCTCTTTATGTGTAGGCCTATATGTCTATTTATATATTTTCTTCTTCTTCTTCTTTTGAGAGCCTTTGCCTGTCAGAGCTGGGCTTCTCTATGTCCTAATCATGAAATACCCTGGGCTGCTTTGCCTCCTGTGCTGATATGACAGCTTCTCATCATTTCTGCCGTTTTCCAGATGGGCAGACACTGGACATCCGTGTGCTGTGCCAAGTAATGCAACTGCCAGCTCCATGGCTTCAGAGGCACGGGCACATTTACTCAGGGGTCAGGAAGGCCATGATTTAGTGGGAAGGAATGCTAATGCTTCCACTGGCTTCCTCATACACACACAGTTCCCATCTCCTGCTTTGCACACACATTTTTCAGATTCAAGATAGGATAGAAACATGATGCTGTGTGTGGTGCACAGCACATCATTTGGCTTGATATTTTGTGTTCAAGACCGAACTGAAATGAGTGCAGCCTATATTGTTTTCTTCCTATGACCTGTAAAGTAATACAATATAGATAAGGAATTATTGGTTGGTTGACCTTCTGGACGTGGGAGTTTTACCAGCAAGTTAAATAAATTTCTTAGGCTACAGTTTGTAAATTCCACAGGGATCACACAAGTCTGAGATTTGAAATTTTCTTGAAAGGTTAATTCAAGTTTGCTCACGGATTATAGTCAAATGTGTTGTTTACACAATACAGTCACTTTAAACCCAAAGTGTATCATATTAAATTGACATATGGTCCATGTAGAAGCCTACATGCATTACATTATTGTGCTGCATGTTAACTTTCTCAAAGGTCTACATGAATTATTTAGCATTGAATAGTCAATGGTACTGTATGTTCAAGCATACAAGGACCTGTTCTCATGTGTTCAATAATGAAAGGCCAGACTTTCAAACATAAACCTTTATTATTTTTATAAATTTCCATGTAGACTGTTGTATTTATTCTCCTTTATTTGCTTTCATCAACACCTGCTCTTGCCTTCTCCCTTTAGGGTTGTTTGAAGTAAAGCTAAGTGGTTTGATCAAAACACAGCATATCAGCAAACATTAGAACAGTGTGTGGACAGACAGCTAAGTCTCATCATCTTCACTGGGGAGGATTCTCACAGTGTGAGCATGAGTTGTGTAGCCTATGTGAGTGGTGCTTCAGACTGTGATACTGTTAAATAGCACAACAGTTAAAGTGCGGGTTCGCTCAAAATTATGTTAAGCCTGGTTTTCGGATATCTTATGATGAAATACGATGGTTAAGATTGACATTTTGACATTCTGTTCCGAGAATTTTCGATTGTTCTGTATCATCTTAACGGCAGCCTATGTACACTGGAACAATCCTTCCTAAAACTCACCAAGTGGTCTGTAGTGTTCACTGATATGCTGGCATAAATATCACCGCAAAATATGACTTCTAGCAAGTTTTATTGAAGTTTGTAGTCAAACCCCACTGACTGCTGGGAAGTAATACGTCACTCACACACAATCCAAAATAATGCTAAAAGTCATATTTTGTGGTGATATGTATGTTTGGGACTCTAACATATCACTCATAATACCTGCCATCATGTATGACCCTGTAAGCGCTGTGCAGGGTTAATCAACCCTCCACCTGACAGCAATTTCGAGCTATAGGTGCAAAACAGAGTCCAGTTAAAATAGATCCAGTTAAAATAGATCCCTGTATAAGCCTGTCTTTTAGGTTACAATATTTGCATTGAGGCATGAGATTTGTCACTGAACCCCCAGGGCCTGTCTGTATGACTCTGTCCTTAACTGCTCTTCTCCGTCTCTGACCTAGACCCAGACTTAGAGCATTTCCTTTCAGACTTCCCTTTTCTGGCAGTCTGGCTCTGTCTCCCACTAGCAAAGTTAAACTCTGCAATTCTCGAAAAATGGAACCTGGCTAAGACGCTGTGTGTGCGCTCCAATTTCTAACACTGCCCCAACTTGCAGTCCATATCAACTCTGATGGGTTAACGTGTATTACCACCTATGCACGTGGCATATCTCAAAGTAATTGCTTCGAAAAAAGACCATGGACCAACCATCAGGTTGGTCACTGCTATTTATGCACCTTAGCATCACATCCAGAGCAGAGATATAGTAACGAAGTAGAACTACTTAAGTAGCCGACTTAAGTACTAAAATGCAGTGTCTGTACTTTACTGGAGTATTGTTGTTTTTCTCCTACATCCACTTTTACTTCAATACATAATTTTGATGAACATCCAATGGTATCAAATCAATGCCAGAATGGTAGATAGCTCTGTCTCCAGGTTTTCATTAACATTATTGGGTGATTCAAGTGATCAAGCAGTATATAAAGAACTCATGCTTCCCTTCAGCCTTTCGCAATGCTGCATGCATTCAATTGGGAACGCTTAGCGTGACTGCTCCATTTCGAGATGGAAGATGATTCAGAAACACCAAGTTCCACCAAGGCGAGGGTGATGAAAGTGACGACCCCTCACCCTACTTGTTTTCCTTCGTTTGCCAAAAAGACAATTCGTATGAAATGAAGTGCCTTCTCAGCTTCCCTTCAGCCAAATATATTGTGTCCTTAACTGTAAATGTTGAACATTTGACAGCTTTCTTTAATATACACAGTAGGCCTACTTCTACTTTTACTTTCTTGAGTAGTAATTTTAAAAAATATTTCTACTTGCAATACTTACAATAAGTACAAAACATTTTGAATACTTTAGTACTTCTACTTAAGCATGATCTTTAAAGGACACTTCAACTTCTACTTAAGTCACTTTTTTGATATGCTACTTTTACTTCTACAGAACTCCTCTACTCCAGTACTTTATACAACTCTGTAGCTACCTAAGGATATGATTGGTTCCTGTGGAATACAGTATGTATTAGACAGATGGGACGGAGAGAGCTGCTTGATCGATGCCCACACCTGCTTGGAGACCGACCAGGTGCCCGAGGTGAAGCCAAGAGTGGGGAAATGGGAGTGCTGTGCCAAGCTCAGGATGGAATACTGGAATACCTTTGACCTGGGTGAATCAGTAATGAAACAGGAGGCAATGGAAGAGTTGGAATGCATTTCAATCTATAGCGTATATGACACATTTATACCCGGAGAAATACAATACTGTTTTCTCATTGGCTACTGGTAAACACATAGGGCCCCTATTTTCAAGACCAGTGGCACCTTCAGTGGCTCAAGTTGATTTGGGGGTTCCCG
The DNA here is from genome assembly GCA_027497455.2 of Sardinella longiceps. Classification (NCBI taxonomy): domain Eukaryota; kingdom Metazoa; phylum Chordata; class Actinopteri; order Clupeiformes; family Clupeidae; genus Sardinella; species Sardinella longiceps. Next base: position 17,256,481 of record JAODXP020000010.1, read on the forward strand.
TGACATTCTGCTATTTTTACAGTGGGGTATGAACTAGCCAGGCGAAAGCCGCCTACTGGCTCCGCTCATCCAATTTAATTCCACCTGATAGTCCGGAAGAGCATAATGCAGTTTCGTTTTCTCTGACACTGATCTGTGCAGGCCAAATTCAGCAAACAGAATGGGAAACGGAAGCCACGGTATTGGTCCCGGTCATCACCAACCTGGAGTCAAGTTAACAAAACATTTTTTATATAAGTTTTATACGAATTGTAGCGCTCTCTAGAGTGGAAACGATTGCCAATGGAAATGTTTCAGACACTTTGCACAAAGTGAAATGATGTCAAAGTGGTAAATGATGGTAAAATCAGGCTATATTTGAACATCTCACCTGGTGCAACATAGGGGGAGAGGAGTTGGACTTACTTACTTAATTAATCATGGAAATGTTTTTTATTGGACATTGAATGAAATTTCACCTTATTGACTTTCAAATCAAGCCAATGACTGTATGTTCCTGCTGATCATGCTTCTGTATTCTTCACTTATCAGACCCTTCTCCTCATCTCCATCCTTGTTCCTCTCTCCTTCTTATAGCAATTCGACAAGATTAGACAATGATTTCCAGGACACAAGGAACTAGGATGGGGGACCGAGGTTCATGGACAGATCTACTGGCTGAGGTAATCTATTTGCTGCAACTAGGGTACGTCTTGATATCTAAACTATGGCTATGTGACAGTATGATAATTTAGATGCCACCATGTGAAGAAGGAAAGTGTCTGATGCAGAGAAAAAAGAACACAAGGGTGTTATCTTCATTTTCTTCCAGACAGAAAAATAACTCTCACAATCCCAGTAGTTTTATCTTTAAGTTTCCCCACTGGTCCTCCACTGTATTTCAAACAGCACCACCATCTCTGAGACGATGCCATGCAGAGTGTGCTTTATGTCAGCCATTACCTCCAACAACAGAACTATTCCTCAATTTTATGTGTGTTTCTCTAAACCTTACCGAGTTGCCTAATTACCTGCCGGGTAAAGAGAGAAGTTAAAAGAGCCTTGCTGGACTTCTTTATTGATTCTCTACCCATGTCTGTCCCCTAAGTTACAGTCAAAGGCAACGCAAATGTAAGGACAGCACAAAGGCTTGATGGTTTAATTCTGTCTCATTTAACCCTTTATAGGTTTGCTCAACCGTTTGGTAGAGCAACTTTTAACTCCTCATATTTTGATAAAAAACAAACCATCCTTAATTAAATCACATGGAATCATCTATACTACTTGGATACTATATATTAAATACAAAAAACTTGCTCAGTAGCTCTATTTATTTTAAAGCCATGCCATTTTAGCTTGTATGACTTCAAAATACGGAAATTCATAAATTCAGCCATTATACATATTATCAATTTTTCCATATTTTCCAAGTATAGGAGTTTTTTCCTGTTTAATATTGTTAAAAACAGTCCATAGAACACACATATCAATTTTCATGCAAAAATACATATGTTTTGAGTATTTAATAATTTTGTGAAATTATGCTCTACCAAACGGTTGAGATGTCCCTAAAGGGTCATAATTCAGTGAATGGAAATTAACAGGCTGTTATGTCAAGTATCAAAAAATCATAGAATCTCTTCATAGAACATTTTTTAACTCCATGGTTGGGTACACTAGGTCCTAAAAATGCCCTCCACACCCTTAGATGGTATACTTAAGCATTTCAAGGGAGCGTAGGGTATATTATATATATCCGATATTATAATGGTTTTCAATGGGGGCGAGTCTCCTCTCCCCAAAAATCCATATTTTCATAGTAATAAACATACTCATTTGGTTTTTGCATGTTTAGATATTTAAGACCTATATGGCAAATGCTATTTCAAAGTTTTTGGCCCAGCCTGTCCTTGGTTATTGGGCTTGGAAGAATGTACCAATGCATTTCAATGGGATCGCCATTAGTATGGTGTTTAATAGGAGCCTATTACAAAAGTAGATAATTTTGCTGAAAAAGCAATAAAGAGCACTTTGTAATGTGATTGTATGCAGAAATATGCATATATACAAAGTTTTATAGCATAATATCTATTTTTTCTATATGTTTCCAGTGTTCCGTAAAATGCACCCCTTACGGTCATCTCAACCGTTTGGTAGAGGTTCACAAAATACAGATAGGGGGGTCGATTGAGAAAAAAATCATTGATTCTTGTTATTGGAGCTTACTAGAGCTGGAAAAGACAAAAAAATAATTTTTTCATAAATATTTTTTGGGGGTGACCTACAAAGGGTTAAAGAAGTTTGATGCACTTAAGTCTTGAGTGTATTTGTAGATAGTATGAATCAAAAGTTTTCTGGAGGGACCAAAATGACACCAATTGCAAGTACAATTGATGGAGGAAGATTTTTTTTGAAATTGCTTCTTTAAGACTTTAATTAGACTCTGCATGTGTATGTGACTTTCACTTGGTAAGAGCAAGCAAAGAGAAACATTTGGGGAAGTGTACAATCATGTGGAGAATTTATGACCAAATGCTGCAAAGTGAAAGGACGGAAAAATAATAAGTGTTCAGTAATTGACTCGTACAGTGGTATGATGATGTATGGTACTGTGTACAGGCAATGCTATGCTCCCAAAGGCAATGCTATTCAGTTGTAATATAAAAAGACCCTCTAGAGTAATTTGTGGTGTTCGCTCAGTAAAATATGAAAGGCATATGAGATGTCCCCAAGCTCACAGTATCATGCTGCATTAGACAACTCTAGACTCTCTTGTCAACAGTTTATTCATAGCAACGTTGGTCTTGGTGGTAAACATTTGCTTTGAGAATGCCTCTGTTAATATTCTAAAAATTACAATTATAAAACTACAATACAATATTACAACTATATCTCTAGGCAATAAGCAAAAGACATCTATGACTATGCCATGGTCAGAACATGTACAGTAGGCAGAGTAGTAGAGATGAACAAGGGTGATAAAAAGGCAAACCAAGCGCTAAAAGTATGTTTCTCTTGAAAAAACACATATCAAATGAATTTATAAAGGTCAAGGATGAGGACAAGGTCTTGATACTGTAGATCAGGGTCAGGCAAATGAGGTATGAATATTGATTTTGTTGTTCTAGGTCTGTAAGTAGCAGCAGTAAATTCAGTGTGAAATATTATGAAGCATTTGCCATGTCTAAATCTGTAAATATCACAGAGCTATCAGAGAAGGCTGGCCCTGATAGTCCTTGCCCCTTTGTCTCTGTACTGTTTATCTTGCATTAAGCAGCCAAGGGAAGGCTGGATGATTTATTGAATATCTAATGCAGGCTATGGCACTCACTGTGCAGTTGCTGGAATTGTTCTCGTGTTTGGAGCCAAATGTTAAAAGTTTCCTGGGGTCTCCAACCCCTCGAGTTCATGCAGAAAGTACTCTGACCTCTGTTTAATCAAGTGCACAGAATCCCGATGGCTGAAGCAAATGTGAATCAGTGGCTTTGTATTTTTTAAGCAAAGTTTCTGCTCAAAGTGACAGGAAAGGCACTATTTTAGACCCTCTTTCACCAGCACCTGTTCTTGGACAAAAAAGAAGAGTACCCATGCAGAGCCTTTGAGCTCTGACTTTTTGCTTTTTTTTGTGGAGAGGTCCATTTTTATCTCAGGGCTTGCTGGAATAGTTTGGCTGCATATGTGATGTGAACCCCTACAGATTGATAAAAATGCTTGGCCCAGCAATCATTTGTAAAGGTTTAAATTAGCTGCAGAAAAATCTAAATGCCTTGAAGGGCCAGTCATGTGTGCTTATTCACAAAGGAAAGAGAGAGAGAGAGAGAGAGAGAGAGAGAGAGAGAGAGAGAGAGAGAGAGAGAGAGACTAATAGGGAGACACAGAGAGGGTGAAGAAGGGGGGAAACATAGGGGGAAAGAGAGAAAGAAGAGGGGGAAAAGAGAGGGAGAGAAAAAGAAAGGAATGAAATGATAAATCTTTGGCCCTGCTGGCAAGATGACAGTAACAAACTACTGCTGCCACCCCAACTTTCTTTGCTTTGATAAATAGCTTTGTAATGCATGCCTAGAAACTCATTACAGCCCATAAATGAGTTGAACGGCAACCCCCCGCGTGTTTGCTTAAAGTAATTAAATTCACCTCAAGTTATTCACTGCCTCGCTTGCTTACTCTTATGTGATATTCTGCATTTTATTACAGAATATACCCTTATGTACATACACATGTGGTTGCTGTGTTTAAATAAATAGCCTATTTTATCCACAGAAACACACACGCATACACACACACACACACACACACACACACACACACACACACACACACACCAGGCAGTTTTTGTCTCTTGTTTTGTAAACAATTGCTTGTCAGAAGATCACATCTATTAGCTTAATTTCACTCCAGCTGACCTGTCTGAGCTCAGCTGATGACGTTCTGCTGGCTCTGCCCATCTCCAGGCATCCATCTGAATCTAGGTGAGATGTTTCAGAGTGAGTAATTTCAATAGGTACAGCAAGTGAGCAACTGAACTTGTTATTCCATTCAAATGAGAGGACAAAGTAGCTAGCTTGATTGCTAGTTTGTAACTTCTATTGAGGGAAGCAAGCCAAGCTACAGTCACGGCGGGCTACTGTCTCTGGGCTCTGTGCTCTTGAATGGAAGCAAAATAAAAGAATTCGAACAACAAAAAAATGGCAAAACGCCAACAAAACGGAATGGTGCAGTGAGAAACAAAACTAAGTGAGAGTAGTTCTACTGAGTTAACGTAAACAATGCATTCGCTATTAAAACTAAATCATTCTTAATTCTTTCATTCTCCCTGCTATCTACAACAGTCAGCAAGCTTGTACAACAGGGCCATGATGGAGTGATGCTGAACTATCACTTAATAGACAACAGATAGATGCCTGAAGTGGAGAATAACCAAAAATGTTTTGTAAAAAATGTTTAATCCTAGATTAACAACAGCAGGCTCGTTGCAAAGTGCAGCATATCAGCATCTGGTGTGATTGTGTCCAAGCATATCCATGTGTCCATGGGTAGTAGGCAAAATGTCGACAGACTGATGATTGACTCATAATAACTAGAAAACAAATTCTGTGCTGCATTTAAATTGAACACACAGGATGTTAAATTCTCACACTGGTTTGTTATGTCAGAAAAATGGTATGTGGTTTTTTTTATGCTTTTTGAATGATTATGTCAAGGGAGAATGCAGGTATTTGAAGTCTGTCTCCCTCTATTATCCAGTGCTCTGAATTGATGACTGCACAACACATAATGACATTTTATATCATTTTAGACATTCAACTCCAGCTCTGAATGTGTTTTCCTCTTCATTTTTACCTATTAGACATTTTTTCTGACTGTGACTGCAGAGGGCTTTTTAATTAAGCTGCCCACCACCTCCATTGAAAGAGGTGAAATTGATCGGGTCTTTTTAGCTATTGAGCACTTTTGCAGGGACTAACAACAGCGTTGATACCTTACCCATCCCCACAATGAAATGGGTTAATTACAGGTCATTAATAAAGACAAGCAATACAGAACGTCTTTAGAATAGTGCTTTTTTTTCACGAGAATAAGGATTAGAAGAAATAGCATTTGCCATAGAAATGGTTGAGAGCATTGCAGCAAATTAATCCATGCAAATAGAGTCCAGAACATGTGACAATATTGTAATCTTTTCACACTGTAATTTTACCTAATGTTTTAAGTCAAAAAGGATTAGTCGAAAATAACTTCTTCAACTTCTGCACCATAGTCAGGTAAAAAAAGGCTTCAAATCTGATAAATGATCAGCATTTCTCAGTCCTATGCCAACTCTGTCTACCACTCACATCCTGTTACTTATTGTCCTTTCTAAACGAAGGAAAAAATCCATGCAAAGGGGTGCCAAACACAAAGGGGATTACTTGGCAATAACATTGGTTACAGTACTTCAACTTCTGCACATATGGTTAAACTCAGCTCAACTTCTGCACTATTGTCTTGTTGGCACTCCTACAGGCTTGCTAACATGTGCCGTGTTGTCTTTTGGTGTTTGGTATTCTTTCATGTTTTTCAGTCTAAAATACAGCAGCTGCTGGTTAGTGGAGGCAAAATGTTCTGTTACAGCAAGAGAGAGAGAGAGAGAGAGAGAGAGAGAGAGAGAGAGAGAGAGAGAGAGAGACATCCACCCACCTACACCCTCACATACATACACATACACATACACACACACTCCACACACCACACACACACACACACACACACACACACACACACACACACACACACACACACACACACACACACACACAGGGTTTCATAATACAGAAATGTAGAAACAGCTCCAAACGAGGCCAGTAGCAAGGACAGCATTCGTTTGCAGCTCCGGGGGCCATGTTTTGTGTCTGTCCTATGGGACGTGTGGACTCAAAGAGCCCCTTACCTTCATAGAAAGTCTGTGAAAGTGATAGAGTCACTCTGGATGCAGACAGTGAACAGACAGAAACGTTCACACCCTGGAACAGTCAATCTAAAATCCTCTGAGTTCACACTTTTTTTTTTCCTGCAGGTTATTTCCAAAGGCTTTTCAAGGTTATTTTTTGCATAAATCATTAGCACAGGGGTTGCATTGCTTTGTTGGATGGAATTTAATGCATTCCATCTTTTAACAAGGGATGTGACTCATTGAACATGCTTGTCATGATCGCACTTAGAGGAGTACTCTTGCCAAGATAATAAATTGATTAAAGTTCACGGAGAAGTTTACGGCCATTGGCGATAGTATAATTTTTTTTTTTTTTTTTTCCAGCGTGAATTCTGGGTGAAATTGCTGCCTAAGAGAATGGACAAGGCTTCAGGGAGCCTTATGGTTTTATACTGCATAATTGGTGATCAGAACATTTCTAATGGCCAAATTGGCCAGGAGTCAAGACAGCTTTTTAAAACCAATGTCAGGAGATCAAGTGGTCATTATGAGGGCTTGAGGCAATCGATTAGCTTTTTAACCTTGTGCTTTATTAATTAGGTCAGACACAGGGAAGCAGGGAAGGAAATGTACTCAGAGGGCATGGTGGGAGCAGATGACATTCACCATGCCAGACAGGCAGTTATGATGTTGTTAATTAAAACACAGAATTATTGACACCTCACAGACAAAGTTATCAGGCCAATTCCTTTATGCCCGCTGGTTGTTATGTTTAAGTCAAAAGCTTTATTAATTTTTCACAGTTTTTGAGCGAGTTATTTTGTTGTTGCTATGTTCCAAGGAAGTCAAAATATTGTCCCTTCTTTGGATACTATATGATGCATGTTTTCACTCCTTGTTTACTATAAGATTCTATTTACTAAATCTTGTTTTTAGTCTATTTTAATGATCTATAAAAATGTATTGAATGTGTTGTGCACTTCTGTTCCTTGCGAGGTAAATAGTGCTAGAATATGTGCATTGCCCTCAGGCTAAGCTTTCCAAGTTTGTATTGTTCCATCACACCCTTTTCTCTTCCTGGTATCCTTCCTCTTATTTAATCAATATTGTACAACAGAAAAAAAAATGTTTCTTAATGAAAATTGTGTTTGTTTAAGGCTGTAACAAGATTATTCTAAAATACTAGTCCAAAAATCATGTATAAATGAGGCTCACACTAAGTAGAACATGTCTTGTTTATAAAGGCTACTTACATTTACATGTAAATTTCTCATCAATTTATTCCATTCTATTGTTTTGTCTGTATTTTCATTTCAAGGATTTTTCAAGGACTAAATCGGTAATATGTAAGGATAAGGATGTCTTATCATGCTTGGGACGGAGATAATAGTTCCAGGCTCCAGACTGTGCTATGTACAATAATAGATAGTGTTTTGTATGTTAAAGTAATCTATGCCTTAATAAGGTTTTATGGTTGGACTCTGGCAAAGCAGGAAGCTACAGGAAATGGTGCAGTCTGGTATGACCAGGGGCTAACATGCTCCTCCATGCTAATTGTTATT
>JAODXP020000010.1:17266930-17286930 GCA_027497455.2 Sardinella longiceps
GAGAGAGAGAGAGAGAGAGAGAGAGAGAGATGTGTGTGGGTGTGGGGAGAGAGAGAGAGAGAGAGAGACCTACGGACTAACTAGCCTCAGCTATGGTCCTACTGCCTGTATGGGAGCTCTGATTCACTTGGGAGATATGGCTTTTGAAGGCGTGGCAGAAACGAACAGATAATGTTTTTCTTTGTGATGCTAATTTCTACTTTTGAACTGTGAAGAGGACTGGGTGTTTTATAGCCTAATTAATTCTTAACAGTGTTTGAGCGAGTGCTCTTACTTTGGCCTTTGGTGCGTGGGACTGGAGTCAAGAAGACACTGAGGTTTGTAACGTAGGTTCATTTCTCCACTGTGCAGACTTCACTGTGAGATGCTTAGTGATTTTTGCATTTTTATTGTTTGTTGGTTTTCCATAATGTCATGTCAAATTAATTCAATACCATGTATTCAAGTGAATGTGCAAACAGACAAACAATAAGCTTAGTAAAAAGACTGAATCCAAGCTGGGGTTTAGGTTTTTTTTTGTCTTCATGTTGCCAGGAAACACAAAATCTTTGGGTTTGTCCCAAAATCCTCAAGGTTGTCCCAATTACTATACTGTGCATCTCTGGCAAAACCATGGAAAACAAAGTAAAATTGAGAATAAAGCTTAAGCCTCTTTGCCTAAATGTCACCTTGCTTGCAGTGTCAAAAATGATAAAAAAAAATATTGTATAATATGAGACTTTGGAATGCATACATACAGTACTGTACTTTTAGATTACAGAGAGACTTTGGAATATAATGTCATTGGAAGGTGAAATTTATTTATTTTTTCACTGTTTTTTCACACAGTGGAAAATGGCTGTGGATCTTATTATTCATCCTTGAGTCATATTTTTACATCCCTCTAACTGAGGATCAGTGGGAAGTAAACTAAATTTTGTCTTGGGTTGCTGCTCTAGACAAAAGTCTTCCTGTATCCGGTATTTCTCCCCAAGAGCGAAGCATGTTTTTTCTAAACTGGCCCAACATCTATTCTTGGGCTTATCAGTGTGGACATGTATGATGGGTGTTGATTGGTCCTGCACTTGAAAATGCATTTGTAATCATGTAAAAACACAAGTGATTACAGCAATTGCTTGACACAAATTAAAACATAAATAATGTGTAAAATTCGTAATAACAAAACAAATCAAGACTTGTTATTCTTTGTTACATTTCAGTTCACAAACTGAAATAGAGCAGATACTTGTAAATCCAGATGTATGAATACCTGATGATAACTAATTGCGTCACAGAATGCCACTGATAACATAGTGTCCTATTTTACAATGAAGGAAAAAGAAGGATTGTAATAGAAAAGTTAAAAAAAAAAAGAATATGCAGATGAACTTTATTGTAGATTTCACAATGGGGTGCACACTGCTTAATCTGACTCAGTGTTCTAATGGTTTAATCTCATGAAGAGTGCTTATCAAGACGTTGCCTGTATGCCTTTGATTAGAACTGATTGGCTGACTACTGAACATTCTGAGTGGGAAGGGAAATGTATAAATGTATGATGAGTGAAAGGGCCCTGAGTGGGATGAGGCCCAACCCCCCAGCTCCCCCCCCCCAACACACACACACACACACACCCACCCTCACAACAACAAAAAAAAAAAAAAAAAACACTACTTGTATACCGGTGAGAGACTGAGAGTGTCTTTCATAGTGCAACTAGAACATACAGCACACTTCAATCTTCCCTTTTACGCTGTTCGCCGAGCGGCGGGAACATCTCCAATGTCTGCAGTCCCGCAGGTGTCTCAGCCTGTACCATCCAGTTTAGCATTCAGAAGGAGCACTTTGGGCTTATTGTGATTTCACATGGCACATGCTGCTATTGCATATTGTAAGAAATCCCCATGACACCCACTGGGAGACAGTGCAAGGTAGAGACTATGATCCATCTCTCTCTCTCTCTCTCTCTCTCTCTCTCTCTCTCTCTCTCTCTCTCTCTCTCTCTCTATCTATCTACCTATCTATCTTTTGCTCGCTTTGAAAATTTTGCAACTTAAATATGAATCTGAAAACTTTCATTTTGAAGGTGAATGATTTTGAATGTCATCTGTCATCAAATTCACGTTGTTTGTAAGATGAGGTGACCAGAACTCTGAGATGTAAATCTGGGACAGACGGGTTAATCCTGTATTTTACTGGGAACAGACCACCAAAATTGGGGTGATCTGGTCACCCTAATTCAAGAGGCCTCCTCATTCTCTGACTTACAACACAAACACAGGTGGAAAACCCACAACTTTGGCCGTAGCACTCAAAACTACTAATATGAAGAGCAAACATAGCTGTAGACTTCTATCACTAAAGCCTTAATAATATCACTATGACAGACAGCAGCCCAGAACTGACCTCAGATTCTTCAATAAAAACATTAGTTAGCCTACAGTAGTGGGAATCAAAAATGTTATGTGGCCAGGAACCTTCAATACAAAACACTTCACAAATCTTTATTTAACTGGCTGTTTTTGGTTGGAAAGCCATGTCTGCTCATATAAAAGTATTGCAGTTAATATTTAGTTTTTGGTTTGTTTAGTTAGATAGAGGTTTAGACAGGGTTCCATTGTACGTGATGCAATTTTCATCCTCTTGCTTACCTATTTTTGTCAAGCAGATTTGGTGATGTTTGGTTGAGTTTAACAAAATGACTGCAGAGACAGAGCAAAAAAGAACATGAAAGTGTCAGTAAACAAGGGCCACATCACTATCATCACTATTTGACAAAATGGCTGTCAACCATGCTTCCAATATTGTGGACTGTGAGAATAGGCCTTGACTCTACCGTGCACATATAATAACATATTGGGGTCAGTCATAGCCACAACTTATCATGGTTATTGTGTTATATGCTCAGGCAGACTGAAACCAGAACAACACTATTTTCTCATGATATCATAAGAAGGGAGCAACCAAAGGTTTAGTGAGAAGAATTCTGACATAATACATCCGTTTTCATTCCTCCTTGCCCAGTAGAGATTGTAAAAGTCACACGCTCCCTTGTGACCAGCCTCTAGACCACCTCTCTTCCACTCTCTAATGACTTGAGATAACTGTTAGATTAAGTTTTCACTCGACGGCTTCAAAGGTTATTGCCAGTCATTTTTCTTCTCTTTTGGGCGCTCCTTTTTCATCTCTCTCTCCTCCCCCCCTCTCTCTCTCTGTCTTATTTCACCTCATGTATCTGGAGAGTGTGCAAAATCAGAGTGTATTAACACATAAATCTTACAGACGCAACATCTGCTTGGATGGGAGCGGAAATGGAAACCTCCGTCTCACTTTGGTTCTCTCTCTTTCTCCATCTCTCCATCTCTGTCTGTTCATTTCAATCATTTCAAATTAATAATACCTGGGATTAGAAAATAGATTAACTCCAGATCTCAAAATCACACTGCAAACACCTTCTCTACAATGTATTAGAATTCAGAGATCCACGTGTTGAGAGATATGACCTTAAAGACTCCTCTCATGGACAGACACATTTCCATAGAGCATGACGACTCATGACAACGCTTTTTTTCTCCCCCGTCCCCCCACCCTCGCTTTCCAACCACGGCACAGTGTCTACATCCTGGGGTTGACTTTTAGTACCGAACTCTGGATGGTGTTCACAGAGAGGTATGAATTCAAAGCCTCATTCTCTCCCTCTCTCTTTCTGCCTGCCTGTCTGTCTGTCTTTTTATACGCTCACTCTCTCTTATCGTAAACGACAAAGGAGGGTTGCTGCCCTGTTTATCTTGTCGTGGCATGGTGGGGTCTAACCTCAACTTGTTTTGTGTTCTGTGTGACTTCAATAAGCTCTTTCAGTCAGTGATAGGACTGAAACGGGAGGATTTTCTTCCCTTGGTGTTTGAACCTGTCATGGTAGAATAAAAAATTACAACAAGCACAACTATTTTTTTCACCAGTTTTATTCACCAACACATTTTTTATGTTGTCCTAAAAGAGAGTGCAATAGGTCAATATAGCTTTCCATCTCCCCAAACAAATTGCTAATACAAACCCTGCAAGTTTATCAAAGTGACCCAACACTGAACTTGAATCTATCATATATATTTTGGCTATTTTCCCGTTTCATATTTCGGGAAGGCATCCTACAGTTATCTCTGCTCTTGTATAATAATGCGTGGGTTAAGGTGGTGTCACCATGGTGAGTGAATGGGAGGAGGGCTGAGGAGCCGTTTGATGAATCGGCGCCTCTTAAAAGCCATCCACATGCACAAAGGCTGCCAGGAACAAAGCTTTTAAGGAACAGATACGTGCACTCCCCTGGGGAAGCTGTGCTCCTCTACCCGCTGCGCTTTCTTTTCATTGTTCTTTCCCCCCATTCTGCATGCCACTTAAGAGAAAAATAGAATCTAGGTTGGTCTTTCCAGACCTGCCCCCCCCCCCCTCTCTCTCTCTCTCTCTCTCTGTGTGTGTGTGTGTGTGTGTGTGTGTGTGTGTGTGTGTGTGTGTGTGTGTGTGTGTTCTGGTCTGATAAGGACCATGGTTCAGGTGCCTCAGTGCAGTTTTTTTTAAAAGCAACACCTTAGTATGTCAGCATCCTTATTCTTCTTTCCCTATCCTTTTTCTGCTCTCTCTCCCTCTCTCTATCTCTCTCTCTCTCCCTCCCTCCCTCACTCTCTTTCTCCCGTCTGTCTTCCTTTTGGTTCTCCTTGCTGCATCTGTGCTGAGCTGTGTCACCCCCTTTTCCCTGTGCCTTCTCTCTCCCCTCCATTATGGCTATGCTCCAGTGAGCTGACCCTCTCCCCAATGCATATATAGGCACTCACAAACCCCCACCATTATTCTCCATTTCTCCTCTTGTGCTCCTCCCTCCTGTCTTCCCTGCTCCACAGTTCTTATCCCAGAGCCGTCCCGATGGGGCCTGGAGCGCTTAGAACACAGAGGTCTAGGTCATCGCCATGGACACACAGGGGATGGATTTGAGAGTGCATAATGTTGTTGTGGATTTATATTATGATCACAGTTTTTAGTGGTGCTCGTCAAGTGAGAAAAGTGAGAAAAAGACAGAAAGAGAGAGAGAGAGAGAGAGAGAGAGAGAGAGAGAGAGAGAGAGAGAGAGAGAGAGAGAGAGAGGAAGGGAGGGTGTAAACTCCCATTCCAAATAGCTTGTGCTTCCCCATGGATTTGAGTTCATCTTGCCCTTGCTAGCTGATGCTTCCTAATTGAGCCTCTCAGCTTGCACTGCACTGTGCCACAGTTCACAAGAAACAGGGTAAATTTGTACTTTATGATGGATACGGATCTGGGGTGTGTATAATGAGGTCAACCTGGTTCACGAGCAGACCAGGCGAGAGACACTCTGGAAGTATCTGTCTGTTGAGAGCTGGTAAGTTTTAGTAACATTGCCTGGGGCATGGATGTCCTGTGTGTGTGTGTGTGTGTGTGTGTGTGTGTGTGTGTGTGTGTGTGTCTCAGTATGAATGTGAGTGAGTGTTCTCAGAGTGATCGTGTGCATTGCTGGCTGTTGTGACAGCAGAGCCAAGCCTTCATAACTTTTGTACAGGATCGGAAGAGAGATAGAGGGTGAGATAAGATTAAAACGAGCAGATTGGTTGTGAAGAAAGTGATAAACTGCAGGTCAGAGAGTGAAATGGTGGAGGAAAGGACAAAAAATATGGTTCTATAAGTGAACAATACATCAGTCACATCTCAGAACACTCATGGGAAAGAATTTCCACATTTTTTTTTATTTGTGTTTCTCAGACTACTAGAATTTGAAAGTTGGTCACTGCATGCCAAGAGCACAGAAGATCTACCTACATTCTCTTGATATAGTTTCATACTGCCTGAAAAGCAATAACTCCATGTAGTGTAGAGTATTTCCCACAATATCACAGCTTAGAAACGTATATATAAAAAGGGCTGAGGAGGTCACTACCTCTGTGTCTGTGTGACATATTAAACATGGTCCTCGGCGCGACTACCTTCACTACAGAAAATCTTTACATCTGAGGCACATTCTACATGAAGTACCTATGACACACCAGAAAATAAGATCTCAATTAAGCAGATAGGCTGCTTTGCCCCTGCTGGGATGAGCAATATGCTTGACCCCATTCGGGTCAAGTTGAGTCTATAACAATCATTCATACTCAGCATTGAGTAAATGCACCTAATCATGCTGTAAGCAGGAAGAGGGGAAAACGTGCAAAACCTCTATATATTCTGTACATGATCATAGTGTAGGGAGTGCAGCCGTTCAAATACTAGAGCAAAAATGCAGATTGCATCCATGAGAGCACCACTCCGCACAACTTATCAACTCAAGCAATTTCATATTAGCTTCACACCAAAATTCTCCTGTGAGTTCCCAAGTCTAATGGAATTTAAAGCAGCAGCCGTTTCCAGCCCATAGTATGCACTTAGCAGCACACCAGCAGCAAGTGATGCACTGCATCTTTGCAGTGGTTTTGGACTTGCATTTGGAGCACACTTCTATTGTAGAATATGCTTTCCAACCCAATGGATCCTGAGGTTATGGTTTACAGTTTATGCAATTGTTTTGGTTTAGAGGACATGCTAAAACATTATATCCCAAATAGTCATGTATGCTTGTAATTGTCTTTCACAAATTTTGCTTTTATTTTTATTTACTACTGGAGGTGTCCCTCCAGTTTTCTTTTTTACTTTTATCCAATGTTGTTACTGTTTTGCCCTGGTTTTGACTTCTGTTTGTTTATGCCATGACGGTCTTGTTTGTGTGTGTTTTGTTTTGTTTGTCCTTTTTTGTTTACCTCCAAAAACCTCTGACTGAGGAAAAGAAATGAGAGGATCTTTATTTGTGATCACATAAATCACATTTGTGGTGGTCCTCCATGCATGTTATGAGTTGACTTTTCTTTTTTTTTTCCAGAGCAGATATTTCTGACTGCAGCAGGCACTAGGCAAGGAAAGTACTTTTAGTAGGAACTCATCTTAGACCAGCTCTAGGATTTTGTTTACCTACAACACAACTTCTTAAGGCTCATAAAGAATGATGGACGAGAGCGGATCATGTGTCTCTCCTTTATTGCGAGTTTGTTTTCTGGCTCGGTGAAGTAGTTTTGAGCTTCTCTCCATTACTTTCACATTTCTCAAGTTCTGCAAAGGCTCTTCTGAGTCGCATATTTTGCACGTGTCAAAATCCTCCCCTCAGACATCTGAAGAACAACAAATCCATTCTGAATAATTCGACTGGCAGCTCTTCTCTTTGAGTATTCGCTATTTTTTGCGAATGGGCTTTTGATACAGACATGTAAGTCCCTCTTATACAAGTGGAGGATGAGGCCTTAAGCCTGCCAAATCTATGGGGGGGCTAAAAAAGCTCTCTAACTAACTGACATGTCTGCAGGTTCCCAGAGTGCCTTCGCCTGTCTACACACACACACACACACACACACACACACACACACACACACACACTGTGCGATTTCATCACAGATGCACTGTGCGATTTCATGTGTGTGAAAAGAGTGAGAGTGTCAGGCGGCACAGCTGTGCCATGTCAGGTGGAATCTGTGCTGAAGAATACGCATGTGCATATATCCGCTGTGTGGGACTACAGAACGGTGGGTTGGGTGTGTAGGATCTTGGCAAAGATTCTGCATGCATTACATCTCCCTTCTGGCGAGAGGCAAGAAGACATTAATGAATATGACTTTTAAAAAAAAGAAAAGTAAGGGCTTTCGTAATCAGTGCAATTAACCACCAAGGGGATATGTTTACTGAATTTCTCCAAGTGCTTCTGCCCGGCTCCTAATTCTTCATCCAGAGGAGGCCGAAACTAATGTCACCAAATTACCCCTGATATCATGCAAACTAATTTGAGGGGAGGGGGGTTTGGGGAAAGTGGTGGAGTTAAAATGTAATCATATAATAAAAAAGTCATTATGCGATGATCAGATTCAGAGTTTAATGGTTCACTTCCTCTAATCATAGAAGCAATAGAATCCTTACCAGTGGGAGTAGGCCAGAGAGGCTCTCAAGGAGATTTGCCTGATATATATGGGAGCCAAGAAACTAAGCTTTTCTAACTCACTCCTAAAACCCACCCTCACTGTTATGTATTGCATGTTCCCAACTGCCATTTTTAATAATCTTGTTTATTTTAAATATCAAATGATGTGCATACAGCAATTCATTCACTGACATACTACCTTTGTTGTATGTTATTGTAGGCTATTGTTTAGAGCTATTAGAAAAAAAAATAGTATAATTTTAATTTCTCTCAGTGCTTGCCTTATTGATACCAATTGTTTTGTGTGTTTTTGAGGGCCTGAGCAGAAGTGTTTGTCTTCTTGTTTCTCCCTGCTTTAGAGAAATGCTTTGGCTTGATTAGCCCCACCATTGGTCCACAGGGGCAGGCAATGCTATTCACACCGACTCATACAAATCCCCCTCCATTCAACACATTGCTGGGTCCATCTCATGCTCCACAAGGACTCATTAACAGCAAAGAGATAAACTACACTAGTCATGCAGTGAAGAACAGAGCATTTGCTTTGGCATGTGAAGGAAGTCAAGTGATGGGTCTCATGGCTATCCACTCATTGACCCCATAGAAATGATTGTGCTTTACTGGAAGTGTGGAGGTTTGAGTACTAAAGTAAGGTCTTATATAGGCCTATGCAATTGTGTTTAGATGACATCATCATGTGAGTGAGCATCATGCACATTCTACCATCCATCCACGTCTGTTGGTGAAAACATTTTCTTGATTTCATACCATGAGAGCAAAATCTTAAGTACTTGAGTGGAGAATCTCACACACCAAAAAAATGGGTTTTTATTTTGGTCCAGATAAATTGCCTGTCAAAGACACTGGGTGCTCACTATTATTATTTATTGAACCTCTTCTGTCCATTAGAAAATGAACTCATTGTATTTTTATGCCTCGCTTTTATGTTGTCTCATCCCCCTCACAGCTGGTTATTTGGGCTTGACTTGTCTTAAACTCCACACTTTTGACTGACATGTCGCTCCTAACACAGCTTGGCATTAATGCAGTCCTCACAGCACTGATGGACCTCCACTCGTGTTATGGAGAACATGCCCAGCTTGCCACTCACCGCACAGACATTCCACGCAGCTCGCTAATAACACGACTACTTAACACAGCTGGTGGTTAGCATCGGAGATGCTGTCCTTGTGGTAGCACCACAGCCACTTTGGGCAGACAGGAGCTGAAAATGACTCTGAGCGGAATGACAACATGGT
Source organism: Sardinella longiceps (assembly GCA_027497455.2). Lineage (NCBI taxonomy): Eukaryota > Metazoa > Chordata > Actinopteri > Clupeiformes > Clupeidae > Sardinella > Sardinella longiceps. Next base: position 17,276,165 of record JAODXP020000010.1, read on the forward strand.
TGCCTGCACAAGCAGACTTCTACATGGCCGTTTTTTTGTTTTTTTTTTGGTTGGAGGGGTCTGTCTACTGCCCCGAGTCCGCAGGGCACAATAAAATCAGACAGCAAGGCCTCGCCATGGCCCTGGCCCTGAAATATTTACACTTGGCTGGCCCTTCAGACGACAGACAGTGACATGGACCATTTATCACAGGGCTAAAGGGAGAAGAGGCTGAGTTCAGTGCCTGGGCGCATGTCTCCCCTGTGGCATTACCTCAGCATTAGCAGTTGATAAAGCACACACTCACGCCCACATCGGACACATCACACACTGGCTGTACAGGAACGGCCACCGCGGCAATTTGGCCCGGCACGTTAGACCAAATAAATTTCCTTTTTCTTTCTTGCATGCAGTCTAGCTTCCGCCTCCTCGTCCTTGTTTACAACTCTCCCAGTGATGTTTTCCACACCTCATGTCATTCAAATCTCTCAATGACAGTTTCTTTGGCCCCTGAACGCCTCAAAACTCTAGCCAAATATCAACGTGGTCAGGGCTGGGCACAGTGTCTGCAGCTCTGGTGAAGATTAATGGAACTTTCCTGGCCCCTGAGCTCGGGGCTTGTATCTTGTCAACATCCGATCCTTCAGTGAGCAAAGCACAATTACAGTGCTTTTATCGACAATGGTTTTTTTCTCTCTGTTTGGCCTTTTTTATTACTGCCAGCTGTCAGGAAAGAACCTCTATTTCCCTCCCATCTCCAGGCAGAGATCTGCCTTCCCCTCCCATCTCCATGCTGGCATCCTGAGGCATGAAATTTAGATGTCTTGTGAGGTGCAAGAGAAAGGTCAAACAATTTAGTCACTAGCCTTTGAGAAGATACTCATGCTTTGCATACCAAACAAGCCCGAAGGATCTTGCGAAGACATAATATGAAATCTCAAGACAATATTTGACATTAAAAGTTTTTAAATTACGGTCTGTTGATTTCAAACAGATACTTATACAACTGGTATTTTCTGTTTGAAGAACTAGGCATAGGACAGCTATTTATTATTATTTTATTGAAAGTCCATCCATGCTGTACATGCCTGTGTTATATATGGTACTGAAAATAAAGGCAATATATTTTTAATAAAAATAACGAGAGAGATAACTGAGCAACCAAAACATTGTTCTATTTAGCCCAAAATATTTAGCATTTTCCCCTCACCATTAAATCTAAGACTATGAGTTTTATTCTTGACTAGACACCCTGCATATTTAAAAACTAAAACATAATAAAACTGCTCTAATGTTTGTCACATTCTGCATTGAACATCTATTTTTGCCTATAATTTCTAGCTCTAAGTCATTAGGCTACACATAATAAATACATGCATTTAAAGTTTATATTTTATAAGTTTATATATATAATATATATATGGGCAATTCCAGCGTTATGGACGTGACATTTTCGTGCATTATTGATGAACAAAAGGCCACATAACCTCTGCAAACCTAGCAGTATTTCGCAATTTTTTTTCATATTCTTCTGCAAACTCCATGGCTGAATACAGGCAAACAGAAAAAACTAACATCATGATTTGCATCATAAGAATATGAGCCTTTCAATTTGCGTTATGGACGTGACGAAAAACGGACAAACTTTTGAGAGAATGTAGTTTTTGCTGTGAAGTGTGTGAAATTTCTAGAGAAATGTAAATATTACTACATTCACACCAAAGAGGACATCTCAGTAAAGGCAGAGAAAGACTTAATTTCAAATGTAAATGTAAAAAAGTTGGTTTTCATTGGGAGAAATGGCGTTATGGATGTGACGTTATGGACGTGACGCCTGGAAAAACCTTCCAAAACGATACAAAACAATTGTGAATGGTGGATTTTAACCTGTAACGACAGAAATAGTAATATAACAATAGAAAATAACTGATAGCATTGCAGCTTTGTGTGTGTTATCACCCACTTATGCCCATTATAAGCCCCTCCATAGACTTACATTATAGTTTTATTCTTGACTAGACACCCTGCATATTTAAAAACTAAAACATAATAAAACTGCTCTAATGTTTGTCACATTCTGCATTGAACATGTATTTTTGCCTATAATTTCTAGCTCTAAGTCATTAGGCTACACATAATAAATACATGCATTTAAAGTTTATATTTTATAAGTTTATATATATAATATATATATATATTAGTAAGTTAGAACTAGATTTGAACTGCCAAGCCCCATCACATATTAGATGTTAGATGAAACTTGGTATTATCAAGAGACATACAGTACACACAGAGGAAAACACACACACACACACACACACACACACACACACACACACACACACACACACACACACACACACACACACACACACACAAACCCAAAACCACTCTGAGATAGGGAAAGCAAAAGACAATGAGAGCTATGCTGACATTTACTGTAACTCGACCTACAGAGATAATAAGAGCCTTGTAGATAGTAGTCAGTGAGGATACTTTACAGTAGCTTCAAAGAGAATTGGAGAGAGATAAAAAAAAAATAAATATGGGCACATTCTTTTGATGTAGTTGGCCATCCTTCGATGACTGTGAGCACTTTCGTCCCCTGGGCCTCCAATCCACCTGACTGACTGGCTCTGGGCTTGTGACTGATGGACAACTCAGTTTCTCAGTCTCTCTCATCATTTCCCCCCTGTCGCACTACTCCCCCCCCCTGCATGTCTGAGTACAAGTGAAGCCCCGCGGCATCGGCATCGGCACTGGCTGGCCAGGTGGCTGGAGGTATGCTGCCTCGAATGTTGATGATTTGATAAACAGCGCACACCAGGAATGGAGTAACACTGAGAGGTAGATAGACACTGAGTGACAACAGCAGCATCAACAACACACACACACACACACACACACACACACACACACACACACACACACACTGAGGGGCACAGTAAGGGTACTGCCTGTATGCAAAGGGACAGATCTTTCTCTCTCTCTTTCTTGAAATAGTTTGTTCTTCACTGAATATTTATCAGGTTTTGAGTTCTGTACAGTCTCTCAGATGTCTATAACAGGCTTGCCCACACACTTTCTGGTATGCGTCCATATTCAAGGGCACATAGTCCACAGCAATGATAATGGCACTGAGGCAGTGAAGAACCTCTTGACCCCATCCTTCATGGAGTACGTCTGTGCCAAAGGGTGGTGATGCACTCCCCGTTACAGTGGATGGTCTACACGGAACACGCCGGGGCACACACATTGGAGCCAATTACTAAATACGGCAATAAAAGCTATTATACTTCAATAAAAACCCCTCCTGGGCAAAGGTTAGCAGACCGTGAATCAAGCTATGTGAGGATTCCAAGAAACTGGGTCACTCAAAACTCACTCATGGACCTGCATGTGGGAAAAAAAAGAGAGAGAGATATGCTCAACAGAAGTGCTTGGTTTTCAGATAGTGCTCTGCTGCAAATTTGAAGGTAAAATATACAATAACAACATGGATTTATATCTTTCAGAGAGACCCCTGTGTAAAAGTGAAAGCTTTCAGCGATGCCAGTCACTGCATGGTTGGTGAGTTTTGATTTAATTACAAGGATCACATAAAATTTTCATTGACCAATGTCACATAGCCTCTCAACCATAAAGCCTGTCTTTCTCTCTGTGTATATTTGTTATGGTTTGCTGCTTTGATTATTATCATAAAGGTGTCTTTTTTATTGCCAGCCCCAAGATGATTCTGTAGCTCTAAGCACTTCTTTGATATCATGTGTGTGCGGTCGTGTGTGTGTGTGTGTGTGTGTGTGTGTGTGTGTGTGTGTGTGTGTGTGTGTGTGTGTGTATGTGTGTGTGTGTGTGTGTGTGTGTGTCTGCAAGTTCACAGAATGAAATTCCATTAGACATAATGTAATTCTTTATGCATGCTCCACTGATTACTTACATGGGAAAGAAATACATGACCTTGCAAATTGGATGCAAGGTTTTACAGATCTCAGCACCAAGTCGAGCACATACAAGGCAATACAGATGCAAATAGGCAATCCTGAGATAAACACACCTTCTATTTCACTGGTGGTGCATATAATGATATTCTTGCTGGGGTAGGATCACTCAGATCACACTGCTAGACTTTCTATTGAAAGACACACAGGCATGTAGATAGAAGAGCATCCTCCACGCCTCTGCTAGTTAAGTCAATCTGGTGCAACAGGACTAAGGGAAAGGAAAGTAAAAAGAATTCAGGTGTGGCACAGATGTCTTCTTAAAAGTGAAGTTTTACATGTTTGTAGTACATATTTTTTTTACAACAGATAATCTCCTCATGACTCATGAATCTTCATTCTCGAGGGTCACACAGTCTTTTTATGATACATAGGCTTTGGAAAGTGGAAACAAACAGTTGGGACAGCCTGCCCCCAAACAATAACACAGAACACATTTACACATTGTCATTCTAAATGACACCTGGCTGCAGCTGCACACAAAAGATTCTAGAAATCTTTGTGGCAGACAAACAGCCTGCTCAAGACAATAATATAATCAACAGCCTGCTCCAGACAATACTGTAACATAAAATCACTGACAGCACCTTTAGATTGATCTTTTTTTTTAGTTTAAGAGAATAACAAAGAGAATAACAAATTACTTACATTTTGATGTAAGACTGCTTCTTCCTCAGAGTCCTTGGAGAGAATGAGTCCAGTCTGTCCAAGGACATCCAGGCATGTCAGTGAAAACTGAAATGAAAACTGTTGACAAAGCAACACGATTGCCATTAAGATGTAAATAACAATATGAAAGAGTGAGTAGACCAGCTTCTTCATATTCATTCATCTTGATGTGTGTCTTTGCTCACATAGGACCCATTATCTGGAAGTGTATGATCCTAGCTTTCATGGGCCGGAGTATGATGCCGGCCAAGTAATGTAAATACACAATGCAAAATACATTCTTAGAGCATGTAATATATTATTAAGCATGCTAAAACAGCAATGAAAAGAACGGGAAGGTGTAATATTTACATTTAGATTATGCATTTAGCAGACATTACTTCAGGACTGTAGTCTCCCCTTGGGCAACTTACATGTATAGGTAACCTTACCTGCTACACCGCTACTGCACTGTGATTACTCTCCAACAATGGTATACAGTACCTTCAGAGAATGGCCAATAACATAACATGTATGATCTGCTATGCCATGTTGTCTATTCTAGCATTATCTCCAGTAGGCCTACTTTGATATGTAAGTATGATTCCCATTATTAAATTCGATAGTTTCTATTACACCACAGAGAGAGGCTTTTCTCCCACCAGTTACATGCCTATAAGTGCTGCCAGCTCTGTAACCTTTGCCATTTTATGTCAGTCAATACATGTTGTGAACCTGAACCTGGTTACACCTTCAGGACTGTAAAATATAATACACTCATAAAATACACTCAGTATTCACATCTCTTAATTCTTAAAAAAAATTGGAAAATGGAATCAGACTTTTTGTCTCTATGAGGTATCAGAGTTGCTGTATGAACTATTGTGCCATTTCATCACAAACTTTATGGTTTGCCACGATTTTATGGTATGGTTTTATACCCCTATTTGTTTTACGCCAGTTTCTATGTGAGTTTATATTTGGTGGTATTAAAGAACCAGAGGTGATGGTGGCTTACAAAGATGAAAGACCAAGAAGCAATACCAATATAAGGCCTGCAGGGTTGACATTCACCTGGGAGTCCATGTGAGAAGCCTCGGCCTTAGCATTCCTGTCCACAAGAAAAGGTCAGTATCCAAGCATAGGGCCAAACCACCAAGAAAAGGTCAGAGCAGTTGGAGGATTATTCTAAACAAACTCTGTAACTCAGTGGGAGAAAGTACAGTAAAGTAAGTAAAGGTAGTTGACAACAACAACCTAAAATTATATAAATAAATGAATAACACAGAAATAAAATGTTAAACTTGCATAAAATATAACATTCATTAAAGTTTTCTCATGAATAGCGACTGAGAGGGGTTGGCATTAAGTTGGCAACCATCTTTGGCTGTTCTTAAATATTGTAATGTGCCTCCATGCCCGAAGAGCCAAAGTTCATGTCTTTTCAGATTTCCCTAGAATCTGCCCTGCCCACACATCAGCCCTGGAGTCCTCAGGGTTGACCTTATGCTCTGCTTAGAAACACAAAAAAAGCATCTCAGGGGAAAAAAAAATACAAAACACAACATGGAAAAGGTGAGTTTGTGCATAAAGCCACAGAGTAAAATATTTTAGATGTCTGTTAAAAAATGCCCATGCCATTTACCATGATGCTCTTTGCTACCAGTTTGTATTTGGGTTAATTAGCATCTCCATACTACAGTGTCTATTCATCACCGTAGACGTAGTAATAATAATATATTATAGTGCAGTATACAGTAGAGATTTTAGTAAAAAAAGTGATTTTTCTGTGTTCTGTCCTGGATACTAATTAGCAACTAAAGACTTAAGAATGCTAAAGACTTGCTACCAGACAGCTGATTTTTGTCCGTTTTCTGTTAGGTCTAATATGATGTGCCAAGCAAGTTCCCCATTTAACTGATGAAACATTTTTTGATGAAATAGACTGAAAGTGTTGTCCTGATTGCTTTGTCCTTGTTTAAAGTATAAGTAATGCATCCTCAGTCAGTCTTTCAGCCCATCTTTGGTCTTATTGTTTTGCACAGGTATAGTTCCATGGCATATGGAAGTTTTGCTTTAAGGCATAGGGATAAAGAGAGAGAGAGAGAGAGAGAGAGAGAGAGAGAGACTGTTGTCAATCAGTCCACATCCTTGCTCTTTTAGGCTACGAAGTGCTATCGGTATAGGTATCAGAATGGCAGCATTTTATTCAATGTAAACCGACGAACTTGCAGCCAATGCAAACAGATACAGGCAAATGAAAGCAAAACGTTCATGCCCTCATCAGTTGGCATTGGCTGTCTATTTTGTCTGCATTGCACGTTTTTCAGTCATTCTCATACCTATCGACAACACTTAGCAATGTGAAATAACAGGGCTACGTAGGCTATGTCTATGTACACAAGTCTTTGAAGAAATAACTTGACAAGGCCAGACAAGCTTTGTTTGACTGCCCCTAACATTGGTTCTGTTTCAGTGCTTAGCTGGCATGATTGTTCTTACAGTCTCCTAATGCAAACTTTTGCTGATCTGTGAAGCTTCTGCAGTGAAGGTTCACTGCCTTTTGAAAGGGTGGGTGATTTCGCCTAAGCCCTCTGGATATGGCGTGGCCCCTTTGCAATGATGCACAAAACCCGACGAGTAACGCTTGAGCTCCCCTCTCCACCTGGGGATTGCCTCGGAGAGGCCGTCCACCCTGCCCAGCCATAATGGCTTCTGAAAGGGCTGCATACCCGTAGAATACAGATATTTCTGACCGTTTCCACGAGCATCAAAACGTATCACATCAAACACTGATAGAAGCCGGCATTCCCATTTAACTATGAAAGGGATTCTTTTGAAGAACAGATCTGAATTTAACTTTGAGTCGAAAGACAACGCACCGGTTGTTCTTTTAATTGTTCAGTTTGTCTGCTTAATACACTTAACCAATGTAAAGTCTTGTATATTTTAAGACTATATGTTTAAATGTATATTTTTAGCCTGTAGTTAGAAGGGTAGCCTATTGTCTGGTCTTGTCAAAAGCTTAATTAATTATGTAATGTATGTAGGACCATTCTGTGCAGTAATTTACTTTGTCATGACAAATCAGTGTTAGTTTCTCTTTTGGACCTTACAGACTTGTTGTCCTCAACAATGAAGAACACTGCTTGCTTTTTCCAAGAGGCAATACTGTATGAAGCATATGTTCTCCATCATTCTCTTGAGGCTTTGGTGTTATTGCTACTGTTGGAAATGCAGATCAGATCATCACGCTTTTCAGAGGCCGTTACGTAAATGCAGCCTAATGACTTCACAGTGGGAGCCACAGCTCTGTAACTAGCCTGCTCCTTTGGTCTTTGCGCTGATCAAATGAAAGTCTAATTTCATCCTGCCTCTTGACCTCTTATTCCTCACTGGGCAAGTGGAGGTTCGGGGGGAATTCACATCAAAGCCCAGGGAGAATGGATGGGAAAACGAGCCGGTCTTGGAGGAAGAAGGTGGTCCAAGGGGAAAGGGGGGAAAGGGCACCTCTTCATGTGTGGGAGGGATATAAAAGCTTTTTTGGTGACCCTGCTCCTCTCTTCACAGTGAATAGATGAGGCTGTTTGAAGAATAAATGAATAAATCCATCATTTACTATGCTTTAACATACAAATTGAAAAAAGAAAATTAATTGAATAGCCAAAAGAAACAAACACAAAACAAACACATGCGTTTACACACACACACACACACACACACACACACACACACACACACACACACACACACACACACACACACATACACACACACACACGCATACACACACACACACGCACACACACATAACTGATATTGCTTCAGGGAGCAAACTTAGAATGATTTGTGTTTCATACGTCGGTTATGTGTGTGTGTGTGTGTGTGTGTGTGTGTGTGTGTGTGTGTGTGTGTGTGTGTGTGTGTCTTTCAGGCATATAGTAATGATCATTGGTAGTCACATCTCCATTCTAGAACCTGGCATCATAAGAAAATACAAGAAAAATCATACAAGAAAAATGCCACCAGATCATTCACAAGGCATTAGACATTAGACATTTACTGGGTACTGAGTAAGGAGCAGCTAAGAACACTGTTACATACAGTATCAAGGGATAAATAATAGTGTACATACTGTATAAGTTTGCTGAGATAACACAAAGAAGTTTGATTTCAAGGGAACATAGGAATATCACACCTGAAATTGATTTAAACGTGTAGCCTATTTATTGGTATAGGGCTGTTCATTAATTCATCAAAAATGCGTGACATAAACTTCACCTAAAGGCAGGCTCTAACTTGTTCAATAGGTACTCTATAATTCATCCCTTGTTGCTTTTTGTTAAATAGTTCTTACCAACTCCTTACCCAGTACTTCATGTGCTATAACCTAAAGCGTTACTGTAAAATTTAAGTTGTGAGGTTTGAACCAGTGAAATACATGTTAGTTTTTGGAGGAATTCCTTGAATCAGTTTTAAGTGAAGAGTAAGTGATGAATACATACTCTGCCATCCTTGTTCTTAATAAAGCTAAAGCTGAGCTAGACTTCTACTGCTATTTATACTTGTGTATTCATTGCCTATTACAACATCATACCTTTGAATGAAGCAACAACGGTTTCTTTTGCTATTCTAAACTGAGTTCCTCTTTCTTCAAGGTTGCTCTTCGAAAAAATATCCACAGTAGGACTAACAGAAGGTTTCTCATATGGAAACCTGCTGAATGGTTCTTCTAACTAGCAACATTGCTTTCTCTATACACAGGTAATGAAAACTTCAGATTGCTTTGAATGATTCCTATTTTTCTAGGTATAAATTTCTTCTGCCATCCAACTGATCGTTCAGCAGCTGGTGCCATGTCCCACCCAGAGTAATAAAAACCTCCATCCAACTCTCAGTGCCCACCAGCCACCTATTTAAAGCTGGGCATGCCCAGACAATTTGAAACAGACATGGCAGCAATGACAGGAACCAACTGAATACTAACTACTTCATTCTGGCTGTCAGTGAGAACGACTGGAGCTCGGTCTGAAACTGGGGGTCATATTGATGAGTCTATATGCACTGCTGACATTCTTAAAATAATGTAAAAATAGTCAGACATATGGCTTTTTATAAGATTCAGTCAGAACTTGGCCACAATCATACATATATTATTTACTAGTCAGAGGACCTCGTACATCGCCTGGAATTGATTGCACTCAAGAAAGACTGGGCCTCTGGTGGCCCTGCTCCTAGGCCTACTGTTGATATGGTGCATGTGCTTATCATATATTTATCTAACACTGGTTCTACATTTTGCTTGCCTATGCACAAATTACTGTCCACCTAGGAGCAGCAACACTAGTCACAAGTCAGAAAGAATACAGACAAGAATCCAAGAATTTCCACATAATTAGAGCACTGTTTTGTATACACTGGTGGTTAAATTATTTAAGAGACTGACTATGGGTATGTCTCACTCTGGATTCTTCATTTCCATGTTCGAATCTCTAAATGGCATGAGTTTCTCTGTACGGGACATCCAGAGAGACGCACTGGCGCAGATCGCGGCAGTGGGGAGTGAAAAGTTCAGCCGCAAGGAGGCTCTTGTGACACCTGCTGGTGCAAACGCCTTGTATTTACATCTCCATCCTCAATCACTGCAGCTGGGAACAACAGCCTGGAAGCAACAGGAATTACCACAACCGTCACAAGCACTCCTTGACTTCCAGCTTCTTGTGTCGGGCTCTCCAATTCCATTACTCATTTTAACAACAAAATAAACTTGAGAGTTGGCAACACAGTTGAGAGCTAAAAAGTGCAACATGGGTCAGATAGAACTCCAATAAAAACTTTGATTACAGCTAAGATTACTCCAACGCTTCAGCATTTATCGATTTGTTCTCGGCTGCTGCCTCCCCATCTCAAGGCAGAGTGGGAGTTCTAAGAGATATTGTAGGCTACTATCTGACCACCAGACTGAAAGCGCAAAACGGTTCTGTGTGCGCTAAAAACAAAAGCCAAAGTAGCCTTTTTGTGGATGAAAATAATAAGGCCTATACTTATGACAAAGGTGTGCATTTTTTTTGCATGCTGCTGCCAAATTTAAGCTTTTATGTATATGACAATATTTTAAGAAAGTCTGACATTATTTCTACT